>VZTQ01001660.1:0-58501 GCA_013400755.1 Pelecanoides urinatrix | reverse complement strand
GGGGGGGAGGGGGGGGCAGGGGGGAAACACCCAGCTTTAATAGCTCATTTGTTAGTGCAGACACTTCAGATAAAAAACCTGAGGGAAAATGCGTATTCCTGTGGTTCTATACTTTCAGTGCAATTTTTTTCTAGGGAAAGGTATGGAAAAAGAGAAGAAAGGAATGACTCAAGTTGTACTGCAAACTTTCTCTTAAGGTAGCAAGAGAAAAATTCTATTTTTTCCAGTATATATAGCTTTAGAACTTGAGGAAAAAAAGATGACTTACGAGATTGATTCATGGTTAAATTCACCTTTGACAGAAGACAGCAGAAGAGTTAGACAACACTAAATCAACCATTCACCAGGTAGTTTTCTAGTAGGAACCACTGGTAGATAACTTGCTGGCCCCCTCAAGAAGTTAAAAATAATCTGTACAAGTTCTTCAGTAATAGTATGTCATTAGACAGAGCATGACTACACAGATGAGGTAAGTCTACACAGACAGCTTGCTGTGACCTCAGAGCATGTGAGAACTGGCACATAGTTTTCATCCATGTGGAAAGAGCGCTCAGGCATCATCTGACTTGTCATTGAGCGTAAGTGAAGCAGCCCAATGCGGAGATGAGGGCTCCTGCCAGACAGTCCTCACACAGCCTGGAAATGAAAACTGACCAAGACTGCAGCTCAGAGCTGAGGCTTTACAATGCCTCCTCAGTCCTACCTCACCTCAGCCGAGAGGTTCAGCTGAGAACTGTAGCTTCTGAAATTGCCTCTTCGTGTGATCCTTCTAATCTGCTTCAGGACAAAGTCAAAAAGAAGAGCATTAGTAGCTGCTGAAAGACAGCTGAATTGGAACACTTGGTTTGATGTGGTCAATTAACCTGGAACATCATATGGGCTAAAAATTATTAAGTTACTGCTGAGAGATGGCATATGTAACGGCCTCATACCACATGGGATGTTTCTGTCTAACTCATTGAAGCCAGTGGTCATTCAAGCAATCAGCTTTGCTTTTTCTTGACTTTGCCTTTTCTTGACTTTGCTTTGGAACCGAGTAGATGGGCTGACAATCTCCTACTGCTAAGAGGCACTGACATGCTTTTTGCAATACATGCCTGTCCCAGCCACGACCCAGACACTGCTAGATGCTGTCTAAACATGGATCACAGGGAGCTCCTCCTACCATAATGAAGTGTAAGACCTAATAAAATGAGGACAAGAGGGAATGTGGTTAATACAAAAGAATTCTCACAGTCTTTTTAATATGCCTTAGGATACTTTATAGGATCAGAAGTTTTAAGATTTCTAAGTTACATGCCTAGTAGATTGGGTTTTTTAGCTCACAGAGGCCAGAAAGAAGCACCAAGAGAAGAACAATCAAAGAAGGTGGTCCTGGAGAAGCTACAGAAATGGTGAACATCTCACCTCTCACAGCTAGACCTGGCCGTGAGATGCAAAGTTAGGCAAAGGTGTATATAGTCTGTCTATTGGCAAAAGTTGGTTTATCAAATTGCTATGTTTTATTAATCAAGTTTTATATTGATAAGGAGATAATTATGGAAGGTTTATGCTCTGCCACTGTTTCCCTTTAGCACTGAGCTCCTTTTCAAACCGAGGTTCTCTGTGATTTATCTGTAGCAGATTTGATCATTTTATAACATCCCTGTTGTAATTTTATTTACTACAAAATGGTTGGCTGCTTTCTGTAATGTTTGCATTGCATTATTGCTGTATGCCACGTTTCTTTTTTCAGTAACATTATTTTAAGTTTCCTTAAACTCCTTTTGGCCTCAGTCTGTGTCAGGGGGGTCACTTTGGCAGGCCAGCGAGCTGCTGCTTCCAAAGCAGAGCTGGGAGTAAAGCTGGACCAAAAGCGAGAGTTACATTTCATGACTTTGACATTTCAAAATCCAATTTATAGCTATTCAGAAAAAATCAAGTTGCTAGTAAAATGTCATTAACGTGGCAACTGCTGTGTAATTGCTTTTCTCATGCAGAAATGACCTCTGGGGGGAAGCTGTTGTGTGCAGGCAGATGAGTATGGCCTGGCCAGAGGCTTAATGGACTGAGCAGACCATGAGGAACTGCTGAGCATAGCAAGGAACAGAGTGAGAAGCTGACAGAAGTTACAGACAGTGCCACAACAAATGGCCGAATTTCACAGCTGGTTAAGAGGAAGCGATACGAGAGACTGTCAGACCTCAGGGATAACCAAAGGGAGTACTGGGCTCCTTTTTGGGAGCAGAGCCTTGCGAGGCCAGCAGTGCTGGGGGTAACCGTATCGGTAATGCAGCTCATCAGTAATAAGGCTGAGGTAACAGAAATACCAAATTTTGGTCCCAAACTGGGACCAAAGGGGAAAAGTAATTAAGGGCAGTTTGTTCATTTGGGAGGGAGCAATGGCAGAGAAAGGTCAACATGCTTGTCTTGCCGAGTCCTGTGCTGGATCACCACTGTTTACTCTGTCTTCTTGTTAAATCCCTTACTTAACTATTTTCTAGGTATATAATTTGCTACTGAACTCAAGTTGGACTAGTGGGTGAGTAGGAGGAGACACTTCTCTGCCAGGACCCAAGGTCTGAGCTGATGCCTAGGTAAGGGGCATGGGTCCAGCCACAACTATTAGATGGACTTGAAGCCCATGACAACATTCATGGGGGAATGTCCATCCTCATCACCTGGAAAGAAGGAACAGGATCAGGCTGTTGCATGTTCATATTTCCGCGAGTGCTGCCTGTCTGTTTGTGGGTGCTGGTGAAGGCACCCATGCTGGTGTGCATGGACCCATGTCTTTGGAGTACACACACAGCCTCGCTGCTGGTGAGCGCTGACCTGCAGGGAGGGGCAGCATCGGCCGCACCGGGACTGGAGCCACTCCTGGGTCTGAGGGCACTTCAGCCTAAAACCTCACCTCTAGTGGACCAGGAGGAAGAAATCCCCTTGAGTCCCAAAATTCACTGAATTCAGCCACTCCCTTAGCACCTATCTGAAATTGTCTGTCCTTCAATAGGGACTCTTTATGTAGAGAACAACACAGGAATTTATACCTTACTTTTTCTTCTGCTCTTCTTCCTTCTCAAAAAAACCCAAAGAAGTCATCACACAGAGACATAAAGCAACTTTGAAAACCTGGGGTAGCAATAACTCTGATTGAAAACAAAATAAATAGATATTTTCAGTACAGACAGATGTCACTAGGGTTTCTACAAGCCCTGGGAATCCTTGGTATCATTGGATCAGACGGGTCATTTGTCAGACTCCCGGAGGGCTCTGCTTTGGCGTGGGAACTGCAGGCGGTCGCGGGGCTCTGGGGACTGGGGCAGCTCTCACAGCTCCCAGGCAGGCTAGTGGGATTTGCATCAGCTTTTGGTTGAACTGTACTTATTAGGAAAGTGTTTTAATCTTTATAAATCAGTATTCTCTGATGGGGAAGGAGGAAACAAAACTTTCTGTCAAGCTTCAGTGGGAAAGTTTAGAGAGGAGGAGAAAAAAATCTTATCCTAAAAAGAGAGGCTTGTCTCATGTGCCCCAAAACAAGCATAACTAAATACAATAACATCCTCCAGTCATAGAATAATGTGTCTTTTCAGATCTTGATGAAAAGTTGGACCTGTGGTGATGGGAAGGGGAAAGAGGAGCTTGGGAGAACCATGCTTTCATAGATTACAAAGGAAGAAGGTGAAAGGGTTACGTAGGCATTTAATGAGCGTTAGCTCTCTTAGGTGATGTTGAAGCTTCATTCATTATTGATTGGAAAGACTGCGACTGGGACATTGAAGGCATTTAAGGATTTAAGGTTTAGGGATTGCTTTACTGAAAATGAGAGAACAAACAGGTGAAAATAAACACACACCTTCTTTTCCAGCCTGTCGATCAGCTTTTGGAGTCTGTTTATTTGGGTCATCCACTTGCTGTCTTCCTCAATCCAACCTTTGGAAAATACAAATAATGAACATTTATAAAATGTTACTAAATGCTGGAACATAGTATATTCACTTATTTTATAAAAAAGTTTAGCTTAGCTTCCAATTTATTTTGCTTATCGAAGATTGTGCTGCAACTAATTCAATGTTCATATAAGTGTAACTAAAGGAAAGCATGATTTTGACTATATGAATTATTTTCTTTCTTTTTAAGATAGAATAGAAATCCAATAAAGAATGAAAACTACATTTGAGATTAATGCCAGTGCTTTTGAAATCATGCTGATACCTGAAGAAAGGAATGCTCTCCTCTGCAGATGGAACCAGCTCATAACCTAAGCACTTTCTGCTCAAAATGCAAAATCAACTTGGGTGGGAGTGTGTGTGTGTGTTAAAGCTTTCTCTGTCTTACTATTTTTCTTAGTTTGCCATTTCTTAATCTTCTTTATATGACAGTTTCTATAAAAGTAGGAGTATGCTGCTGCATAGCAAGCCTATCTCTGGGATTCCTTTCAAATACACCCTATGGGGGGACCATGTGCTGTGTCTTTTCTGCAGTTCCTCCTTCCCCTGAGAGCACTGGTGAAGGTGAAAGAAATGCAGTCAAGACTGCCTGAAATACCCTGGCATGGCCAATATGGCTTAGGCAATAGGATCTTTCTTCCTCCTACAGAGAGAGAGCAGACCTCTGTAGGGCCCCAGCTGCAAGGACGTTGCCGTGGTCGGCCTGTTGCTGTTCTTAGGGTCCCAGCATGGTGCTTCCAGCAGGATTCCAGGATTATTCAAAGGTTAAGAGTACATGTGTTCCTTCCCAATAAAAAAATACATTCTTATGAACAGCAGAAAAGAACAAATTGGGTGTATGTGTGCAGCTAAACGACCTAGGTTTCTCGCCTGGCATGTGGAGGAATCCTGATATTGAGGGATTCCTGAACGAGCCTCCTAACATAATCGTAGAATGTCTCGTATGCATTGGGAATAAGGGGCTTTCTCTTTGTTCAGGAAAGGTTCATTTAGCTGCAACGGCTGTTTTTATACTTACACTCTGAGGTGTCTTCAGCTTTGTTACAGTCATCTGCAATATGCTGTCTTAGGGGTCTTCATGTGTTTGTCCAGTAATTATGAATATAATCTTGCAGTGGACTCTATAGCTGATTTAATAACATTAACTGGATGTCCCTTGCAGCTAATGAACCTTCTTTACCTTTCCAACCAAACAGCGATCCTAGGTGCTTGATGAATTGCAGCAATAGGATTATTAGGATTGATTCTTCCTACATTAGATTTTTCTACAATGAGATTTTGGTTTTGAGATGTGTAATTTATGCCTGTGGTGACTGCAAATTTTGACCAACTCAAGACTGATTATGTTTCATCATAACATCCCTATGTTTATTTTTCTCCCAAGTCATGGAATTCAGCAGCAGATGAAAGACTAAAGACACTGGATGTTAATTGTGTCTTGTCTCTTTATATGGATAGGACATGACCCTGTCAGAAGACTTCGTAGCTCTCCATCTCCACTGTAGTCATACTCGTGACTGTATAATGACTTGATGTCATATAGCAAAGGTAAAGCTAGAAAATGTTGTTCTACAAAGGCACAAGCATCTCTGAGCCTCTCTAAAGTCTCTGGAAAATTTTGCTTTGCTTAAGTCTCAAGAAAACTGTCTAACAGATGGAAAGGATAATAAGGAACCAGACAGGTGCATTGTGAGAGCAGTTCCTGGCATCACCTACAGTGTGAATGTGTACATAAGTGATTGCTCTACAGAGAGAGGAAGGTTGTTTATCAGAAACTGAAGGTTTTTCAACACGTGCTCTTGATATGTGCATTCGTTAACCTACTTATTTTCCAGCTGAGAGTTCTTGTGGCACTTGGACTACGTTTTGACCAAACAAAGAAATCCTAATGCTGGGGACATACCACAGGTGTAATATGTAGCGGAGGCAGAGTGTGGCTTTACCTGAACAAGTACAAAGGCTAAAGAAACGCTGGCTTGAGTGTTGAGTGCGTATACACACCTATGGCGTTACTGTGCATGTGGGCAGCAGGCAGTAAGACCAAGTGCCAAGACAAACACAAATCTTGTCTAGGAAAGTAAACAACTGTTAGACAGCTATTAGAATAGCTGTGGAGAAAGGTGTTAGCTCTTGAAAATTACACTAATACAGTAAGTGGATTTGGTACAGCTTGCATGTGTTTGGGTTCCCTCTGAACTCTGTGAATTAGGAATGCAGCAACAAGGCTATGTGACCTTCCTTGTTATGAACACCAGCAACTCCCAGCAAGGGACCAAACATCACCCTGCATCATTGCGCTGAATGAACAGCATCATTTGGTGAGCGGCAGAAAGTGAGTCATGAATGTGAGTGACAGAAGGGTCTTCAAAAGAGGGTTAAAAAGCGAGAGGTAAGCACGTGGATGCAAGCAGTGAGAGCTGCATGACTGGTCAAGAAGTGGGCTTGACCCACCACATACTTCGGTGTTTCAGTCATCTTCATGCCTTGATTCTGGGAGACATCACTAAGCCTGGAGATGCCTTAATTGCAGTCTCAGGCTTAATGTCACTGCTTCCAAAGAATCCCATTTACCAAAGTACCCCCCGACGTTTTCCAAAGCAGAAATGCTGTTTCAGATTTTTTTTTGTACAATCTGAAATGAAATCTTTTTTTCCTTCAGGTTTTGTATTTTCCCTTTCTGTTTCTTGTTTGTTCCCCTCAGCTGGGATATAAACCATGACAAAGAACTTGGTTCTGTATAAGTTATAGCCTTCATCTTTCCATTCTTATCTGCAGGCTACAAATATTACCTAAGAAATGTTGAATCAATCCACAGCCCCAAACGATATCACAGTTTGGCCCATAATTATGTACTTTCTTTTATCAGTTCAGATCTATGGGTACATGTTCATTTTCCTTATAGTTTGAGCTAATAACTTCTATATGAAATTGAAGATTGATTTCTGTCAGTAGAGTATCTGAATTAGTTCCATGGCTAAATTAAATTTTTGAGAGGAAGATGCATGTATATTTTTCTGTATATGTGTGTGTATGTGCACGTGTTTTAAATATCTTTAAAATGTGAAATACCATACCTGTGCTAAAATGCCGGCTATTTGGCAACAGGCTGTTGTTCCTCTGAAGCCTTCGTGCTGAGCGTTTTCCTGGCCATTGAATTGAGAGCACTTCTGGTTTTGTTGGATCTTGTCTGCACAGAAACACAGGATACTTCATAAGGTAAAACACATGGGAAAACTCTCCTCTCTCCATTCTCAAAAAATGTACTTGTATGTTCCCTTCTGAGTTAGAAAAAGGAGAAACACCTATTGAGACCACTGAATTACTTTCCAGACTTTCCCTATTACTAATTAGTTGTGTTTAGGTTGCTAGTCATTAGAGAAGTACAAAAAAAAAAAAAAAAAAGGAGGGTTAAGCTGGTGTAAACCTATCTTTTAGGGAGAGAAAACTCAAGGTCAGCATCTGTCCATGATGTGGTTCTGACCTGACCTAAGGAACCATTCACACCGTTTCTTCATTCACAGGAGTTTCGTAGCATCTCTGCAGAGGAACTGGGGTCACAGAACAGCTAAAAGTGAGATATGAACTTTAAACATTGGCCCCTTCAGCTTAAAGATTGACAAGAAAAACAGCAACTGCATCTGTCAATAAGGAAGGAAAACCGATGAGAATTAGCTAATATTGGATGGAGGACAGATACATTTCTGGGACCAGCATTGAAACATAGTGGATACAGAAATGACTTATGTTTGTACTGCGATGGCAGAGTCATTGAAGCTTGAGAGTTCGTGTGAGGACTGAAGGCTGTCTCTGCGTGGTTCTTCATTATCCAGCTGGAGAGCAATGAAGGATCAGGACTATGGCTAGTTTTGAACAGTTAGTGGGATGAGTGTTGCAAAGAGTATTAGACAGTAGTCTAAACACTTCAGTAAATAATTCCCAGGTCACTGCTTTGGAAAGCAAAGCGCTCTCGTCTCCTGAAGCACAGAATGAAGGCTCACCAAAAGCTCACACAGTATGTTAAGGAGATGTTTTAGGTTGGTATTTTCTGCAGCATAAAATCCCTTCACAGTAAGCCAAATTATAGCAGTTCCCCACTGTGAGCACTCTTAAATTAGTTTAGGAGTGTCTTAATGGGATTTTGATTCAGACAGTTTGCCCCTGAGTTAAGTTAAACATAATTTAAGATGATTTTACATAGGGACTGGGGCATCTGCACTAGGAACTAACTCATTTTCTCCAAAATAGCTGTAGTTAAAGTGCTGAGTTTGCCTGGCTTTTCCATTGCTACCTGAGAAAACGGGGAAGATGATATATTTGGCTTAACAGTGTCACATCTCTTTCTCATTTTCTTTGCCATAAACCAAATTCACCATCCAAGAGGATATTTCTGAACAACTGTACTGAAAAAAGTGGAGAAAGAAGTCTCCACAATGCCCTACCAGACAGTCAATGCAGACAAGAAATCTGGCAGCAAAAGGGATGTTCATATCACCCAATTCTATGCACCCAAGTAAATAGTTTGGGTTACTCAGATGGTCTTTCTAGACCGTATTTCTACAGAGGCTGTCCTAAAAGGCAAGTCAGAGAAGAAGTCAATGATGACTCCAGAGGAACTGGAGCTCCAGTTCTGAACTGAACATTCAAGACTTCTTTCTCTCCCATCAGTTGTGTGGGGAACCTGGAAAGACGTATGCATGAATGGAGGGGTATATATACTGTGCATACTTGGCGCACCCTCTGCCTTTCAAAACCTGCTTGATTCCTGTGGTCAAGCTGCTGGCACAAAACCCCAGTGTATTATTAATGTACTTCAGAGATCTCAAAATCAACAGCAAAACAAACAAGAAAATGACATTTCCAAAAAAAAGAATGCATTGCATTTTAAAACATATGAAGTGCTGAGATCTTCTTTGTCCATGAAACACAACAGCTTGTATTTTGCTTTCCCCATCATCTTTAACAATAGCATACTGAGGAAAACTAATCCATAAAGCCAAGTACCTTTTCAAAAATGTTTTGATCCTTGATCCTGCAAACCCTCATCTATGAGGTCATGGTATTAAATTCAGCTAAACCCCTTGGACGGATATAGGTTACCCAGGTGACTGAGAGTTTATAGAGTTAGATATTAACCAATACTACGGCCCTATGTTCTAGGAAGAAGCTGTATCAAGCAAGAGCCTGGCTATTTCTCCTCTTAACATTGGGATCGTTGTGCAACTGGGAATGAAAAAAAAAAGGTAAAGCCGGAAGAAACAAACAAGGAGACAGTCAATGGTCTTAGTAATTTAAATGATCAAAGAAGGGGCATTCCATGGGCCAAGTGGGAGACTGGGAGTACACATAACCCAGCAATCGGGCATCATTCTGTGACCATCTGCACAGGTCAAGGTCACTCCTCCTACCTGATCGTTAGGGCAGAATGGGGTACTCGTCTGAAAGCAAAGGCCGTGGTTCCAGCTGGGGACCGTGCACCACCAGTGGTGGCTGATGCCTCCAGACAGACGGAGCTGCTGGAGGGAGAGGCTGCAGTGCAGACCTCAGACTGCAGGAAGTGCTTAGACCTCTCCCCTGGGACAAGGACAGGCCCAGGTGAGGACCTCCTGCAGCAGGTAGCTGAACCTCAATCCATCCCACTCCTACCAGTTTGATGCCAGTGCCGCCAATAGATGCCCAGAGCCTGCAGAAGGATCACAGGTCAGCAGGAGAGCACCTGAAGAGCAGCACAAAGGAACTCCAGCCAGTAAGACAGCTTCATCGGGGGCCCAACTTAAACGCCTCCATGCAAACGCACGTAGCATGGGGAATAAACAAGGAGTTAGTGACGTGCTCACGCCTGCAGGGCTATGATCTTACTGGCATCATGGAGATGTGGTGGGNGATGCATCCCAACAAAGAGGAAGCCAGGTAAAAACACCAGGAGGCCTGCATGGATGAACAAGGAGCTCCTGGGCACCGTGGTCAGGAACAGGTTGCCCAGAGAGGTGGTAGATGTCCCATCCCTGGAAACATTCAAGGTCAGATTGGATGGGGCTCTGAGCAACCTGATCTAGTTGAAGATGTCCCTGCCCACGGCAGGACTAGATGACCTTTAAATGTCCCTTCCAACCCAAACTATTCTATGATTCTATGAATTTCAGAGCTCTTCACATTGCAGTGGTCTGGTTTCTGCATTTGATATTAAATAGACAATGGATTTAAAAAGAAGTCAAAGGAGCAGAGCCTAAGATGTAAAAAAATGGTCCTCCTACATGCAACCCACCACAGGATCAGATTGGAACCTGCTTGTATTCAATTTCAGGAAAACTCCTATTAGTGAGTTTCTATATGGAATAAACAGTGTGTCCTTATTTCTCCTGTTATTCCCTACATCAGATTGCTGGGTGAAATGTAAAATGGTCTTGGAGGTTCATGGTGACCCCACTTCTCACCCCCTTCACTGCAGCTGGGCAGAAGGTTTTCTCACCTCTCCTGCCGAGTCTGCTCCTCCGTGGTTTCCATGGCACACTCCAGGGAGTTCTGGAGGGACTGAAGCTGGTTCAGTGTTTCCTTCAAAAGAAAGCGAGTCACAAACTGCTCCAAATTAGAAGCTTCCTGATAGTCCTAAAAATTACATGAAAACAAACAAAAAAAAAGGTAAGGATTTGTCTACTAGGTTGGAAATATGTGAGGGAAGATTCAGACTTAATTCAGAAAAGAAGCAGCTTGGATGTTTTCATGCTTATACATGCAAACCACATAAGCAACCTTTATGTTTCTGGACAAAAAGACCTCTGAATTTCCAGGTATAGACACTGATCCCACCCGAGCTGAGGCAGGCCCAGGTACACAGTGGCATAACGTAGTTTCTACTCAAAAAAACCCTTTTCGTTATGTTTCTTAGCTCCAGTTGATGGCAGTACCACATTACTTCTTAAGTATGGAAAAGCCAAGATATGATTGACACCTGCAGAAGTGAATTTAAAGTTTTTATTCAGATCCATGCTTGTTAAAAGATGTTTATCTAGCCCACTGGCCTGTCTCTGACAGTGATTATGGGAATAGTCTGTGAGCAGGGCACGTACTTAGTGATACTGCCCTGGAAAACTCCACCAGCAGTTTGGCTGAAAGACTGCCTCTGCCAGAGAGATTGCTTTCTGAATTTAACAGTCTTTGACTTTCATTCCTTTAATTTGTTTAATTATTTTTGAAACCATATATCTATATTTTTCACAATTACATGAAATGCATCTAAATGTTCTTTGAGTTGGAGCTTGGTTATTAGAAAAGTTTGCAGCTGCAAACTGCAAGCAGTCCGTAATAGTTCTTTGTGCAACAACATTTTGAATATGTTTTATCTGTTCAAAAATATTTATGCCTATTTTTTGTAGATAATTTCAGAAACAAATTTTTGCCCCTGCTCTCTCCTTGGCCCAATGAATCATATTTCCATGGATGGGGTCAACTTCAACATTTCTGGCAATCCCAGATCTGCAAAACCCAGTTCTACAGTGACATGCAGGTAATGCTGTGTGAGGGCGGTCACCCATGCAATAATATAAACACACTTTGTTGTTTTCTCATTAATAAATGTAACAGAGAGGCTAGAGCAGACCTCTAGAGCCTCTGCTTACTGTGTAGAGCTCCCATCAGGAACAGAGAAGGAAAATGGACTTCCTTCTCTCAAACTTTGAATTAATTTGTTGGCTCCTACTCTGATGAAAGTATGCTAGTATCCATTTTTCCTATGCCCTAAGTCTGCTTATGTATGCAGAAAACCCACTCAGCTGATCTTGAAAGCCTTTGGGTACGATTCCATCTAAAATGGTTTCATATAATATGAGGCACATTGAATGAAAGATTTCTCTAGTCACCACATCTGAAGATAGATGATGGTCTGTTATCTCCAAGATTTAAAAAAATCTTGTTGTTTGAATGTTGTTGTTACTTTAGCTGAGAACCCATTTGAGTATTTTTGGCAACACTTATGGGTATTTAAGCTCTTCCCTGTTCCTCCCAATGTGAATTACAGCTGAAAAGCCTTTTTGACTTCTCTTAGAATTTTTGCATGTATGTGTTTGCAATCAGAACACAAATATAGGATGTTTTGAAATTTAAATGTAAAACAAAATATTGTAAGGTAACAGCTTTAAAAGCATTTTGCTCTCATATGGGAGCAATCTATTCACAATACATGTTATTAAGTTAACTCTTGTTGGAGGACTTCTGCTACAAAAATCTCAGATGTCAAACCACCCATGAATCATCAGAAGTTACTTATGTAGCCCAGGAGCTTCATGGTCTTCTATATTTACTTCTTCTGTGTTCAGATTAATCAGGTGTGAGCCATTCTCCAACAAATATTTTCTTATTTATTCATTTTTAAAACAGATACTCATGGGAGATTGTCTTTCTACCTTTTGAGTAAATACCTGAGGCTCACACCAGTCCTATAAATAACATTTATAGCAACCTTTATGAATAGTAAATCTTATTATGCAATAGGAAGTCTGATTTTTTTTTCTTCTTCTAAATTGTTTCCATTGTAACTGATCTAAAACTTGGGTGCACCTGACAGAGATCATTTGATTTCCAAAAATTTTGATTCTCTGTGGCATGTTAGAACAACGTGTGTGAATCTGTGTAGCATGGGCAGCTAAATAAAACCCTGCAGTAGAAATCCAGGGTATGTTTTAATTTTTCAGCTTTCGCCAGTGCTGTTGGAAATAAGTGAATAAAACATGACAGAACTGACCATTTCTTGAAAGTTTTTGCATTCCAAAGCAATCTCACAAGAGGAGGATAATCAAAGTGTTTTAAAATTCTGGGCATCCAAAACGTAAATGCTACAGATACCTCCATATAACTTCCTGCTCATAGTCATGGTAAATCTGATACCGACATGCTGAATTACAACTTAAAATATACATCAATACACTTTCATTTTACAGACTGTTCGGGTGAGCCCTCACTGATAGGGAGATCATATAAACATTAACTGTGTAATACTTGCTACTGTCTGAGGCTGGCTGCTTTTTGACTCGTTCAGAAATGCTTTCCTGCATCTGAAAATTATTAAGGTTTTTTTCATCAGAACTACTCCAGGTTTGTGCATTGCACCAGGATTTAGTCTTTTTTCTTCCTGTTCTGTTGTCCCATAAGTGCTATATTTAAAGGCTTCCCTATGGAAAAGGTCCTTGTGATCTTCAAATATAGCTTAGAGTTGCCTTATCTTATAGGCAGACAGGATGTTAACATCGTCTGTGGGAGTCTAGAATTATCAAAGAATCTTTCCTTATGTATATTTTAGCCAAACTTGGTGTTTACAGCTCTTCTATGCGGAATTACTTAACTCTCCTAATGCACCCAGTTGGGCAAATGGCTACTCAACATTTTTCTTTAAATAATGGCTCCGAGGCCACCAATTCTGAGCTCACAGCAATGTTGGGCAACTTCGATTCCTGCCTGCTGAAAGATAACTACTCCCACCTGTCCTTCTAAAATTCTTTGAAAATCATGGAAGAAGGTATTCAGCATATATAAATTGTCAGCATTATTATAGTTTAATTCATGGAGTGAAAAAGATTGTGCATTACAATTCAACTTAAACCTCAACTCCAGCTTTCAGCAATGAGGAATTACCAGCCATGCTTTGTTATCGTTTCATCACTCTACTTCGTACAGAAAAGTGCCTTCATTTGCATTTTATTAAAGGCACACTGGTACGAGATTTCACTAGAGGAAAGAAAATGTTAATTCTGAATTAAGAAAAAATATATCAAGTTATTAAGTGTATATTATGGTAGAATCAGCTTAACTGGCATGCACAGTATTTGTATTGTCAATATAATGTGCCACCAGTTAATAATGGGACCCACTGATGGCATCGGCACGTAAACTAGAAAAATGGCCTGTTTCTTGAATTTCATTAGCTGTAAATTACCGTTCATTAGCACATACATTATACTGCACACCAGTTTGGGCAGTCCAGATGAAATAAGTCTGTGTTAACATATCATTCTGCTTGTTAGTTTTACTGATTGTGAGTGAATTAGGGTAATTTTCCACATCTTCCTCACCAAGAGACAACTGCGACCTTTGTGTGCAGCTAAGATTAATGCAACTGAAAATATACATAATTAGTTATTTCCCTGTGGAAAAGGTCACCGTGGTCTTTAAAACTGGCTTACGGCTATCTTAAAAGCTGCAGAAGAGGTTGTCCTTTTATAAAGGGTAAGAGGCGGGGCTTAGGTATTTCCTGAGGGAGTCCACATCTCAGGGACACCACAGGTTCAGTGACTCTCTTGATCCTCTCGAGCCCTGGTGCCAGCCCCAATCCTCTCCCCTTGGATGACCTGTCACCACGCTGATCCACTTATCAGAAGAGCAGCTCCTTGAGATGGAGAAGGAGGAACATACCTGTGTTCGCTTACTTGGGGCAAGCAAACTAAACTTGTTTGGGACAAAAAATGACTCTGAAATCTCTCAGGAGGGGTAGGCAAGAGCTTAGGCAAGAGCTCCACAAACTTAGTGGGAAAGGATGTCTGGCTGTCACCTAGTCCAACCCCCTGTTCAGAGCAGAGCCAAGTTCAAAGCTAGTTCAGGCTGCTTGGGGACACGTCAGCTGAGTTTGGAACATCTTCGAGGATGGACATTACACCATCTCTCTGGTCCACTGTTGCACCACCCTCTCTGTGCAAAGTCTAGTCAGCGTTTTCCCTTCCACAAGCTGTAGCCATTGCCTCTTGTGCTTTTGCTATGCACCCCTGAAAAAGACAATGTTGTTTTGTCTTGTCTATAACCCTTCTTTAGACAGTAGAATTACACCTTCTCTCAGCTTCTTCTCCAGGCTGAACAAACCTGGTCCCCTTGGCCTCTCCTTTCTATATTGCTATTTTGCCATGTAGTAGTTTATGTTATATAACACTTTACTTTATAACTTATTTATTTGTACTTTATTTTATTTGTTACATTACTTATAATAGTTATTTATTACTGTTATATAATTTTACAGTTTTCTGCCTCCTATTTTACATGTCGTATTAAAATAATTTCATAAAAATTATTTATGCTTATTTTTACAGAAAATACCCCCAAAGCAACTGAAAAGTAGTTATCTTTGAGTAAAACTCAGTAAGGAATAATCTGTTTAAATTTCCGTTGATCATGGAATGTCTCCTGCCTTGTATGTTTAGATCCTACATTAGTGGGACAATGCCCTGGGTTACAACTTTAAATTGAGGATATTAAATTAGTCAGAATAACTGTACCAAAATGAAAAAGAATTCAAGCCTTTTTCATTTCAATCACTAAGATCTAATTCTTCAGGCTGTAGGACGGAGTCAGAACAGAGTGAGAATAAAATCATAATTTCAACAGAAGCCAGATCCAGAGATGCTCACTGTGTTGACTTCACACAAACACAATTTTTACAGCATCCTCGTTGTAATAGTGAGCAAAGGCATATCAAACTATTAAATAGATTCAACTTCAATTTTAGAGTGTGGCACAAACTTGCGGCACCATATCTGTCATTTCTTTGAATGAACAGAATGTATGAAATTTTGAAATTATTGCTATTTTTTTCTTAGAATGAAGAATCGAACTATTTCTAGACTAGAAGAATCTTCTTTTGTTCTTCTTTCAGCCAAAAAATCCATGCATTTTTTTCTGCAACATAGCCAATATCTGCCTGGAAGAGTAGGATGTTTTTTTTCCCCATTCAATTTGTATTCTTGAGGCTGGGCGCTGGCAGTGCAGGACACGCAATGCCTAATCTGTAGGCAGCCATATCTTTTATTGGTTTTCTGGCTCTGCCTTTCCCTTTGTCTCCTCCGTGAAAAGCATGAATTTACAGCAAATCTTACAACCCTCCTTCCCCTCCATGGTATTAACTTACGACATCCATGCAAGTGGTGCCTAGCCACTGAAGGTACCTGAAGATAGCTGATAGGATGTGAAAACACACCATTAATGCAAGAAAGACAAATCCTGAGTCTGCAGTTTGCTTGACTAGTTGGATGATAAATATTCTGAGAGGATGTTTTCTGGTGTGGAATTCAGAAAGTAACCACTCTTTGTGAAACTCTCTTCTTCATCTATATCTTTTAATCACTATCTTACATTTTCTAAACAATTATGAGAATCAAACCCCCCTACTCACTCTAGTGGAAGGACATACAATATATGTCCAATTAAACTAGTGCAATAGAGTTAACTGTCATTAAAAAAACAGCCTGAAGCAATCAAATATAGAGGAAGAATTAACTGTGTGCAGTTAAGAAATACATTAGATTGCAGTAGTTTTGTCAGTTGGCTTACAGTATTAAGTATTAATCATTGCATGCTGCAGTATGTACCACTGCTGCTCTTTATGTCTTGAACTTCATCTATCTTCTTCCAATGTTTTCTGTAATCTTCATCCTGAACAGTTTTCTATTTCTTTATAAGGAATAATAATATGAGTAACTCCTTTTTGTTCTGGCTTTTCATTTCTAGTGGAATCTGTATATTTTGTCCACTTCAAAACATCAAGATGGGAGACGGCTATGGTATTTTAGACTGTTGCTGACCTGAAAAAAACTTAGTGATGAATGCAAGGAACAAGCGAACCAGATTCAAAGCCAATGCATGAAAATTAATAATCAGGATAAACTGAGTAATACCTGCCTTAAATTATTCTTTGGCAGCAGCTATTCATTACATTCATGCTGCAAAAGGTGCATTTGTGAAAAGTGCAATTTCAAAGAGAACAAGATTGGATTCTGTGGAAACTGTTAATAAATTCTAATGATGTGCAAAAATTGGTGCCAGCCAATTCAACACAGATGTTGAGAAAACAAACAAAAAAACAATTTAAAACATTTTTGCTCAAACAGAATGTTAGTTGTGGAACTCTCTTGCTGACATATCCTTGTCTAGCCTTTTTTCCAGTTATTTTGTTTTGTGATATAATTTACATAATCGCTACTGTTACTATTACTCAAATATGCAATTAAAAAAAATCTAGGTATTCTGGTTTATAATGGGTATCAACTCTCCAGAGTTCATTGATTTACATAATTACTATAAATGCACCATCAGTAACTAAATTGCATGTCCCTGTGTTACTCTTTCAGCTCCTATAATCTTCTCTCTTACTTGGACTGGCTCCCATTTTTAGACTACTCAAGAAGTTTTCCAGTAATAGCAAGGCTGCACTGACTTCACTTAGCTTTGGGTTTTTTTGAGCAAAGCAGAAAAATGAATGATTTCATAGGAGCAAAGAATTAGACATGCTGTGTCCGTCACTGAATCCAGCATCTTGCTGCTGCACACCATGCATTCCTCTTTTCTATGTTTTTGCAAGCAACATGTAAAAACCAGTTAGGTTTTTTTGCTCCCAAATGCTTGGAAGGCTATTCCAGAACTTGATTGCTCTTTTGAATAAGAATTATCTTTCATTTCCATCCTAAACTCAGTATGTTTATATTTTGCATATTTAAATGCTGAGTATAAACCACTCATGGTTACTGCTGCTTAAGTGGTGTTTGCTAGTTCAGAGGCTGGTTCTCAGCTATCACAGACAGATCATTTGGTGTCCTTCATAAAATAGTTGCAAAGGAGGGAAGAAAGTCCCTCCAAAGCAAGGAATATGAGACTTTAGAGTCTGAAAAGGAGAAATTTTGTGGTGTCCCATCCCTCGTTTCCTACGTTTGCCTGCCATTCCTTCCCATAGAAGTCTGCAGTGCTTTTGTCTCCAAAAGAACTGTACCTCTGTATTTACTGGAGGAGTGTACACTCAGAGGTCATCTCTCTCTTGATTCAGTTTTGAAAAAAATGTACGTTAACTATTCTAGCCAAAGCACTTTCTGGCTTTCATCTATATAAGAAAGATCTTCCTGTCCTTTTTGAGGAAGAAAAGAGATGTAAAGAAATTGAATGAGGACAATGAAATAAGGACGATGAAAATACAACACAGAAGAACAGATTAAGGGGAGATCCTCAATATTTGTTTAAACAATTTCCTACTGTGCTTACAGTCCTTCTTGGTTATTTTGACGTTCCCTTTACTTTAGATTTTAATTTCTCATTTTGCTGTTCATAAATGCTTTCTATTGGCTGTACAAAAGTCCTACCCAAGTCCATCCAGGAGGTTGCTGTTGTGTTATAGTTATTGCATTTGCGCTTGAGATATAAAGTTATATAGGGTCAAGCTCCACTCTTACTCACTGGATCAAAGTTTTGTCTTATAAGCACTGTTAACAGTCACTTGGCCACCAGCCAGATGTGGTTAGACTTTCACCAACACTGCAGCACAAACCGCCCTAGGGAGCAAGGGCTTAAAATCATCTGAAATGGTCCCTGCTTCCTCCCAAGCCTCTGCTGCCAGCCTTCACTGGGCAGGTGCTAGTGCCAGTGCCAGGGGGGACACATGGGGATCAGTCCTTGCTGGAAAATGACCCCGTGCTGTTGGAAAAAAGGGAAGGCAGGAGGCAGGAGGAGAGGGGAGTGCTCTTCAGCTGGTGAAAAAACGTGACTTTGCTAAAAGGCACTGTTGCATCAGGGTAAGCCATGACCAGCTCATCCTCTGTGAGACAATTCCTCTGGGGAAACCCTTCAGAGACCTCAGAGCTATTCAAGTACCTAAACTGAAGTCTGGTGCCCTACAGAGACCCACCAGGTTTCCAGCTGCTGCCCCAGAAGGGGGTCTCCTCCTGCCCCTGGGTCTCCTGGAGGTCCTGTGTGCTATTTGTCAGGCCTGTGCAGACATCTTGGACATCCTTGAACACCCCAACTTTTCTAAAAAAACACTAGATGCCTGTTTAAACCCCTGAATACTTCTATATTGCCAACTTCATTTCATATGAAAATTACATTTTTGGTGATTAAATGAGCTTTTGCTAGTTTACTGAGTACAGAATAGTTCATCACCACCAGCAGGTTGCATTTGCAATAAACTATAGCAATACCAGAAATAAAAATGATAGAGCAAAACTTGTGGTTACTGAATAGCTGACAAATAGCAACAATTTTATGGCTTGATAACTTGAGGAAGACATGTTCTTTAGTCTGTAAGTTTCTGATTTTCAGTATTCACAAGCCTATAGAATCAAGATGTCAAGCACCTTAAAAAACCTGGTCTATTTTTATCTATCTACGTCATTACTCAGTGACAAATTTTATTTTCTGTGCTGCGGGTTGCAAGGTTTCTCTTCATTGTATTTATATGTGACTGCAAGCTACAGAATGTAATGAAAATGCAGCTTGCTGAAAATGTTATGTTTATTTGGGTAATAAAAAAGTTAAGATTAAATATTTTAATCAAATATGCTTCTGTGTTTTGCTAGGAAAAATGTCAGAGAAAAAAGGCTTAAAGAAACAAGCCTTCCAATGCATTTGTAAAGTTTTGCTGAGTCTTTAATTTTTTATGCTTCCTGTACATAAGATGAAGAAGAAATGAGATAAACAGAACTAACCCAGCTTGTACTTTGATCAGGAAACTATCAGTGTGGCAGGTACAAGAAAAACAACTAACACCAATGATTAATCTGTCCTCACCACTCCTGTATAAGCAACTCATCCAGACTCTCCATCCTGAGGAAAGAAATGATCAAATAGCAAATGCTGTAAGTCCCCCTAAAAATCCTCAGATACGTGTTTCCCTTCCTTGTGTAAGGATAAAACACAAGAGACCAGTACCAAAACAGTTGCTTCC
Organism: Pelecanoides urinatrix; assembly: GCA_013400755.1. NCBI lineage: Eukaryota > Metazoa > Chordata > Aves > Procellariiformes > Procellariidae > Pelecanoides > Pelecanoides urinatrix. Next base: position 38,896 of record VZTQ01001660.1, on the reverse strand, counting down.
CCAGCATCCTTTGGTAAGATGTCTTCTGTATTAAAAGTATGCTGCTTGCAAATGCAATTCAGTCTTTTCCCTGCTGAAAGATGTTCCTTGCCATATCTACTTCTCTGCGTTTTTAGCTTAGCACCTTCCCTTCAAGCGATGGAGCATGAACCACTCCTACACCACCGAGGGCTTCTTGTCTTCCCAGGAGATATTTAGTTTGGATAGGCTGGAGGGATCTGGCCCCGGAACAGTGAAAGGAAATCTGGTTTCAAAGTTCCTTGAACCTGCTAACACACTGGAATGTTTTCTCCCATAGATGACTCGATATTTTCACTTTCAGATAGCACAGGACTGGAAGACTGGAGAAAAACTCAGCTCAGGAAAGCTGACAACCATTTCAAACCACAGAGGGCAATAAAGTACACAGAAATTATGTTGCAATTAACTTGCAGGAGACAGTTATCTGCTAATCTGTTGGGTTAAGAATACCTACACATGGAAATAATTTGGAGTGATGGGGACAGTTTGGTTGATTTTGATTTAAATCCAGGAGTCTGTAGCCAAGCCAAACTCCAGTTGCTTTTGGTGAGAGATCTTTCTGACTAAAGATGGAACAGGTTGGAAATATTTGTAAACAAAACCCAAGGTATTTGTCCATTAATGCATGTAATTTTCAAAACTGAAACAAGACAACATGAAGAGTCAAATCTATTTCATGTGCAGAAGCTACTTGGTGCACACTTTTGTACTAGATTGATAGATATGAGTCAAATAATGCCACACACTTCGGTGTTATCAAACTTAAGATTAATGTACACCAAAGAGTAAAGAAAAGTACATTAAACTACATTTAGGGTTTTTTAAATTTCTAGTTCTGTTTATAGCTGGAATAAGAAGGGTTTATAGATTAGGTATTTAGATTTTTCAGACATTTTGATCCACTGTTTTTGTTGAAGACTGACACATCTTCCTTCTCTGGAGTTTCCTTGGTAACTGAAGCTGAACATTTTTTCTAGGGCTCCAATTCTGCAGCTGCCTCTCATGCAAAGTACCTACTGAGTACAGACAATGTGAATTGGTAGGAAAGCAGGGATTTTCTATAGGAAGAACTGAGTGGTGATTGTTTATCTGACTCTAAACTGGATAAATAAAATGAATGAAGTACGAAGTTGCTCCTTTTCCCCCCCAAATATTTAAGACTGAATAAGCTCCCTACCTGAAGTGGCATGCACTCTGGGAAAGTTTAGCAGAGACTGATAGTTAGAGGTGCTGAGCTTTCTCCAATCCACAAAAAGTCAGAGGGGATGGAAAGCTCACGGCAAATCTGAGGACTGGGTCCGTAATCAGCCCCATGCTCTGCAGGGTGGAGTTCAGGTTCAATCTGAGAAGTTTGTACTGTTGGTTTTTAATAGGAGAATTTGGTCCTTGGAAAGTCGGTCCTGGTCATTGGAAACTGGCGCAGCGACTGTAGATACACCATGTCTTTCTAGCTCTCAAAGTGTAGGTCTTCATTTCTGGGCTTTTTTTCCTATATATGCATTTTCCAACTAGATGATGGCTTAGAAGACCGTAATAAATGCTCCTATTGCTCAGTGACTATTTAAAGGACTAGGTGGCTGCAATGGCAGGCAATGACAGTTTTATTGTGCACTGGGAGGGGAAACCCAAGTCTTGCTCTGCATACATGCCAATGGCCATTCATAACCAGATCACCCGTTTCTGAGTACCTTCTTGTTTGAGCTGCAGAGTCAACTGGAGCTAGGAGCTACCTCACATGTAGTGTGTGTCACTAGTGATGAACATCATTTATCCATGCTCTCTCAATATGCTAACTAGCTTTTGCTCCACCACCAGCTCTGATTTTAGGTGGACGTGTTCCAGAATTTAGACTTCAATAAAAACTTGGACTATTTAAGATGGAAATTTTATTATTTGCACTCCAATGATTTATCAGGTAGTCAGGTCACATAACCTATCTCTTTCCTGAGAACTGAGTTCCTGTTGTGAATAATGCCAAGTTTGAACTGAGAATTTAATTTCCATACAAAGCTGTAGTTGCTGGGCATATCCTTGGCAGAAAGCTCTATTTTAGAATATTTGAGGACACTTTTTTTGTTTGACTGTGTTCACACACTGTGTCTACTAATTGGAATTAAATGTATTTTTTCCAGTGTTAGCCTTGCTGTAGTTCTGCCACCTCTAACAAATAGTTAGATCAGTTGCGATATTCCTGAAAGAGAGAAAACCCATTAAGCTTGAATCTTCAGTCAGGAAAATAAAATTCAAAGAAATTGTGGTGTGGGCTTTTTTTTAGATGGGTTCTTCAAGCAGACAAATGAAACACTTACTAATATTCCAGATTTTCTTATCCATTTTCCAGTCACGCCAATGCTTATTTCTTACAACTCTTATTAGTCTACTGGGGCTCCTCCTCTGTACTTAACTTCTGAAGTAATTCTTAAATGCTGTGTTCTATTTACTTTCAGTAGTTATCAGATGACATGTCCTGCCCTTTAGCAGTAGTATATACACATGGGTAATTTTTTTTTTTTAAATCATGCATGGCTAGAATAAACTAATCTGTCGATTTTCAGTGTCCAGCCCAATGAGGCAGTGAGTCAGCACACATTCACTTCATTAGGAGTGGAAGATGCACAGCATGAACAGAGAGACATACAGCTTACTGGCTCAAGCTCTAGATAAATAAGCTACACTTTCAGGTTTTTATTTTGGCAGTTCATGTAAAATGTATGAGTACTGCACTCTTGCAAACACCTGAATGCCAAAGATAACAGCTTTGCTGGAGAAGCACAGCTTTCTCCCCATTGATCTCTCCATTGATTGACTGAAAAAATCAGGTTTTTCCCCCCGCTATGGGATCTCACTGAATACTTTTGGCTGAAATTTCTGTGGTTGATGGCTCACCTTCCAGTGAGTAGCCTTGTGGTGTGGGTCTGGGGTTGGGTTTGGAGGATCTAGGTTCACTTTCCCTGGTTTGTGCTTTCCCTCACCTTTTGAAGATGTTCCACCTTGCACAGAATATAACTGTTCGGCCAGGGAAAAGGAGCTTATTACCCAAAGTCCTGATGCACTTTTGATCAGACATCGAGCTGGGATGTGGTATGAACATAAGAGCAGGTATGAACATAAGAGCAGATATGTCCATAATATATATGTCCATATAATGAATTGAGTGCCAAGTGGATCAGCTGCCTAGCAAGTCCTGCAGCATGGCTACATTCCCCATCAGATGGACGGATGGAGAAACTCAGCTTCTCCTGAGAAACGTCTCCTCCCTCCAGGGTGAATGCTTCCTCACTGCTGGTGGGCAACAGCCCTAACACCTCCTCTTTGCTGACTCTGTGAGTGCTGTTTTTGTTTAAAATTCCTGAAATGGAAATGGAATCTTGTTCTCAGTCAGGATGTTTCACTCAGCCCAAATCTCTATGTCTTCTGTTGTTTCTATCAGAAATATTTTCAAGGGATTTACATTGGCCAGTTGTATTTTGGGACTAAGTAGTTGGGATGCACAGCCGCTGCCTACAGGATGATTTTATAAAAGTACTGGGGTTCAGCTTCAGGGAACATGGGGAGAGATATTACAGCCCTTCTTAATCTTTTTAAATTATCGTGGAATCCACATTTAACAATACTCCCCAGTATGTCTCCAGATGAATCTTGCCTACCTAATTTAACAGTAGTCATTAATATAGTTTAAGTTGTTAGCATCTTTTATTAACATGTTTTCTACTTCAAAAATTTTGATTATTTTTTCAAATTTGGACTATTTTCAAATGTTGATATGCTGATAATACTTACCCACATTTGGCATGTGACATGGAATCCTCTCTTGGTACGACAATATGAAGAACATTCTTCAGATCATTTGCAAAGACAACTTTGGTTATATCCAAACTGTAATACTTTGCAGACAGAGCTTTACAGCTTTGATACTCAACAATTTTGACAAGCCTTCTCCTACTGGACTCTCACTACAAACGTGTATGTGGAAGAACTTAAATATGAATTAGTAACTTTATCTAGATAAGAAAAATACTGGGTACATGTTCAAATAAGCAAAATATAAACGTAAAGAAAATTTCACAGTTTTTACTTACTTTCTTTGTTTTGTCCATTGCCTTCAGTATAGTTATGTTTAAGTCTTCCAAGACAGATAGAACATTTTCATACTCTCCTAAGTGCTGGGAAAAATATTCTAAAAGAAGAAGAAAACCCATGTCACCTACTCATGACCTGAAAAATGAGTATTTCATTAAATACCAATTTTATCAAGTCTGAATTCAGTTATGGTATTATTAACTATCTAAATATATAAAACGAACATGAGTTACAATAAAAGGGATGATTTTCTTTTTAAATTTTGTATTATTTCCCTCAAAATAATTCCTGGTGTATTTAAAATACCAAAATCAGTGTTTCAAAATGTTTTCTTTCAATAAATGATTTGCCAAATTGACAAAAATTTAAAATGTCAGTTTGAGAGCTGAAAGAGACCTACTTTCAAAATATCTACATTTTCCTTCTAAACTGGTTTTTCAGTTTAATAGTCTACTTTACAGTTACTAGCAGGAAATGATGTTTTCATGTGTAGGTACTAAATCTGATTATATTGATACAAAAATGAATAACACTGATAAAGCCCTTAGAGTAGATAAGATCAAGTGGGGGCTGTTGTGAGTCAGGGTCAGCTGAGACCAGTTGTTTCTCTCTGAGAAGCGAAGAGACCACGAGTTGGCCAGATGAGCTTCTAGTCTCAGGTACTGTGATTATATTTTCAAAAATATGATGCATGCAAAATACTTTTAACAAAAATCGTGGAAATAATGTAAGTTGCAGGATGTCCTTGCATAGCTGCTCAAAGCAAAGGACATTTTAACATAAAGAGCTGATGTAGAATCAGGGGGCATCATTCAATCAGAGGGATTACAGTGAGAGGAGGAGGCAACCCTGGGAAATCATGACCCGAGTTCCCATTTGGTCAATGTGGCAAAATGCAACAGAGAGAGGCACAGGAATGAAAAAGTGTGAAAAGAAAGAAAGAAAATGATGTTAAAGCTAGAGACTGTGTTAGACAAGGCATTTAGACATCAGATCACCTGAAAGAGCATGATAAACAACATCTAAATGGCAGACAGGAAGAACAAGATTAGATAGGAGCTTTTTGAAATAATAAATAGCCATACTTTGAGGCTTTTAAGAGGTTAGCGTGAGCTTCTCAGGGGCATCATGAAAGCATAAGGTTTCAGGAGCACTGCGACATAACCTGGTATGGCTGAGAGGCTGAATGAAATGATTTAGAATGAAAACGCATTGTGAATTAGCATCCTGGAAGTGAAGCTTCATTTCCAAGGAGCTTCACTTCCAGGATGCTGATTTAGAATGAAAACGCATTGTGAATTAGCATCCTGGAAGTGAAGCTTCATTTCCAAGGAGAACTGAGATAACTCAGAAAAAGCTGTATAATCACTCGCTTAAACACTTGTTGAGTAAACTCACTACCAGATTCACAGATGAGAAACACCCTAGTGGCAACCTATGAAAGATTTAAAAGGCAGCTGAAGCAGCCCATATTTAATCAAAACAGACAGTAAACAGAGCCAGTGGCAGGCTGAAATCCTCCTCTGGCCAGCCTAAGGTGGCTGGTGGGGTCAGGTGCTGAGCAAATCTGTAAGCCTCCAGTGCAACATCAACAGCAGTAAATCTCTTGTGGAACAAAACCCCCTCTCTTCCTTGACCAGTTTTATATAATTTTGGCCAGATTCTCAACCAGCAGGAGTCGTCACAGCCCAATTCACTTCAGCTGAGCCTCCTGTCATATATTTATCAGCCACAGGCTGAGGTGCTTCTCAGTGAGTTCTTGGCCATGGGTAGAGTCATCTTGTGGGTGAGTAAATGAGCTGGTATTCAACTTGACAGGGTTTTCAGTTTTTATAGGTCTTCAACATTGTTGACCATTGAAAAATTTATTAGGCTACCATTTGCTGACATCTTTCCCTCAGAGATAGGCTGGTTTTGACAAGTATAACTGTTTTTTTGACATTTTGTAGGAGGACTTGCAAAAGTCTTCTGTGAATTGCTTTCTGTTGCAAGCAGCATTCCTAAATCAGGTGCTGCAAGATCAGCTGAAGAGTAAGCAGAGTTTTGGGGAAATGACTCACAGCCCAGAAATGCGTAACTAGGCCAAATTCTAGTCCTTGCAGGAGTGTTTTTGTGATGAAGGATGATAGAACTCATCAAACTGCTGTTCTCACTGGCTCAAGTTGGAGGAAAGTAATGAACTTTCCTCCAGTGGGGTACTAACATGACAATCTCTTTCAAAATTGCCAAAGCACTCACACCTCTGAAAGTGATGAACTAATTAGAAAAAATATTTCACATGAAAGGGAAATAAGATAAAAGGTACCTATCTGTCTATCTTTATATCAGAACAGAACTTGAAGTTCAGGCAATGTGAAGTATTGATTAGGAAAAACATTTTCAAAGTAATTTCTGCATGTAATGAATGACAGCCTGAAAGATTATAAGCCATCAGCATTCTCCCAGGAGTTCTTTCAATGGAAATTATTTTCTGTTTGAGCTACGAAGATTAAACAGAAAAAAAATCATATCACATGATACGTTCACTTGCATAGCGCTGCTGCAGGCACAGATTATCTCCTTGCTGAAAAAAGGAACTTACTGCAGAGTTCTTCTGTATCAAGATTGCTGGAAAGATAAGAGAATAGAAGGTTAGTGAGCTTAGTGATGTTTCTTGTTGGATTGGTAAGTAGCAGGACTTGATATTGGCCTGACTGGGATATGAAGCCTCCCTGCCTGTGCCTGGCCCTTGCTGGCCTTGCTCTGCTGCTCTGGGGTGGCTTGTCCTAAGCTGCAGGCTGTAGCTGTGCTGTAGCCGGCTGCAGGAGCAGCCTCCCTTCCTGATAATGTTCCCACTGGCACCTTCCTACTCACTGGCAGCCCCCTTTGAAGTTCCTCACCTAGCCTTTGGGCATCATGGTGCGGAGTCACTGCTCCTCAGGCTTTACACACTTGGTCCCAGTACTGGCAGAAACCAATCTAAACACCAGAAATTGTTTTTTTTCCCCACATCTTTCTGCCTGTGCTCCTCTTCGATGGTTGTCATGCTGGACAGCGTGGCTCAGAGAGCTCGGCCCTCCATACTAAATGAGGGGAAAACCCAACAGATTTCTCTGCTTGCAGTCTTCAACAGGCAGTAGTGCTCCACAGGAGAGACAGTACAGCAGGAGNGTTTTTTTTCCCCACATCTTTCTGCCTGTGCTCCTCTTCGATGGTTGTCATGCTGGACAGCGTGGCTCAGAGAGCTCGGCCCTCCATACTAAATGAGGGGAAAACCCAACAGATTTCTCTGCTTGCAGTCTTCAACAGGCAGTAGTGCTCCACAGGAGAGACAGTACAGCAGGAGGATAAAACCAGACATAGCCCATCAGCACACAGTTTCTAAGTCTTTTTGGCCACACAAAACTGTTTCACCGGTACTAACATCAGCAAAATTAGTGATGTGAAAAGAATAGTTGTATTGCCATATTCCCATATAAATACATAAGCATATGCAAGTATTCCATACAATTTAAACTGTTCATTTCAAACAGATTTCATCTTGACCAACTCTTAAGCAATATTTTCTCTCTGAGGCTTTAACAGTCAAAAGATAAGCCATTTGACCTACAGCTCAATTCTGAAAGTTAGCATATTGACTTTCTTCCAAGGAGGAGAAGAAACCGATTATTAAAGAAACTTAAAAGCATGAATGTCCTTTTTGAATCTTGCTGAGGGGTGAATATTGAACAGCTGATTGCACTTTGGATTTTTTCACTTATCTTTTTAATGGGCTTTTTTTATTGACCTTTTAATAAAATGATGACACAGTATTACCTTAAAGTCACTTTCACCAATGCTAACTTCCATACATCTGGCTTTTACTTAATGAGAGAGAGAAACAGACAGAAATTGCATGATCCTGGGATGTCACAAACTTGCATACTCAGGGCTATAAAAACTTCTGAACACTTTTAATTGATGATGTAAATGAGATTTTCCCACAGCTTTTATTAACTAAAGATGACCTGATCTGCATTTGAATGGGCCAAGTTGGATGGCTGCAAATGGGTCTTGCATCTGATTTTTCCAATGACCTTGGTGGCAGGTATAATGAAATTCGTAGTAAGAATCAGTGCTGAAGCTGAGAAACTTAACTCTTAGGTCAACAGACATTCAACCCTTGAATGCAAACTGAAACCCTGGAAGCTGGAAAGTTGCCCGAGTTGAAAAGTAGTGAGAGAAAATGATGATGTTAAATGACAGCAGCTTGTTGTTATGATGCCTACTCTTTGTTCATTGTCCCTGCATTTTTTGCCCCTTCACATCATCTGCCCTATTGTCTTCTCTTTGTAAAAGATATTTCTGCATTTCTTAATGTACAGCCTGATAACTGTTTAAAACAGCCTCTCACATTGTTAGCCAGCCAAATTCATGCTCTCTTTTCAAATTTCATGTTAAAATCCATTTTGGTCCTTGTTCTTCTGCAGTATCCTCAGTGGTGTGGTAGCCATATAGTAAGGGAGTGGCTCAGAGGCTTTCAGCGTTGCTTTCATCAGAACATTGCTGTTAGTCCTATTGACAGAAGCGATGCAGCTGCAAATGGACTACGAGTAAAAATGGAAAAGTTTTTGGGTGCTCAATTCATTTTCAGTTAGAATTGGGCACCTGAATAACAAGAAAATTGTTGTCCAAAGTGATTTGTGCAGCAGCTTTCAGGAAGCCTGTGACAGAACACAGAAACGACATAAAGAACATGGATTTTAGTCTAGCATACTCATGGTATTTTCTTCTCTATTATAAATACCCTCTGAGGTTCCATTGTTCCCAGCATCCTATTTGATGGGGATGCTTTCTAGGCAGGGAAACTATAATTTTGAGTCACTGATTATTTCATTCTCTCAGAAATAATAACACGCTGCTTCAAACAGTCGTGAACAAATGTAGAAATTCTTCTTCTGTATACAAACGATCTTTAGCTCCCTGGAGGATTCTACAGAAACAATTAAAGAAGTTTGGAATATACTTAATAGTATAGGACTGAGGTGCACACCAGAGGGCTGTTTCTGCAACTCAATACTCAGGTTTATAGTGGGCAAATGTTCATCATTTCAGTGGGTATGTATGCCAAGGATGCTTTTGCTTAGACCTATAATCTGGCAATGATGAACATGTTATTTGCAATATTTGCTGGATGACTCACATGCAGGCGCCAGCACTCCACTCCTGATAAGCACCCAAAACATAGGGTGCAGCCACATGCATTCACGTCACGTCGGCATGATCATTTTTTAAACTTCTGCTCTCAATTTGCTTTTTGACTACTAAATGCAATCCTTTTACATATCTGACTTTGTCTAAAATGTTCTCCACCTAAAAACATGAGCTATTTTTAAAGGACGATTACAAATATGTCACTGAGCAGTCCTAATCCCTGCAAAGTTGATCATACCTGTTGCTCAGTGACAGAAACACAAGCAAATTCACTTGAACGAACTGTGGCAAAAGTGCCTTTTTGTGGTACCTCTGGAAGTGGCCCAAAATGTAGGATTGCAAAGCAGCTGTGAACATGCTCTTGTTCTGCCCACCACAGTCAGCTGTGGACTGGGGCCAGCCAGGAAGGGGGGAAGGTTAAAGCTATTCCACCCACCCACTGGTGCGAATCCACCGATCCACAGCCCCGTTCACTGACCTGACACATACCATTCTCTGGGACAAAAGGCACCTCTAGGCACAGGTACCAGCAGAAGAGCTGCATATATTCCCTGGACCACAAGAAGAGGCAATGACATCTCTTCAGTACAGGTATTATATATGAAGTATGGACTCTGGCATCAACAGCAGTTATTTTGTTGAAGAATCCAATACTATATGAAAGACTTTATGAACTAACTAATTGAGGAAATTCATTGCTAATGACTATCATAGCTGGAGAAGGATAACACTTTCTTCTTCAGATCTCTCTTCATTCTCAGATATGAGAAGGATTTATTTCAGAGTCTTGAACCAACTCTTTTTTGGGTCCCATTTGCATGTCTCTTTGCTAAATTTGGTTATAGGGAGGAGATATTGAGGCTGGTATCTCCTATTGTTAAGTAGAAGCATATAATTTGTGACTGAAAAGAATTAACTGTTACTTAGACTGTGCAAGGGTAACTGAACAGTCATCCATGGACAATCTCAGCCAAAAAGCTGTAAGGTCTTTGCAACAAGAAAGCCTGCATACCGTCCCACTTCAAGTCAGTGAGATAAGTGCTCCAACACCATAGGGGGTGTTGTGCAAAGGAGTCTTATATGTGCACTTCCATTTTAAGGATATTCTGCTTCACAACTCCTTTGCAACAGCAAAGACCTTTTCACTCAGGTTTGTTCAAGGTTTCTTATCAGTGGAGGCAAAACTGCCTTTTGCCACCAGTAGGATGAGGTGTTGGGACAATCCCAGGCATTGGCTTCTTGCCACAGAAAAGGGAGAGGAGGAAGACGGGGCAAAACTGGGACAGAGCTCCCGGAGCTGGTCCCTGGGGAGCCCTGAGGACACCGCTGCTCTTCAACCCCAGGGCTAGCTGGATTGTGCACCCTCTGGCCTTTCAAACGCAGCAGCCACCTTGGCTTTCAGGGCTCTGATGCAGGCAGTGGGGTCACGGCTGTTAATGTCCCAAATTGTGCCTCACTATATAATTCCCTGGCTTGCTTATGCTTAGCTCCAGGCCAAGTGATAACTTCAGAATCGTCAAATACTGCTCTGCATGTGGCAGGACTAGAGGAGAGAATAAAGTTGTAGTGTTGGTTTTTTTTTTTCTTCTTGACTAACTCATCTGAAAAACAAATAAACCAAAACCCTAATCCTTTGCATTAGGCAATGATTCACAGGGATGCAATGACTACATTGCTGGCTAGCCACCTTAACCATCCCAGCTATTACAGTCTCTGTGTTGCTGAAAGAGTCTTAGTACTATTAAAAGTTGTGGTGCATGCTAAAGTCTGTAGAGAATTGTACAAGGGCTGCAGAGCTATGATTTTTTTAGCAGTCTGAATCACGCCAATCTAAAAGAGGAGATGAGTGGCAACATCATGGTGGCTTTCTTGCCACAAGGAGCAAATTTCAGAGTCTTCACCCTGCAGAAGATGATAATGTTTCAACTTCTGTTTTTGTCCCAAAATGTTGGTGGGTTTTTTTGTTTGTTTGTTTTTTAAAAACCTGAGATTAAATTCTTTATTGGTACACAAAATAAAATGTTTATTTTGGTTTATTAAACTCCTTGGAAATGCACATGTTAATAGACATACCAAAACTGGGTTCTCTGGGAAACCCAGATTATGGAAGGCACTAAGCCTTCAAAATACACCTACGATTAAGCAATGAGCTCATTGCTAGGAAGCCAGTTATCTTCTGAAGAACTGAACTGAAATGAAACATTCTAGGTCAGCTCCATTTAGGTCAATGCAATTGAAACTACTCATTACCCTTTGATTTTCCTAGTGTGAGTGATTCTCATTTTTTCTGCAGAAAGCTGGATTTCCCATTAAAAACTACCATTCGTATGGAAAATTTCCAAGCAACTTTATTTGCAGCTTGTCTGTCTGACCACAGGATCTGTTAGCATCAGGACTGTGTAAATCATTCTCAGTGAACTTGTTTTGTTTAGTCATGAAATACTAAACTGTATGATCTGCTCATTCTGACCAGTATCTTGCCAGTATATATTTTTCTCTGTATTTCATTTCCAAACCAATTTCTGTAACTATTGTCTTGAAAAGTCCAGGAGTTAAAGCCAATAGCTGCAATTACGTCTCTTAAATAGTAGCAAACACACCTTTCTGATGTCAGTGCTGCACCATGTGCCTGAAATTCTTCTTTAATCTGTATGTCATGCTGTTTTTAATAAATCTTTTTCCTCCCTCATTGTACTTAGAAACTCATTATTTTTTTTCTGTCTACTTGTATTGAACCGTGATAAATCAGCAATAGCATGACATTAAAATATGCCTTCCAGCTGAAAAAAAAAAACAACCATCCAAGGCACAGATAATTGCTATCCTTAGACTACTGTTAAACTACTGAGGATTTGTCATTATTATCTTTACAACCAGAGTCTTGAAGGAAGCACTGTGGTCCCATATAATATGCATTTCATCTTAGTTTCAGTGCACAGTACTGGGCTGCAGGCTAATGCAGTCGGATGGTTCCCACAATTGCAAGGATAATGCTAACCAACCTCTGCTCTCAGACGTCAAATTGGCATCCTTTTGGAGTTTGCTATTTGGGCAGATGACCTCAGCATTTCTCTTTTGACCCAAGGGAGGAACTAGGGCTCTGCTAATGAAGACCTGGGCAGGTAGGAGGGAGGTGGATTCACTTTGGGGCTGAGTCCTAAATGTAGATGGCTGTATGTGTGCTGGGTGTCCAACCTCCCCTGCCACGCAAAGGAGCCCTAGTGGATGCGATGGAGTTGGGTTTTTTTCAGTAGACCAGCTAGCAGGAGTGTGAGTAATTGGATACAATATAGGCATCTAGTGTTGTTTCAGATGCTTTAGCATTTCTCCCACCACCCATGTCCCAACTGCTTCTCCTGTGTCATCCTGTCCACCTTGGGCTGACGTCTCAGGTGGGAGCACCTTAAATGCCTTATGCCTGGGCAATAGTGCTGAAGCCTATGTGAGCAGAATTACTTCTTAGGTGCCAGTGACTTCATTGGCCATAAGGGAGCCTTAAACACCCTGCTGACACGTACACAAGCAAGTGTAAATGTGTCTCCATAGTGCCAAGTCCCATCCCTACATGTGCAGTACATGCAGCATGACAGACTCTCCCAAATGCCCAGCATAAGCTCGGCGCTGCAGGTGGCCGAGGCTCTCAGGTCCTCACCAAACTCATCTCTGGCTTGTGCGTAGTTTATCTTTAACTTGTGCCCCACGCAAAGGCTTAATGGTACCTCCCTGCCTTTGGGAGGTTGCCTGTGCCCCAGGTCTGCCTCAATAGTTTTAGCATCCCTCCTACCTTGTAACTAAGGTCCTGGCTGAGGACTTAATTTTACCAATGAGAAAAACAAGTCTGACTCCCCACTGAGTCATATGAGTCAGTAATCAGTGAAGCATTTATTGTACTATCTCTCCGGCAGTGCTGCAGACTGAATCCCCTTGAGATCCTCTGCATGTCCCTTCGTTTGTAACTTTGCCAAATCTTCTCATTATCTTCTGACACCTTTCCCCTGAGGATGCCATTATGCAAAAACAATTTCCATGAAAGTTATGAGTGGAGGGAGGGAAAGGAGAAGAATAAGAGTAAAAGAGAGGTTTACATTTGCAATGACTGCTAAAACCTATTCACTAAACCATTAACCATGTCAAGGATTCTTGCTCTGCTGAAACACGGGGTTCTCAGAGTTGACATTAAAATTAAGCAGGGGCAGATTTACCAAGGAAATGAGCTGTAAAAGCATTCACCCCATAAGCCACAAATTTCAAACTTTTCCTGCATACTCCTCTCCATGTATAAAAAGACCTCTGCTGCTCATACTTTTCTCTGCTTTCAGTACAATTATTCAGGCAATAACACATGTAAACAAAACAGCTACATTTCTGCAGAACTACCTCCTCTGAAGCTGAACTATGCTGCGGTACTGTCTTGCACGCAAGCTGTTTAGCATTCAGTAAAGGCAGATGTGAGGTCCAGGTAATGCAATCTATTAATTGTTTAGAGCATGCTAACCCCACAAGTTAGGGTTTTCTGAGTTGGGATAACTGGGAGCTTAAATACCTTCTTCAGCAATATTACAATCCCCAGGCAGCTGCACTGAACATACACACACATTGGATTTAGAAACCATATGAGAGCTCATAAAAATGTTAAGATAAGATACAAACTAGGTAGTAGGAATGATGCATACATTACTAAAGTACTTAAAATATCAAGTTTACCATAAAAATATGACTTTTATTCCTGATTAGATGCAAATATGGGAGGAAGATGATCCTCATATTTGGATTTGGTGTATACATTATGATTTAGTGATTCAAAAGGGGCAAGAAATGAAATAGCAATGGAAATAATACCAAAAAATTCTTCAATATTTTTCAAGTGGGAACTCGGCAAAGCCAGTCACATTCCATGATTCTTGTTCCTATTTAATCTGTAAAATACTCTTGTGCTCCAATCTGCTCCTAAAAATAGTCCTTAGGAGAGTATGTTAAGAAAAACAATGCTTAAGGTTGCAAGACAACTCCACTCTTCTCTCCTCAGCCTTAAACTTCTCTGATATTGCCCTTGTAAAAGTCTGCAATTTTTGAAAATATAAAACATTTCTTGTAGTTAACATCACCAGCTCACTTCTATCTTCAGGTGGCTTTGAGCATCAGTCCCTGATAACCTTTGCCTTGACCTGTCTGTATTGATTTACACTCATGCCACGATCGTGCAAATTGCCACACAACCAAAATGAGTGTTTCACGTTCACTTGATAGAGTTATCCAAGACAGCAGAGCATGTGGGTCTTCAGCTTCACAATTACTTCAGCTATGACCTGCAGATCATGTCCTCCGTGAGCTTTGTGTTGTCACCCTCCTTGTCAGCCCTGGGAAAGACTTCTGGTGCCTTTCCAGCACCTGCATTTGCCTCCAGCTCCATTCCCATTGCTCCCATCAGCCCTGCAGAGCCTCGCTGAGCACTGTGTGGCTTGGAGCTGAGGTTGCGGGGGGAGAGAGGGATGAGGAACCACCCTGGGTTTCTTTCCTTCACCCTCACAATACTCTTCCAAAAAGGTTAACTCAGCTTTCAAGTAGAGTGCACTGAGTTTTTCTGAGGTCTCAGGACAATCACTGACAAGCTCCCAACTGTGACATTACAGACATATAACATAGATGTCATGTCATAGAATCATAGAATCACTAAGGTTGGAAAAGACCTCTAAGGTCATCAAGTCCAATATGTGTCAAATCAGGAGGCAAAGTTAAGCTCTTCCTCTTGCTCCTTCCCTGCTCACAGCCATGCCCTCATGTTGGTCTAACTTGTACTGTGGTGGCTTGGCTCCTACTCAACACGCTGCAGGGATCTACCTTGGCCTCCTGATACCTTCAACAGAGCTTAAGATGTTGCCCAGATGCTTATAGTGTGCTATCTGCAAAACACTTAAACCATTACGAATAAGGGGAGAAGGATCATTGCACAACTCTAGGTTGAAGCTTAAGTCTTTAATAAATCACTGCTCTTGATTTCTTGCCTAAACTTCTTTTTTTTTTAAGGGTC
The DNA here is from genome assembly GCA_013400755.1 of Pelecanoides urinatrix. Taxonomy (NCBI): domain Eukaryota; kingdom Metazoa; phylum Chordata; class Aves; order Procellariiformes; family Procellariidae; genus Pelecanoides; species Pelecanoides urinatrix. The sequence continues at coordinate 23,595 of VZTQ01001660.1, read as the reverse complement.
TTCAAATACAAGACACTGCTTTGCAGTATGCAAGTGCTAAGTGCATGCTGGGAAACGAGAACCTGGAGACCTGGTTGTAACAGCCCAGACCTAATCACTGCTGCACCAACGCAAAGCCTTTTCTTACACTGACGGAGCGAGGGCATCTGAGTGGGGACCCTTCATAACAGCTTCTTCATACTATCTAGTGGTATGTGATTGAACGGGGATTGCCCAAAGGTTTCATGAGATCCTGGCAAGCACAAATAGAGGGGACTATCAGTGGAAGTCAAATGCCTAATTGTCTTTCAGCTTCCATCTGAAGTAATGACAATACTGGAAACTGCATTTAAGGAAGAATAGTTACCTCCTACCTCCCTAAAGCAGTCACCTTGTGCTAATTACACATCAGGAATGCTAGTTGTATGGCCTAATCAAAGCATTTTACTGTCTCTTTATGTAGCTTTTGAAGCACAGTATCTCTGAATAATCTCTGAATAATCAGAAGTTGTTTGTTTTACTGAAGAATGTTGAAATTAATTTAATGTATGAATTAATTCTTGGTATTATCTCCCTGCCTTCATTAACAAACAGGAGACTGGCATTTACTGGGTCACCACATTGGTCCAGTGTCCTCTTGTTTCTTTGTGGTCATAGGAGGCTTTTAAAAAAAAAACAGCTTATGTTAAGACCTTGTGAACAGGTATGAGCTAGTCTGCCCATGGGGGGAATTTCTGTGTAACTCTGTGTATCTAGTAGTTGGCCTATAAACTAATTATTATAGTGGCTTATGGTTCAGTGGATGGAAGACCCCACCACAAATTAAATTGTTTACAATTTATCTTTTTGATTGCCAGTTCTTACAAATAAATTCTTGTATTAAAACACCTTCAAGAAAGGTAAAACATTGTAGCAATACTAAAATATGGGAAAAAATAACTTCCTTTTTGCATGGACACACTACTTCACCTAATTTGTTTGTTTAGATAGTGATAACATTATTATTAATCTATGTTGTACCTGGTATTTATTAACTTATACTTTTGTTTCTGGCTGTATCAAAAGGAAAAAGGAATGGAAGTTAAAAAAACCAGGCTATCAATTTGTGCAGCATTGTCTTTACTGGTATTTATTTAATGTTTAAAATGTTATAAAAAGGTAATATAGATTTTGTGAACTCGAAAGAAAAAATAGCCAGTCTACACATAAGTACATTCATAAATTGCAAAATATATGTCCAAATGATGTACTGAGGAAAGATCCTTAGCTACTGCAAATTTGCAGTAAAAGCAATGATCTGCCCTGAATGAATAACCTGTACTTTAGGGTCAAGACAAATTGTAAATATAAATTCATCCTGGCAGAATGAACTCCTATTCAACCTATCTGTTGGAAACTTTATGTAACTAATAATCTTTTTTCCTGGTGATTATGGTCACTGCAGTACCAATTGACTCTTCTTTTACTTTGTAAAAAGATAACACCTGTCTACACCAAATAGCAAAGTGCAAAGATCATAGTTAGTTAGGCAGACAAAACCTTAATTACTGTGAAGTTAAACCCCCTATTATTTGTCATCACATTGAAAATGGTAATTGCACATTTTAGCAGTCTTCCATAGCCTATCCGCTTTGTAACAGGTATATTACATTAGCTTGGCTTGGTCTTTTTAAAAGTTAATAATCTTCTAAAACTCTCTTCAACAAGACTGACATTAGGACCTGTGTAACAGGGGTTTTTAATACCTGGTTAATTTAGTTCACTTAAAAGTGTTAAGCCCGTGTAAGTCTTTTACGCTTTGAATATTTTTTTGAAAGATTGCTGCAGCAGAGCTGAGAAGGGAATTCAGATTTCCTGAGCTTGTGGCCCATGGATATCACCCCAAGGCCACCTCTCCTTTTTTATCTTCAGGCTTTGAAGTACAAAGACATGCACACAGACAGTGAGATTTTGAATGCTGGCACAGCTAGAAGATTTAATGCAGGTGGAAACAACCCAAAGTCTGCTCTTGTGGCAAGCTGGGTATGAAATCTTGAAATACTCCAAGAAATGATCTAGCTGATGATGACATGCTTCCCTAGCCATCTGTCCTAGGCGTTTACGTGGAGCGTAAATCACCACATAATCTCAATGGTTACGAAATATTTCGGGGAGAGGGAACTACAGCCTGCATTTTGTAAATAGAGAAGTGAAGCAGAGAGAACATAAATGATTTGCCCAGAGTTTGACAGAGTCTGTATTTTCACTGGATAAGAGAGACAAAATAATCTGTGCAAATCTTCTCCTACTACATACAAAACTGAGTAGGATTTTTCACCCTCCCCTACTAAAAACCAGCCATAAACTATTCGGGAATTATAGGCACAAACCATGATTTTCGTTTCATTCCCTTGGGTTATGTGCAAGTGAAAACATCACAAAATAGGTGGTTTGGGGATTGTTTGATATGTACATGATTCTCCTAATGCTTACATTACAAAACTTCCCAAGGCTCAATGAACATTTTGCTACTTTTCTTAGCCATTTGGTTAATCTGAGACATTTTACATAACCTGCCCTTTTCAGTAAGTGCCAGTGGGTAAAGCTTTGCCTCCTTATTATAACTGCTTCATGTGATTTTTGCTGGAAAACTATACTAACAAGGAATTTATATTATGTTGTCCAAGCTGTCTTCCTTTGCTATATCCGTCTGATATTTGGCATACTCCATCTTGCTGCCTGCCTGATGACAGGGTTCTCAAAAGCTTTCAAAGGTGCTACGGGAAAGCCTTTAAAATGTATTTGCCTCTGTTAAAAAGAAAGATCAAGCGGTGTAGAATACTTTTCAGCTGTAAAGTCAGGCACTAAGCCTTTTATCAGTTAAAGACTTTGTGAAAAAACATGCTCAGAAAGCTTCTTGTTGCTGTTTTAAATCTAAGTTTTAAGCATGTTTTCTTATTATCTATACCTACATTCTACTCTACAACAAATGTTAACCAGCCAATAGAAAGCACCCTTTGTTCTGGTTGGAAAAGGTAATTTAGTAGGTTTTCTCAGTCTTCCACCTCTTCAATTCTCTGAAATATATGAAAATATGATCCTTCACGGTACCTATTCTCTGTGACTTTTGTGCCCTGCTTTTTGCCAGGCTTTTCCTTGACAGTGAGAATGATCTCTCCCTCCGTGTGCCAGTTTCACTACCTGTTCTCAGCTAATAACTGTAGCATTCGACAAAGTCGCACCTATTCTTCAGGTATGCCTATCTCCCAGGAGGAAAAACATAATGTTATTCACACTTTTTCTACATATTTCTCAGGTCCAGATATTCTCTGCTAAAGAGAAAAAGGGTTACAAATAATAAAAAATGTACAAATAAAAATATTTTACAAATTAAAAAAAGCTTTACAAATAAAAAGAAAGGAAAAATAGATGTAGAACACCTATCTTTTTTCTTAGAAATCTTACATAGTCATCGAGGATATTTGCCCTTATCAGGATGCTTATGAGGAAGCCCAAAGCTGTATGAATGAGTCTTTGGCTCTAAAATGAGTCTTTGACTCTGGGTTAAAAATTTACGTGAAGGCCCTTAATCCGTTAAGCAAATTCCCATGGTGTTCTAAGAAGCATGTGATTAATTTTGCTAGGATTAGGTAGACTGTATGCATTGTATTTGTTGAAGATCGTATTTGTTTCTCAGTCTTTGCCACTAATTTTAAGAAAGCTGAGGAAATTAAAATGTTACACTTATTTCTCCTGCACACAGTACCTGTTTATTTAGCAGTGTTTCTGCAACTTTCTGCTTTGAATTTATAGCGTATAAGTACTTTTGACAAATTAGGGAAATATGGGAAATTAGGGAAATAATGACAGCCTTCTCTTCTTATGATAAGAGATAACCTGTTTATATTGTGTTGTCTGTTAAGGAGAATGACACATCTGGGAAACCTGTTTCTTTGTCTTTGTTGCATCCTAGTACCAAAAGTTTTCAACACAGGATGGTTTACTGGATGCTTTAGGATGCCCTTGGGATTAGGATTCCAGTTCCATAGTTCCATTTTGTGCTGGCTTAAATCTAATAATTCTGGGGAGGTTATGCCTGATTTACAGAAACATAAGTGAGATCAGAGCTAAAAACCAAATCCACAGAGTTATTTAGGCATTTACTCCTAGGGGATATATTCCTCTGTTTATATGAATTAGGTGCCTCTCTTTATATGAATTAGGCATTTTATGGCTCCATATAATCACACAGACAGTACTGCTCATGAACAGTACTTCATACATGTTTATAAAAAAGCAACCAAGCTCTTAAGACACCAAAGAAATGTGGTTCTGCATATAGACTGTATATTTTAAGTTCTTGAAAGAAGCAACACTTCGACTAGTTACTATCTGAATTCATTTAACTACTGATTTTTTACAAAAAAGATTTGTATATTGGCTAATGAAAACCTAGAAACTTTTTAAAAATTTTGATGTTTATCTTCCTGGAATTTGTTCATAAAAGATCATAAACTGAGATACATGTTCCCTAGCATATACTTGTACAATATTGATCAGATTTCAGACTTCAGTTGATTTGTCTCTTCATACTTTCTGGAAAAGGTGAAGTGGTTTAATAATTCCATCTAGACTGGAGGGAGGCAAAATTTGTAAGGAGAGAGAAGATATTCATTAGACTAGCTCATAATGGTGGAAGAAATGAACAAGCTTCCAAGCACACAAGGCCTTCAGTGAGGCTTCTTCAGAAGAATGAGCTTTAAGATAGTTCCTGAAAAAGCCCTCGGCTGGACTTCCAGGCCTTCTGTTGCACGGGTAGTTGACATGTCAATGGCCAGCATCACGCCTGGTCATTGACAGGCCACCAGGGTGATGGGCCTGGGCTCGGGTCAGCATTTGGGGCTTGTGATACACAACTGTCATGGTAATTGGGTGTTTGCGGAGGAGGATTGGCAGAAACTGAGAAAGAGGGGAACAAGGAGGGGCGCGATGCTGTGACACAGACATCCAAAGGAGAAAAAGCCATACGAGAGTCACTGTCAGGAAGAACTGGCCAAAGGGAAAGGCCTGTCTGGAGCTACCTGGGGTAATGTGCAAGTCCTAAAGTATTAATGTGATTGCCAAATTCATGAGTCAGAGGAATGAGGCTACTAATATTTCACTGTGAGTTAGTGTCTGGATGTTTATGAAGTAGATGAATTACGAAATCATAGCCTGTTGGTTTTGTTTCCCTGTGGAAGGTAAAAAACCCAAAGACACAGTGGAGTTTGGCATTGGATGAGATAAGGTCCTGTTACACTGCTCCTACCTTTTCTTACAGTAAACATAGGAAGCAGGGCTATGATAGCATCTTAATACTTGCTGCTCCACTGTATGCAGCTGAGAAAAGCAATACTGACTTACTGTGTACTCACTCCTTGTAACCAGAACCACAAACCACGCCATGATTACTACATGTCTCCATAGCCTCTTAGCAAACGCAATAAATGGCCTCTTCTCAGTACCTTCTCTACCACAGGAATAGCCCGATTTAAAAACCACTAGCTTAGTAACACCTTCCTAATTAACAGTAAATGGGAAACCTGCTGTGAATAACTCCTGATGGCCAGAAAGCAAATAAAAAGGAAATTCATTTTCTTCTTCAGTCATAAAATCATAGGATGGATGAGGTTGGAAGGGACCTGTAGAGGTCATCTTGTCCAACCCCCCTTGCTCAAGCTGGGCCACCTAGAGCCAGTTGCCCAGGATTGTGTCCAGACGGCTTTTGAATATCTTCAAGGATGGAGACTCCACAACCTTTCTGGGCAACCTGTGCCAGTGCTTGGTCACCCTCACAGTGAAAAAGTGTTTCCTGATGTTCAAAGGGAACCTCCTGTGTTTGGGTTTGTGCCCATTGCCTCTGGTCCTGTTACTGGGCACCACTGAAAAGAGCCTGGCTCCTTCCTCTTTGCGCCCTCTCTTGAGGTATTTATGTACATTGATGAGGTCTACTTGAACCTTCTCTTCTCCAGGCTAAACTGTCCCAGCTTTCTCAGACTTTCCTCATATGTGAAGTGCATGAGTCCCTTAATCATCTTTGTGGCCCTTCATTAGACTCTCTCCAGTATGTCATGCCTCTTTTGTACTGAAGAGGCCAGAACTGGACACAGCACTCCAGGTGTGGCCTTACCGGGGCTGAGTAGAGGGGAAGGATCACTCACCTCCCTTGACCTGCTGGCAATACTTTGTCTAATGCAGCCCAGAATACCATTTGCCTTCTTTGCTGCAAGGGCACATTGTTAGCTCATGTTCAACTTGGTGTCCATCCCATGTCCTTTTCTGCCAAGCTGCTTTCCAGCTGGGTATCCCCCAGCATATATTGGTGCATGGGGTTGTTCCTCCCCAGGTGCAGGACTTTGCACCTCTCCTTGTTGAACTTCATGAAGTCAGCTCATTTCCCTGTGGCCTTGTTAAGCCCAACCGTAATGGGGATATCCAAACAGCCTAAGTGACAGCACCAACACAATTACCATACAAGCACCAACAGAATGGCTTTTTCTGCTCTTTACTGTATATGATTGCTTCATTTATTTTTTTCCCTGCTCAACATCTGGTCCAAGTATTCATCTCATGTAATGAATTGGCGAAATGGGATCAAGAATTGAGGAACTCCTATTTAAGCCTGAAGGAGGCCACAGCCCCTCTTCCTTACTCTCATGGGTGAGGAACACAGAAGGCATCCAGTTTCCACCCTGTGCTCTCAGTACCCAAATCACATTTATTGGAACATGCAGATATTTCTACAAGGTTTAGAAACACTTCACTTGTACAGTTTAGAGTCATATGACACAGCCTAGCTTCCCTGACACATCTTTCTTCTTGGACTTGTTTTCTAAAATCAGCCTCATGTCTGTTTTCCGTTCTCAGGTACAGAAAGTTATACTGTAATTGTAAGAAGGGGGCGCTTACTCAGTATTGTGTGTATCAATGGTGTGAAAAAGTTCATGCAGTTCTTCTCCACTCAGAATTCCGTCAGCAAAGTAAGCTTTGAATTCATCAAAGGACAGTTTTCCATCATCTGAAACAACGAAGAAAAGGAAAGTGCCTTAGTTTATTTACGGTTTTGCTCATTTACTTCATGCAGTAGAAGAGGAAACTATTAAAAACCTCTAGCTCTTCAGATTAAATGTAGAAACTTTACATATTTGATCAAGACACATAAAGAACATGATGCTAAACACATCTGCTGTTGTATCAGAGTTCTCAGTTTACCTGGTAACTCTGTTACGCCTCCTTCTTATCTTTCAAGCAAAGATAATTTGGTTTTGGTAAGTCTCTACCGACAAACACATCAATACAGTTCTGCCTTTGCCCTGATCCCATTCACTGTGGCTTCTCCCCGTCCTGCCCCACGCTTCCCCTACTTGCTCCATGCCCGTGTCCTCGCCTCTGCATGGAAGATCAGTGACCTCCTGAGACTGAGTGGGTCAGAGAAAATCCAGGGAAATGCAAAAGCAAACATTTGTTGAAGGAACATGTTAGTTCAATGAAAATTTCTTCAGCTATCTAGAGCTATATATTTCCCTTTCCTTTTCCTCCTCTTTCTTTCCTCTACTCCCTGCCTCCCACATGGGAGACTGAGACTGAAGTGCACAATTCAATAGCAGCGGGGATCTGACCCTGACTCTCCTCTCTAGCTAAGGACACTAATCAATACACTGCACTGGTTTGCAGCATTTTGATTCTCTCTTCATCAAATATATCTTTCTTAAAAAGCTCCATGGTTGGTGTGTAATTAATAAAATAAATTTTTAAAAAGTTTGACTTCCATGGAATTGGAAGCCAGCTTTGTGTCGTCTTTCACTGGAAAAAAAATTCAACTCATTTTCTTGGTCAGCATAGAAAATAGTAAGTTTCTATTTGCTGCATGTAATTCATCTGGAGATTACACCGAAGTATACGAATGAGAAAACTGGTTTGGGCATATATCAGAGGTCAGTCAAATCCTCAGATGAGTTTTCAGATGGAGTTTGAATTGGCCATTTAATATACAGTGAAGTCCAACTATGAAAAGTTGACTTTATTTTCTAAGTATCTCCTGTTCTCATTTGTTTGGGACAAAACCAATCATCACCACATGGGTCCTGATCATCATCAGTAACAGGTTCATGTAGTTAGGAAGTGTCTGCAGGACTAATGGGACTCAGAGGGAGGGGAAGTACTATATGATAATATTTAGAAGAACAGTAATGGGATGTACATTAATTCAAGAGGAGAAAGTCCTTATTACAATCTCTACTACATTATTTAGTGCAGTCTGTTCCATCTGTTTCTTAAGTTAGCTTTAATTATAGCAAGCCCTTGACTATATGACACAAAATCCTTGAGATGAGATGTGTTAAGCAGAGTAATTCATCTGGTATTCTTGGGATGTTACCACTTCAGGTTGAGGCTCTACACTCCTTTTGTCAGCTCAAACTCTGCACAACCATCTATGCTTTCTAAAGGGTATTCCAATAACTACTACAGTATTTCATTGAAGAAGGGATCGTACTTGTATCTCACCTCACTTACGCATGTCTGATAATCCCAGAGAAGTTGCTATACTGCAGATTTTCCTTTTTTTTTTTTTTTAATTAGTAATGTCAGAAATGGATAAAATGTGCCACCCACAGGGTGGCTGTGGCTGCAGGGACAGAAGTGGCAGACTTAGGCTATTGTCTGTTTTGGAAAGTAGGACTCTGGGGTGCAAGGCAAGACTTTGTTAACTCTGGCCTCTAATCATATCACAATGACTACTTAAACAACATGACAGTCAGCACAACTAATTTTTTCTTGAGTATATGATTCAAGGCTGAGGAGAAGGAATCAATTACAAGAAGATATATAAGATAATTCTGCATGCTGAAATGACCTAGAGCCTGGATGGGGCTTTGAATGACATTGTATAGAAGGTGATGTGAGAAACCAACCAATGCTTGCTAGCAAGTCGTTAAAAAAATGAAAGACAGAAGTTTGTAAATGGAAAGCTGACCCCACAGAAGTCCACGAGATTTCATCAGGGATCCCTCAGCAACAGCTGACATTTGCTTCTGTCCTGAAGAACAACCGTCCTCTTTTCTTTGCTGTACAGGCATGACTTCAGAAGGAGTGCATCAGTCAGGATGAGGCAAATCCGTAACTTCATTAAAACAGTTAGGGCAATTTGTTCCTCATTGCCTAGTGTAGTGAGTTTTAAATGCAAGACTGATAATCAGCAAACAAAAGCCAAAGAAAGAAGATCCGCCTTTTGCTTTTATTTAGAAGAAGTTTGAATGGTTAAACAGTAGTTAAGTAATAATTTATCTCAACTGATTGAGCCTTTGCAAGAAGCATAAAGAATATTTTAAAAGCCTAACACTTAATAACTGTTTTGGGTAGCACTAAATTTAAGTTCACATGTCTCTTTCTCTTCCATCAGTAACATACTGAATCACTTATAAGGCACAGAACAACTCTAGAGGATAAGACTAAGATATCCTAAGCACCAGACTAATCTACAACATATTGTGGCCTAATTTTATAAAGGTGATATCTGAATCCTGTAACTACATGCTGTACTACAGCACACAGCTTTGAACAGTAGAGCTGAGGAGTTTCCTCACTCTTTTACTTGCTGTTATTTCATAATTTCCTTGACTTGAATATATGGCTTCAAATATGTAATCTTCAAGAGGTTTCAAAATTGTACAAATTAAATGTCTGCTTAACAAAAACATTTTGAAATTTTTAATATGAAAAGACAGATTGTAGCTAGAGATAATCATCATTACAATCAAAATAAAATGTCAAGATCTACAAGAGCTAAAACCCAAGATGGCACAATACTGTGTTGAAGGTAGGCAATTTTCTTTGGCAGAGCTGCCATGATTACCTATTTGAGAATCTAAATACATCTGCCATTTGGCACTCATTACAGAGAAGGAATATCAATACTACGTGTGTTGAAACGAACTTCTTTTCATAGCTATGCTTCCTTTGGCTCATATAGATACAATCAATTGTTTAATCAAACTGCCCCTGCAGCTTTAGCCTTTGCTGGGAAGGGTGGTTTACATGCAAGTTATACACATACTCAAGAAACTAGTGTTTTTTGGCAACTTTCCCGAGACAAACATATTATGAGTTAACTCATAGAACAGTCTGGGTATGACACAAACCCTGAAACATCTGTCTGTTTATCTCTGTTCTTCAGGATCATTGGCTTTACATCAATCCATAAAATCAATGATCTGCCAACAGCTAGATTGGGCACTTTAGCTATTTTCTTTAAATTTTGTCATCCAGGAGCAGACATTGCCTTTTGCTTCGTTGCTATTTATTCTCAGTAACATTTTGAATGTTACTGACATTGACTGACACATCACTGAGCTTGTTGCTGGCAAAACCCAAGGAGGTTTGAACCTATTCGGTTACTTACAGACTTCATACAGTTATGTTTACTGAAAATAGCTCTGATTCTCCAGGGCATTTCTCTGACTTTGTATGAGTGTAACTGTTTCGCTAGCGCAGCTGGGGACTCAGCCGCCAGTGGCCCAGGACAGCCCTGTGCTTCCTCAGAGCTCAGATGAAGCTCAGACCCAATGCCTAACAAGTGTTCCTTGTGCTGTTTAATGGAAGACACGTTTGCCTAGCCAGTTTTTTTTTTTCCAAGTGTCAAGAATGGCTTTTATTTTAAAGGCTGAATTACATATCCTCAGCACCGCCTCCCTCGCTGCTCTCAGAGTGCCCAGATAAATGCTGTCTGGTTTAAATGCTTCAGAGCAGCTGAGCAGAAAGCTCTATTATAGGTGCTTCAATCCTTGCCACTGGCAAAGCGACAGCGGATGGATGATTCATGAAAGACAAACTTCTCTGAAGCCATGCATCCCTCAGACAAATCAACCTTCAGCAGCATTTGCCTTGGCAACATTATCCCAAAGAAGCTGTTTTGCAAGCCTTGGTTCCTTTTGTGTATCTTCTCTGATGTCTTTCAAAAGCAGGGTTTCTTCAAAAAAAGGCACAGTTGCCCGTCCTCCTTGGAGCCAAAACACCCCTGACTGGCAGACAAAAATATAAACAATAAAATGAATCTCCCCATGTATCACTTGCAAGTTTAGAAATATATTTACATGGTGTTTTAGGGGAGCCTTCCTTCGGGTTACAATTGCATTCTTACATTTATTTCAGTAAAATTCACCTTTCTATTGAATAGATGTTTTTATGTGTAAAATAGGCCCAAATGATATCCCCTAGCCAGTCTGCTCCAGAAACACTAGAAATCTCCAGGACACATTTTGGTTAGCTTATGACTTCAACAGACAACAGCATATCTGACGAAGGAAAGCCACACACATACTCTCTTTTTGAGTTGAAAGATGACTTCAGTTAAAAGATATCAAGGCAAATCAAGCAAATAATGAACATGAGCACATATATATTTGGACTCTACATGCCCAAAGACAATGGCAAATTGTGAGTCTACAGGCAGTTGGAGGAAGCTACAGTGATGTAGAGGAGCAGGATGTCTTGCAGAGGTGCCAGCAAATGCTGGAGGGCAGCAAAACAGCTTCCACTCCCACCTATTTTGGGCTTCTTGTTGTGAGCCTTTCCTAGCAGTTAAACATGTCTGTGAGCTCCACGGAGGACCAGCAAAGCAGTCTTTCCATAGCAGGAGCCACATCAGATGGAGCTTGTATGGCTGAATGGCAGCCCTAGGGCTTATGGCAATTGGAAGAGCCACATGGAAGAACTTATGGCACTTGGAGGGAAAAACCCCACTGGGCTAAAGCTCATCCTGGGGTTCACCTTGGCGGGATGGGATTTAGAAAGCAGAGCCCATGGCAGTGTCCCAGCCCAGCCAGAGGGTGCCCAGCCTGCCTCCAGGCTGGCAATGTGCACACTGCTGGGGCTCTACGAGCACAGTCCTCTGCCCTTTTAAGGCAAAAATTAGCAAAGGGAGAAGAGATAACAACAAGTGAAACCAATAAATAGAAGAATCCCCTGTGGCAGAAAGTATTTATTTCCCAGGAAGGTTCACAGGGACTAGGAAATGACAGTGCTCAAAATGAAGCAGTCACTTCTGCCGTGGCAAAGGCAAGGGCCAAAACCACCGCCCCATCCAGACCCTCACAGTCCTCAATGGGAGCTGATTTCCAAAATCCCCGTGGGAGTTGTGACAGCCCTTTATGGATTTTTGAAATCTGGCTGCCCTTGAAGAACTTAAAGCCTTAAAGTGCCTCACTCAGGCCACTGTCCCCTGCATGGCTGAAGCAAACGCAGTGGGAAGGCAGCGTAAACGTGAGTCCTCCTCCTATCTCACCTGCTCCCGGGGACCTGCTGTGTGACTTGCTGTTTTGGAAGGAATTGATAGTCCATACCTGCTGTAAAAGGTTTGGATCAGAGCACTTGAGTGCTAAAAGATATTGCCCTATACACAGAGAAAACAAGGTAGTAGGGGACACACACATGACAACAGACATGGATGGACTGAACCAGATGCAAAAAGTTGGAAAAAAACCCATTTATTGGTACACAGCACACAGGCTGGAATCAGACTAAGGAAGAGCTGCCAAAATAATAAATTTCAGTGTGCCAAAGAGTATGCTGATAATATCCACTAAGTCCCAGGCATAAGGGGTTGCATAAGAAAAAGTACAGACATAGGCTGAAGCTTTAAAGAGCACTAAGCTTTCATGGACTCTGATCTGTATTGAGTGTTGATGTAACCAGAAATAATGATTTTGAGCCATTATTCCAGCTGTTATGCTGGAAAAGCTTAGCACATGTAGCCAAGTGGTCCCAAGGGGACTAGGCTAACAGGGAGAGGCTTTAGGTTTAAAAGTAGGAATTTTGTCTTTATAGAAATAGTAACATTTGGAATCTGGAGCACAGAGTCCAACCCTGCAGCACCTGAAGGACCCAGGGAGGTGGGATGGGGAATCCCACCCCAGGCAGAGCCTGGGCTCTGAAACAGGAGCCAGGCTGGTGTCTGCAGTGGATCCAGATGGTCAGGAAGCAAACAGCAGTGTGGCGAGAGTCCCTGGAGGCTGTGGTACAAGGGTTTTGGCTTACAAATCCATTTTACCAGTACTGATTGAATAATTTGGGAGCTCAAATCAGCAATGCTGCACTTCAGAGAGTTTCTGTGCTCTGGCTCCCATTCAGAATATATGTTCTGTAAAGTCATCCAGTAAATGCATGTTTACATCACTGAAACGCGGCCACTATGATAAGACCTAGCCCTTCTGGGTATCATGGCACATAGAGCTTCCCCAAGGGATTCCTGCACATAGCTGTTTTTCTCAAGGAAGGGCACACAAGAGCTAGGTCACCCTGTCCTGCTGTGACATATCTGGCCAATGCATGTGTATGGAGGGGAGAGCCCATGCACTGCTGCAGCTGCCGCCGCGCAGCACTGCTGGGGCAGTCTATGGGCTAGCTGAAGACCTCATGAGATACTAAGACGTTGTGGACCCAGATTAGGAGATACCGGCCAAGGAAAAAATGCTGAAATCAGGGACTTGGTATGCCTTGCTTTGGTGTAACTCTAACATTTTTCTTGAAAAGAAGTTTAATCCCACAAGTGGCAATCTTCAGAGAAACTCCAGACCAACTCTGATGGTTCACACTGGGGTGATTCTAGAGATCCCCTTCCGGAGGTGCCTTCCCCTGCCTCACCCAAGCATATTCACTCAGTCTTCTAGGATGTCTTAAATTAGCACTCTGGGCTACAAGCTAGAGCCACTGAGAAGTCACCGACTGAGGACAGCTGTAGTGAGGCAGCTATCACCCTGCCAGAGCTCACCTGGAGACACGAGCAGACTAGCTGGTAGAAGACGCACGTGCAAAGTCAGTGTTTGTCCTGCAATGGCACTGTCAATAAATAATGAATATGAAAACACCTATTCTGATCTCTGCAAAACTGACTCTAGAGTGAGCACTGTGAGATTTCCTCTTGATCATCGTACAGGTGCAGCTTGGTGGCTTTTTGGTTATTCTGTGGAAATCTTGTCGGGTGACTCAGATGTGTATGCTCTGTGAATCAGCCCCTTTGGTCACTGACACCAGTAGAAGCTATAGGATGCTACTGCTGCACTCTGTTGCCTTATTTTAAAGAGTCCTTTATTTACGACCTGCAGTTTTTTGTCGGGCTAACGTTCACATGGTTTTAGAGCTGGTCTGAAATCCCCAGGCCACTGCAATCAACAACAATTTTGCTACTGCTGGAGTGCTGTGTGTTTTACAGAGGGCACTGGGGGACTTCTCCTATATAATTTCTTATGCTAAAGGCAGGTGAGAAGATACTGTTAGTATTATCATGCTATACAGTTCTAGAATTCTACATTTAAAAGTGTGATGTCCCTGCTCTGTATCATGGACATTGGGGGGGCTGAATGAAGACATATGACAGAATGAGAAGATTAGTCTTATCTGACTGTATTTTTCATTTTACAGATTCTACTTCAATGAAATTATAAATGCCACTTTTTTTTTTTGGGGGGGGGGAGAAAGTTTTCAGTGAGTGCTTGTTTAAAATGTCAGAGAAAAAATGAAACCAAACATAAATGTGCTGGTTCTGGCATTAATAATATTTTGTTGTTGGCCTGTTCTGGGTGTTTGATACTCAGGTTTGGCCACCTCTGGAGCTTTAGGCTTGCTTTGTTTAGTCAATTTTTTGATCTTCCCTCATTTGGTCACAGTCATTCCTGACTGCCTGCAGCATAATGTTTATTGTGCTCCATACAATTAAGGTTGGGTTTTTTTTGAAAGTCTCTGCTTCTATAGCAGATATTACCTATGGTGTTTTCAAGTATCTTCCTCTTAGGAGCTCTAAGGATGTTTGAGATATAGCTTATACTCAGTGCTTTTTCATAACAACTGACTTGCATTTGCAAATCAATGACAGCATCTATAGACAGACTATCTTTTCTAAGCCTGTCATATTAGAGCTGCCCTTTTTCGTTAACTCCTGCTTGGAGCTGATCTGAGGGTTTGGGGGCAGAAGCTGTAAGTTTGGAACAAGGCCATAATCAAATACCAGTTCTAAACTTGTAGACGTGAGAGAGATAGCTGAGAAGTCCTTTTTCAGGAGGACATGGCTGAGGGTCACTCTCTCCTCCCTCCAGGTTTAACTGGATGGCTATTTCCACACTGAAAAGTGCTAAGGGGAGTTTCAAACGCCAGGGCATGCCATGTTCCCAGAGCAGGAGAGGAAGCTCATGCCTTAAAGGGTGATTATTGTGCTGGCATATGTGCTCCGCAGCCCACAGCTGGGCAAGCATACCACTGGGCTCAGAGTCATTCGTTTCCACCTTCATAAGAGAATAGACCTGAAGCAGCGAGGCCCCCCTCAAGAAAAAGCTGAGGATGATAAAGTAGAAAGGGAAGAGCAGTCCTCTTCTCTCACAGGAGGATGGGAAGAGAAATGACTCCTACCATGATGCAGGCAAAGGCTCTCCAGTTATTTTGTGGTACTCCCTGATTCTGGTCAGTGTTGAACCATCAGCGTTGAAGCACCCTCCCTCAGCTGAAAGAAGATTGTTACTCTTGCAAGATCAAGAGTTGCTTCTCTATTTTGACAGTCAGACTATTTGTGATTGGATTTCTGCAACATAGTCTGTATTTGAATTTCCATTCCTGTGCTAACAGGAGGGAATTATAGCATGAGGCTATACTAACAGGGCACACGTCAAAGCTGCATGGTCAGGAGAGGCCCCAGGGTGACCTTTACCAACAACTTATATAGTTTCACTTGATTGCAAATCACTGCAAGGCTAATGGGGTGCCCCACATCCCTCTTAGCATATCAGAAGAGAAACACACCATGCAGCCAAGTAGGAGGATAAGCACATACAGGTGCTGCAGCACGTGTGTGGGGCAACCACTGTTGTCTGTGAGATGAGGGAGGTAAAAAATTATCTGGATTAGGAAAGACTGCATTTGGCAGTTCCAGTTTTCCATATTTCCTGTCCCTGTTGGCTACGGACAAGATTTTACTTTTTGAGAGGAATTTAAAGAATTTGATTTTGTTTTAAATAGCAAAAGGAATGAAATAAATGAAGAACTTTCCTTTTAGCTGGAATTTTTCCAAATTAGCTTTCCTTTGAATGTATGGATTTTTGTAAAGCAAACCTGACCAAAACGTCATTTTGACATGCAAACCTGAAACTTCTCCTTTCCAAAAAGGTCAATGTGCAACATCTCACCTTTATGAAATTGGTTTTTTTTCCCTCCGGGTTTTCTTTTCTGTTGCTTTTGTCAATATTATGAACCATGTATTTCTCAGAAATGTGATATTCCTTCCCTGTGCTTTTTTCCCCCTCTAAGAAAATCACACGACCTTTTCAGTTACGGGAGGAATGTGGATCTGCTCTGTACAGAGCAGAGCTGCTCAGCCATGAAATAAGAACTATAGATAGAGTTTATGAAGCTGATCCTCTTGTGGAAGCTGTGCATAGCTGGTATTTCCAGAAATGGGTGGGTAACAGAATGATATATGAACCTGGGCTGGAAAAGAAAGAAGCCACCACCCCAAAAGAAACAACATTTGTATGGCTTCTTTCAAATAGGGGAATGACTGACTGATAAAGGAGTTTCTCAATTAAACCCAGCTGTGATAAATCATTGCAGTATTTTTGAGTAACAGCAATTCAGCGAGATTTCTTGGCTCTTTTGATCCTTATTTTATATTGTCATTGCAAGAATAATTGTCTTTCCTTGTTGTGGAAGGCTGACCTGAAGTCCCACAGTTCCTAAATTCATAGTAAGAACACTGTCTCCTATAATATTCATATTTAGCAGCTTGATCCACTTTTTTGGATGTATTTTTTCTTGCTGTCAAGCAAGTATCTAGTAAGGTTTTTGATGATAAAGCTTTTTGGGGTATTTTAATCTCACAGAGAATGAATACAGCAGTTCTGAGAGAGTCCTATTAAAAGCGTATGGGTTAACAGGAGCGTGTCATGGACAGTAACGTACTATTTGTTACTGTAAGCCAATACTTGGTTTCCTGCAGCACAGAAAGGTGACACTGAAAGTGTATCTTAGTCATTAACAGAAGCTAATAATCTGTGTTGACAACAGTGTAAGCATGTTAGATGAGTGTTCACTTTCTGAGAAGGTACTTGTCATCCCAGCCTTAAAACAAATCTCCTCCTTATTAATGTGGCATGAGGCTGTGCGGTGCTAGATTAGCAAAGTGGAAGTCCCACGGGCAATTGATGGTTGAGCAAACACAATTAAGCACATCAGAGCGGAAATAATTTCAAGCTCATGGACTTAAATTAATAGAACTAAAGTGGCTGAACTTAGCCACTTTTATCCCAATAGTATGTTGTAAAGGATCCATATATAGGTATGAACTCCAGTGACCAAAGTCTCTAGGGCCAACGTGGCTTCATATTGTTCTGGAACAAGCAAGTTTGTCACTGATCATGTGAGCTGTTTCCCCTATTTTAATAGCAAAGTATCAATAATAAACTGCAGGGTAACCCCACTGAGGACTGGAAGTCGTCTTGACCACCGAAGTGCTGTGGATCCACCAGGGCTGGGACAGAGCATGAGCTCAAAGTCCAGGGCAGGGACATGAAGCTGCAGGGGCTTTTTTTGACTCCAGGGGGATGACGACCGCTGCTCTGCACCATGCGCTCTGACTCTTATCAGTCTTCAGGGTAGACACATAAACATCTATTCCAAACACCGCGAGGAGGTCTGCGGGGGATGCCAGCAGAGCTTGGCTGTGGTTGGCACATAGCTAAGCTGGAAAAGCACGGCTGAAGGGGAAGGTCCTTCTCCTCCCCATCCCAGCCCTCACCTTGGGATTCAGCCTGCACCATCACTGCCCTTCCAAGCCACTGGCAAGCTGACTGAAGGAGATAAAAAAACCGCTAACAAAAAACCCTCACAATGATGGGTTTTGTGGTCCCTGAGCTCTCCAAAGGAGCTTCCTTGGTTTAGTGGGAAGTTGCTACACACGAGCTGGGGCAGGAATATGCAGCTGGCGGTCGGCTGTGGCGGTGGGATTGCCCTCTCTGCAACAATAAACAGTTATTTGACAGGCTCAGCTATACCATCAAACCATATGGTAGCCCGTTGCTGTCCAACAGTTCTTCCTTGAAAGTGATTCTCTCTGATTTTCCCAATAGTACCCATTATGCCCTTAAATACCTGAGAGTACACTTTATCAAACCTGCACAATACCTGTTTTCTGAGGATTGAGTGGGAATTACTTGTCAGAGTTAAATCTGTCTGAGCTGTGGGTTTGACACTCTTCAACGCTTTCAGGAAAAGACCGAAGTCTGGCCCATGCTTCTGCAAGAATTTGCATCTCCCTTCTTCCTGTACCTTGGTATTACGGTGCTAAATAATTGAGAGCTTGTATTTCCTTCTCATCCTGCAAGATCTAACTTTGGTTATCTGAGTTACACATAAATACTATTATGGTAACTGCAGAGCTACAGAAGCTCTTCATAGCCTCAAACATACCAAATCCCACACTCCGTGTGATGCAGGGAAATAGCAGAGGCTTCATTTCTCTGCTGGGGTATGTGGCACAAAAATGACAATGTAATGTAACTTGTCCAAAATTGTGCAGCGATTCTGAGATGAAAAAAGGAGTTAAAGTCAGGTTTAAGACCATGACTATGTATACCAGCAAAATATTCCAGTGGTTACACTTGTGGTCCTTACAGCAAGGACCTTTCCCTGCTGCAGCCAAAATAGGAGCATTTGTGAAGCCTTACAGTACTATGCTCCAACTTACTGAATTTAAATAAGGGAAAAAATACATGTGGAAGGAAAAACAGTCAGTAGCACGAGGGCAAAACTTTCGATTAAGAACATAATAAAAACTCATGAGTTTTGTGTTATAAATATGTGAGTTGAATTCAAAGCTTTATTCTGCCTACTGACATGCCAAATAAATACATAATGGCAAAATGTAGGAAACAAGTCTGATTGCTAGATATAGCCTATGGTGTTTTTAAAAAGTAGTAAGATGGAACTACTAACAAGTATTTCAAACCTTCTTGTGAACACAATGTCACTAAGAAAACACCCACATGCACCCAAAGAGCAAATCAAAAACACATGCCAAATTGTGAAAGCACAAGATCTGCCTTTAAAGAACTCATAGGGAGGATCAGTGCACAACAAAATACATTGTATTGAGCCTGTAGAAAACATGACATGAGGGATGGCTGGTTTTCCTGTTAGGATGTTTAAAACACTACTTAAAATGCAGAATCAATGATGGATTTTTTTTCCAAAGGGAGGGGGGAGATATGTGACCAGTCTTACCATTCTTGTCTGCTCTTCTTAATATCTACACAGAAAAAGAGAGAGAGAACAGAATCACTTTTTTTTGTATGGGTTAATAGCACACGATGCTGTATTTAATGGGCATTTATAGTTTGAGCTCTACATCATATTTTCACAAGGCTGCATAAAATTGAAAAGCCCTTAGTGTGTCTCCATCCTTCCCTCAGAGTATTGCTTCCTTTAACTCCTCCTGTGCTTTGTGCACAGAAAACCAAGACCATAATAAGAAACGACTTTATTTTCTAGTTTGTGCATGACTTATAAGGATGATGTTCAGGCACAAAACCTGATACCGTATGGCCACCATGATACTGGATTCGGGGTTGAAAGAGTGGTTTAAAGCAGCAGGGTAAGGACAATAGCTGGGAGGATGCGCTGAGCATCTGAGATGGTGAGAAAGACTCAGAGTTTGTGTGGGTGGAGGAAGCAAAGAGATAAGTCGGGAGAGGAGCCGGGTGGCATGAAGGAATCAGAGTGGATGTGGGAGGCAGCAAGATCAGACGTGTGGGAGCAAATTTGAGGATTGCTCTGATAGCAAGTAGAAACCAGATACAGAGGAAAGGGGAGAGGGAAAGCATAGAGGTTTATAAGCTGGGAAGGCAAAGGCAAAGGCAAAGGCAAAGGCAAAGGCAAAGGCAAAGGCAGTGCAGGGGTGCCTGCTGTAGATCCTTCGCTGCAATACTTCTGCCACAAAAACTGTATGTGACCCCAGCTTACCCACACAGCCGCAGGTCTGCCTTTTCTCCCCACTGTACACGGCACATGCTGGAGAAGCTATTTAAATACGTGGGTGAGAGCCTGTACCATCTCGTGCAAAGTCTGAGAAGATGATCCTGGGGGGTGCATCCCGCGAGGAGAGGTGGTAGAGTCTTCCAGGCCCAGCCCTGCCCCCGGGGGGCCACACAGCACCAGCCCCTGGGGGGCTGTATGCAGGTGCACCGGCCCTGTCTTACAGACAGTGACACACTGGCGTGCCCGCCTGTCCCTGCCGGAGTCCCATCGCAGGTGCCACCACGTTAGTCCATGCTTTGGAGAAGGGATCAGGGATAGGGAGTGGAAGCGACAGAGGAGGTCTCCTCCAGTTTCTTTGCTCCCTGCCCTCCGGATAAGGTGGTTTTGCTGTGGTTTGGGTCACCGTGTGGCACTTCAGATATGGGCAATTGCCATGTGCTGTGACCCTCCTACATTTCTGGACATAGTCCTCATCGCTACTTCAGCCTGAGCCGCAATGGGGAGTCGTCCAGGCAACGCTAGAAGAAGTTTAGGCAAGGGAAGAAAGTAAATCTTCTGAGTATAGTTTCTATTGCTGCTATGAATATCAGTAAAGTAAATAGTTTCAAAATGGGCACATACATTTTTGAAAGTTGACAGCAATGGAAATGTTCTCCGGTTTGATAAACTGCTAGTAGTATCTAAACAGCTTCTCCAGCACGTGCCATAACTGCTCTGCTCCTAGAGGTGAAACCAAATGAGAAACCCAAGGATCCAGGTGCCAAGTTCTGTTGGAGCACCTTCGTGACTGCATTCTGTCAGATGGGACCATCGGGGAATTAACAAAATTGTGACTCACATCCAGGACTTCACTTATGGTCTCTAAGCTGAACTTTGCACTGGACCAAATTTACAGCACATAAAGTATGAAATAAACTTAGTAAGATGACATCTTCCCTCCCTCTACAGCCAAATAAATTATGCATTGAAACTCAATTTTCAAGATGAGGATTGGACTGTTCAGAGGTTTTAAATTTTTACTCTTAAACTGGAAATTTTCTCCTAATGACAACTAAAAGACTAAATGCAGAGCAAAGGAAAGATCATTAAAAGCATTATTAGAATAAAATAAAAACTCCTTCTACAATCCTTAACATATAAAATACAGCCCTAGATTCCTGGCAGGTTTGGTTGCATTTTTCGGGGAACTCCTGTTGGTCTTTCTCCTATCCCATTGGCAAGCAGTCTTGTTTCCTTTCTGTGTCACCTGAAGGAAAAGTCAGCCTGCTCGGCAAGGTACCCACCACCTGGGCAGTCCACAGGACTTGGCGCTGCTCTGGAGTTAGTAACCATGTGTTAACAGGGATGGCAAAGCCAGCGTGCTGAAAGGTTTTGCAGATTTGCAGCTGGAAGTGGAGAGATTTATGAAATTTGGGGAGGGTGGAGAAACACAATGCTCTGAGATCTAGAGGCTTTCTTCTGCCCAGTTACACCCGACAAAAGGGAACAGTGGGTACCCCCAGGCAGACGCACACCAAAGGGGCTAGCGCTGAAATCCCGCTCCTCGCCTCGCAGGTGCTGCCCGCTGTGGGCACACGCNGATTCTATGATTCTATGATTCTATGATCATGATGTGCTTGAGCAAGGTGATAAATATGCCCAGCACGGACCCAAGCAGTATTAACAGATGACCAGCAACTTGTGCCACAAGTAGCAAGGGCCCATGCACAGCCACACGGGTGTTACAGCCACACCAGGTGCTGCAGCCCACACCTTGTGCAAGACTTCTATGCGAGCAGGAGCGCTGGCTGCCGAGGCTTGCCTTATGGATGTGTAGCTCTGGGACAGCTGTAGCAGGGGAGTTTCAATCAGCCAGAAGTGCCCCGTAAATATGGGTCAAAGGTGGCAAAAGTTTCTGCATAAGTAATTTCTCTTTTTTGTTTCTAAATTTATTTCAATTAATATTTATTTATTTATTTATTATTTAAATTTCAGAAATTAAATTAATTAATTTCCTTATGGAAATGTTAAAATCCTTTGGACACTTGATGGGAACTTTGACACAAAAGCAGGGAGGAGGTTGCATTGGAAATCAGGTCTCACTCTCATTAGGTCTCTGCCCAGCTCCCAGTGGGACCAGGACGTCAGTGCCTGCACTTTCTGTGCAGCCTTACCGCCAGGCTCTTGCTGCCTGGTCTAACATGCAGTGAAGTGTTTATACAGATGGAGGTACTTCACTGAGGGGTTATCAGAGAGTTGCACACCCCCAAATATCTGTGACATGAGAGTACTCTCACAGGAGGAAGGGCCCCCAGGGTCCAGTCCCTGCTTTGAAGCAAGCAGAGACCAGGTTTGAATTCAAGGTTTTCCTCCAGATGTAAGGGCAGAAGTACAGCAGCAGCCCCCTCCCTCCTCTTCTCCAGTTTTGTGAATGGCACCTGCTTTTCTATAAATATGACCCTGACACTGGATTAAGAAATTCCTGAAAATTGAACAAATTATTTTGATTTAAATGAAATCTTTTACTTTGGATGAAATGAAAAGTTTTCGCTTTATCAGGTATTCTGACCATCTGCAGTTTCCTAACCCAGTGTACTGAGTTGAAGTGGGGAGTTGGCTCCATTTAATGTTTTTTAACTCTTTCCCGGTAGTTTGGGTTTCTCGTCTGTCTTTGCGACGTATGCCTGCAATTCTCCTGTATCTCTTACAAGAGGTATTTATAAGACCAAAAAGCTGCATTTTTCATTATACACTTGAATGGCAATAATGAAAGTCAACAAAGAGCCTCATTTAATGATTTCTTACACAGCCTAGAGCAATCAGGAGATGCGAAGATGTGGCTTTCATTAGGGGCTGCTTGAAATAATTTGAGGAAAATGTTGGGGAAGTTTATGTGGGCACATTAGAGAAAATATCTAGACAGAGGGTCCTTAAGACAATCTTTAATACAGAACATGCTATTTCCAGCTGATATTGTGGACTAGCCCTGGTATAAGCATTGTTCTGAAGTAGATTGGAGTTGGTAGTGGAGTTGGTCTGAAGATTTGTAGCGCTTATCAAGGACAGAAGATACTCTGGAGATCTTTGGGTGGGGGTTTGCCTTTTATCCAGGACTCGCCTTGGACCAAGAAATGCTCTGTGCTCTTTTTTTAGATAAAAAACTTTACAGCTGCATCCTGTGAGATGCTGAGCCTACAGCAATGGTCTAGCACAGCACGCCCGAGGGGCAGGATGGCCAGCTGAGCAGGAGGGCACCTCACTGGGCTCCCCCTCAAAAGGCTGAGGGGCTCAGGGTCGCTCTGCACATCAGCCCTAGGCACCTCAAATCCACCAAGGTCTAATGGGGTGGGAGGGAGCCTGCACAGTTTGGGAAAGAACTTTTGCAGCATAAGACACTCTTCAGTGAAAAGCCCAGGGGGGGGAAAAAAAAATATCCAAGCAATGTATTTTGAAAAGTGACACTGTTTTCACCCAGTACCTCTCCTAACCACCCCCAATCGTTAACCTGCTCTCCTCAAACATGTATGCCATCCGCCATCCGAAGCAAACTCATTCCCCTCATTAACATTTTAAACATTAAAACCATTTTAAAAAAAAAGGAAAGGGGAA
>VZTQ01001659.1:496976-525226 GCA_013400755.1 Pelecanoides urinatrix | reverse complement strand
GCTCCCTGTAAATTAGAGCCCTGGTGTGACATACACACTCAGAGAGGGGCATGGGGACTGTGAACATGAACCTGAGCCTGCATTCTCCAGAGCTCAGACTCACCTCCACAAGAATGAATGAGAACATGTAGAACAGGAGAGAGATTAAGAAATGAAAAAAAAAAAAGAAAAAAAGAAAAAAGAGAGGACTCC
This sequence comes from Pelecanoides urinatrix, assembly GCA_013400755.1. Classification (NCBI taxonomy): domain Eukaryota; kingdom Metazoa; phylum Chordata; class Aves; order Procellariiformes; family Procellariidae; genus Pelecanoides; species Pelecanoides urinatrix. The sequence goes on along the minus strand of VZTQ01001659.1, from coordinate 525,034 downwards.
AAAACCCCAATAATGCACCTATTGTAAAGCTTGTCCCACATACACTCACTATGTATTTACTTACACACATACATGCACTGATCAGCACAGCTGAGTTGATTTAAGGACTAGCCAAACTCACTGCTACATAGGCTAATAGCAACTTACCAGCCAGATAAAGGGAAAACCAAAGAAAAATGTGCTTCATTGGGATGTCTGAAGCACCATATTTCCTGGGGCTATCCTTACTACGGCACAACGTGTTGCAGCATCTCTGTCTGAAGGCAATGCCCAAAGGCAAAGCGTAGCCCTATGAAAATAAATGCAAGTGATATTATAAATACTGTGGCCCTTCACAAGATATCACTCAGAGGAAACAGACAGAAGTAAAATTCAGCAGTGTAAAAATGAGAGTTACAGAGCATGTTCTGATGGTGGAGGAAGGCAACAAATTAGGAATCTACATAGTAATAACTGCGAGCAAGATTGAACATCCTCAAATGATTGTATCATCATATTCACAGAGCTGTCATTGAGGGTCGGGAGCTGTTTCCTTTATAAACACTGTCACTCATTATTTCACTATTCAGATGTTCTCAGCCATTGTAGGCTGAAACTTGGCATTCACATAAACAGCTCAAGTGCAAATCTGTCTCTAAAAATTACTTAAATGGGTTAGGCCAAATTTAGTACTGGAGCAGTAAAAATAATAATTTAGGTATGGTTACATATTGGCTGACAATAGTGATATTACTGCTAACCAAATGAAAATCCAAAAGTTTTAAAATATAGTAGCCAAAAAGTGAAGGAGACACACAAAACCTTCCACATCTCAATGCATATTAATAAAAAAAAAAAGAAAAAGAAGTACAAGTTTGTTCCTTCCCCCATGTAGTAAAAATAGGTCTACCAATTACATCAGAATTGACATCAAACTCTGCCATTTTCCTCATGTAAAGCAATGGTCAAAACCCACAGGATTATGGCATAACCGAAGCTGTAAGGGACCTCTGGAGGACATCTGGTCCAGCCTCACTTGAAGCAGGGCCCACGTTAAGTGCAGGCTAGGAGCTCCGCTCCAGAGAGTGTACTACTTACAAATTCAGGTATTATTCAATGTGACAAAACTGAGCCTAAAGCAAAAGAACACGTGAAGATCAGCCTTCAAGCATTCTTGGTTTTGACAATGAAGAGGTCCATTCAGACAAAATAGGCTCTAAACTCCCAGTGTTTCAGCATCTGTTTTTTATAGCAACTTAGTCTGCTGCTGGTTTCCAAAACATCCAAGCTTTGGGTCTAAGCTTTCTCTCATTTACACCAAGGTAAATTTATATAGCTGTGAATGCAACTAAAGTATGTGAGAGCTGAATCAAACGCAGTTGTTTCTTTTTCCTTTCAGCTGAATCCCAGTTAAGTCCATATTCTCTAAACTGCAGCTTTGCTCTACGTGTTTTTGAAAAGCATTTGTGCAGGATGACAAAAGAAAGTCATTGTCAAGAATTCTTGTAAGATCCTCATCTCTTTTCCACCCTAGTTTTCAATTCCTTGCTGGCTGAAAATAATAAGCTCCTGAAAATATTTACCAAATGGGGAATAGTATTTCATTCAGACATTCAAGAGAGCTTAACATTGGAACAATTATTTATAGTCAATCGAACTTCGCATGTTTAAAGAACTGCTCTTTTAACTGCAAGAGCCCACTTCCATGGCTCTTTCTCACCACATTTTCAAGCACTTTGTAACACCATGGAGAGAAAAAAATAGGTGGGTTTTTTCTCATTATTACAGTAAGTACTGAAAGCACAGAGTTCATGACTCACCTCACCCCACAGCCACTGGATTCCCAGTGCTCTTTGCCATATGAAAAAAAAAAAAGAATGGCATCATTTTCAAAAAATGTAAGTGGAAACAGTTAACACCTATGAGCAGACTCCATGCATCTTTGAATATGGATATTTGGTTCTCCAGAGTTACAGAGCCTGTGACAAATGACCACCATGATTAATTGCTCTTTTTCAGCCAAGCACAAAATTTGAGTCATAATTTGTTACAAAGGAATAGTCCCATAGAATACTTATTCAGCCGCAAAAAGACTAGATTTGTCATCACTCAAGACAACACCAAACAGAATAATATAAATGGATTGAAAGGCAAATAGATTTTCAGACTGGCATATTGTCCTTTCACCAGTATCCCCCACATACATCAACTGGTGTCATATCTGATATATTGATAGCAGGGTCATTGTTGCCCACACATTTATTAGTTTCCACAAGTAAGATTCTGTCTTATTAAAATACCAGTGTCAATATGAGTTGTTAGGATTTAAAAAGTCTTGCCTTGGGAGTTAACCTTTTATTCAAGCTCTGACCTTGAATGTTTATGCCATGCATTGTTTTTCAAAAACTAAATGATATTTAGCTCTATTGCGGGCTACCTAATTTTGCCTCACCCTTGCTTTTAACAAATGGGTGCAGCAAATGTTTGCAATAATATCATGCATTAATTTCTCTGTTGTGTTTAGAGCATGTCTATTCAAGCAAGTAGCCACAGCAAGGCAAAAATTGGAAGGATAATTTCAGAGCTGGGGCAGTAATTACCTTCCCATCACCTTCTGAAGATGAATGAGTTTTGCACAGTTCTGTTGATACAAACAAACCACAGAAAACATATAAGGTAAATATCAAGCTCCTAATTGTAGATGGTCCAAATTCAATAACAAAATCTCACATTATTACAGCATCTTCAGGAGGGTACTAGCTTTGCTTAAAGGCTCTATATCTCTTCTTAAGTTTCCCTTTCCTCCTAACAAAAAGTCCTCTATTTGAATAAGCAATCAGACCCTTCTCTGACCCCAACCTATTACACTAGAAAGCATGAAACAGATATTTGAAAGAAGGAAACTAGCACTTTGGCCTTATTTCCAGACCATTTTCCAGCTGACATTAATCCTAAGGCTTTGCTGTAGGCTTGCATTCATCTCGGGGTCACATTCTCAATGTTTATTCAGTCTGTGTGCCTTGGCTTTGGTTGTTCATTTTCTTCTCTGTAGCACCTTCTATTTCTTCTGCTTGTCCCACACAAACAAACATGCATAAAAACACAGAACAATACCCAGAAAAATCCCCGTGATTTAAATGGTTATGGGTGCTTATGTTTAAGTTGGAGGCTGCAAACAACTGTTTTGGTTAATAGATTTAAAAGAAGCTTGACTTTTTCTTATGTTTAAAAGCAATGTAGGGAGCAGTTACATTTTCTTCAACAGAGGCTATCTAAACTGGTAAGTGCTTTGCAGAAACAAAATATGCTTTAAAAATATGTAAGCATTTGCCCAATGGTAGCTTTAGCAGCTTTCCAAACCAATCGCTTTAGTTAATTTTTAAATCTCAGTCTTTTTTTTTCTCTAATGATAGACAATGGGCCTGTCAAGCAGTTTGTAAACCCATGTTTTAAGGAAGCATTGGGGGTTGGACTAGATGATCTTTAAATGCCCCTTCCAATCCAAATCATTCTATGATTCTATGAAGCCGAACTATATAATGATAAAATGTACAGCAGTTGTTATATTTTGATTAAGCACCTAGAGAAAATTCTTGGAAAAATTATGAATATGCTCTCTGTTTTTCAAGACAGTGTTTTAAGAAAGCATTTTGATACTTCTCATGAAAGATTAAACAAAATTTTCACTTACTTCTAGTTTTCCCTAGTTGGTTTAACATGACATATCCCAGCTATGTCTTACAAAGTGTTGTAGAACATCTTTACAGCAGTTTTCTATTGGCTTTGTATCTCTGTTTATTGTTTTTTGTAGTTTGTGTCATTGAGAAATTGCTGCAAATTAGGTTGCAAGCCCAGACAGGTTTCTGCTTCATGTCTGCAGTTCTTTTCATGTCAAATACATATGAAGTGTTGGACATTTGTCTCTGAGCAGCAGCTAACAGCAACAGCTCTAGACAAGTGTGAGAGTGGAATTAGAAATTGCCAGTTCCATTATAGCCTTATTATATCTATATATGAAATTCTTCATGGCTGATGCTCTGAAATGAGTAGATTGGCTGCAGAAGAACAAGCTAGAAATTAGTCACTTCCCACGTCACGAACCATCTGCAACTTCACTGACAACACTTCAACAGAGCAGCACTGCCCATGTCAACATGAACTGTTCCTCCACACTACAGGGGCAGAAGGTTTAATGTACCAGGGTCATGCGATACTGTGGGTCTCATAACAGCATGGATTGCCTTAGGCTTTCTGCAGATGGATGTGGCCTGCCAGCGTCAGGGCAGGGAAAGGCTTTACACAGGTTAGATGGGAGCCATAAATTTCAGCTGGAACTTCTAGAAATTTCATCTCAAAGTTTCTACTCTGTTGGGTGATTAGAGCCCATAGAGGCATTCATTTCATCTATTACTCATTAATATGGCAATAGTCCACTTAGAATAACTTCAGTTCAGTTTGTTTCATATTTAACTTAGGTTCATCCCAGGTGTCAGTTTAGAGTGGTGTGTAGATTGACATACAACATTTTAAGCTGCCCTCTAGGTAAAATAAATTGCAAAAGCAGGTGTTACAAGGAGTAAAACTAATAGCATACAGATTTTGCGATTCACTTGTCTGAAACGCAAAGGCTACTTTCTGTTACATCAATTTCATCATTCACTGAGACCAATGTTACTGAAGATTTACACAGGTATGACGAGGAAATCCATTCCCTGATTTTTCACATCAATTAGTGAAAAGTTGACAAAAGAAATTTCTTATCTATTCCACTGGTTCCCAGATCACCTTTCTGTAAATGCCAAGCATCCCATTTATTTTATCACTAACTATAAATTATCTGCACAAAGCTCTGGAGGATAGAAATTCATCACAGTATCTTGTCACCACAGAGTGTAATACTCTCTGATATGTTTTCCTTGCTCAGATAATATTTTTGCATCCCTTTTGTCTCAAATAACACACAGGAAAGACATTTGTCTTTACTTCCACTGATAAAGAACCCAAATTAGCTTAATTTGCTTGCAACGTAGCTGTTTAATGAACTAGTATATTCCCATTTCCAGAATCCATCAGAAAGCCTATCCAAATCAGCCTTGCTCCATTATTCTATATTTCAATTAAATGGGGACTCCACCTAGACTTCAGATTAGAATATCAGTCCCTTTCATGACCTTCAGTTTCCTCAGCAATTCCTCTGCATCTTTGCCTTAGTCACTCACAGGCCTGTGTGCGAGACGGGGTAAGTCTGGGTCCAGATCAGCTGCATGAGCATTTTGAGGATGGGGGAGGAATAGTTATTCAGTGAGAGCAATAAATTCTCCAAAATCAAAACTATTAGGCAATAATTGGTTAAAAAAAAAAATTATTTAATGAGTCTAGGGAAGCATGTCCTTTTGACAATTTCAAAATTATCATTTATTGCAAAATTTAAGTTAATATTAGTACTCTAACAAAAAAATAATTCACCTTGTTTGAGACATTTGTTAGTTCACTTGTTTTCAGATTGTTAATTCTTTACCTTTTTAATATTTGGTGGGGAAGGAAAAACAAGACAGCACAGTTTTTCCCTGAGTTATCTTCAGGCTATTATGAGAGAGACAATATTGAACTCAGTTTTCCACCTATTCCCATATAGCATGTCTGATATTCTTAGTAAGACTTTTCCCACCATTAGTACTGAGAAACTCTTTGAAAACTGAAAATGGAAAAAAAATCAGGCTCTCCACTATGTTAGATTTGAGACAGAGAAGCATCAGCCACAGAGGGACCAGGAAGGGGGTCAGGGTTTTATCTCTATATCCAGAAAGAGCGTGATTTCTTGATATATGAGACAAAATACTTATACTTGCTGCAGGACAGCATGGCCTTCTGTGCTATGGGGTACCTCTAGGGAAGGTGCAGTCATGGGAGCCTCAGGAACCAGCCTGACTTTGGGAGAGAGGTAATGGTGCTCAGATGGAGACCCTGTTACCCTGAAGTCCCAAGTAATGAGTTCTCCTGTAAGCAACAGATTCTTTCTCTTTCAAGATGAAGTTAACTAGAGTTGATGTTGTCTACCTTCATGCTGAGAAAGGGCATACATAGAGTCATGCAAAGGCAAGACAGTCAAGGTTTAAGTTCACATTCAGCAGTCTTTGGGTTTAGATTCATTACATGAAGTTTAGTCACCCAGAGTTCATGGTCAGCGTGATATGCTGCCTTTCAGATGAGGAGACTGTGGCTTGTCAACTGCTTGACAAGTCCTGTAATACTCTCTTCAGCTGGTCACACCTGATCTTTCAGGATTTTTTTCCCCTTTTTACCTCCTCAGTTAGCCAGAATACTATAAACATTTCAGAATCTCTGGAGACATCTGAATCCCCAGTATGTTGATTATGCCAATCAGGAAAGAATAACACTGCCTGCACCTTTATAGTTAAAATGAACCTTATGCACCTTCTTTTTGCAGTCTTATAGTTAGCAAACTAAGTCTGGTGACTCAGCAGCATGTGCCTTATAATGGAATGAGGACTCTGAGTGGATGAATAAATGGCATAAGGTGAGAAATGCCAGAACTGCAGTAGGTGTCCATAGGTCACACCTAACCCTAAGGTATTGCCCCTACCTCAGTTCAGAACAATCACTGCTTCAAATTCCTCTATGAAACACTTCCAGGATCACAGCCTTGTGAATAACGATATGCTTAGTGATCTTACTCACGTGGTTATCTACGACCTCCTCCATGGCTTTCCCAACCTCAGGCATACGGCCTACTGATCAATAGAAGATTAGGGTAGCGGACTTTCAGAGTACAGTCAAAGCACTTTTCCTTGTTACCAAAGCACCTCTCATTCTGGTATCTCTGCTGAAGAGCTGGAGCAAGCTCATCATACAACTTCAAGAACATGTCTTTCCACACCCAAATTTTCTGCAACCACTTCTTGTTAGTTAAGTCACCACTACAGTGTGATCCTGCCACTCAGGAGTTATTTGCTGTTCTCAAAAATCTTGCTCAGTTAAATGCAACAACCTGCCATTCTTCTGAAGTGCTTGTCCTATTTATTCACCTCCCTCAAAAATTTTTGTCTATACTTCAGCACACCTATCAGTCAAATTTCTAATGAGGAATAATTTAAATTTCTGAATACAGAGGGAAAAGATAGCCAATCTACAAGACAGATGCAGAATTCCCTCAAGGATCCATAAGTAAAAAGAGATGCGTGAAGACACTGAAGTGTGTACATAGCTAGATATTGTGATGTAGAAAGCATTATGACATGCAGAATGTAAATCTGGGGAGCCAAACCCTGAGATCTAGTACTTTGCTGAACTCTTATGATGCTATGCAAAAATGCTCCAGAGGGAGTCATGTGAATAGTACAGTTAAGCAGAGGGAAAAGTCTGCAATGTGAAAATCTGCAACATCAAAATCTAGAGTTCATAGTTCAGCTATAATCAATAGGAGGGAACAGGTAATTGCAGAAAACCACTCCTCTCAAACTTCTGCTTTTACAGAAGACCAGATCTGTCACGCTCTAGAAGTGCTGTAGGCATGTGATAGCCTTCCAAAGTTAGGTGAGATAAATTCCACCCACTGGTGATGCAATATGTTATATTTGAGACAGGATGTGACACAGCCTTTTGTTGTGAGGACACCTAGGAACAGCAAAAGTAATCAAGAGTGTAAGTGCTCTGAGTGATGAGTCCTCATCAGAAGCTGTGATAGAGACAGTTACTTGTTTAGCCATGGCCTGATTTATATCTGCAGGTATTACTTGGAAATTTCTGTTTAATATTTTCTTAAGCTCTGATTGGTTATTTTAAAGTTAGATAAACAGTTCTTAATGCATCTGTGATCCTCATACTCCTGGTTATGCATGAGTAATAAGCATTCAGTGAAAAAAGAATGCATAATAAATGGAGGAGTTGAGGCTTTTTAACCAGCATACATGACAAGCTTCATTTCACACCCAAAATATTGAAACAAGCAAAGAGAAAAAAGAGCATGAAAAGGCCCTTCCCATTCTTCTGTTCAATAGCCCAATCTACTCATAATTAAACTTCAGGAAAACCAAAAATTATTCCAGGTTCTGTCTTTTTGAGTGCTTTAGGGCACCTTCTCTGCACCATTAATATCTATAAACAAAACTCAGCAAACTAACTCTCTAAAAATAACTAAAGATATAAACACAGAGTGAAAATCAGCTATGTTCTGCATCACAAGATGAGGCATGCACTTTCTTCCTGCCCAGAATATCTGTGTTTTTCGGGAACACCCAAGCCCGTAGAGGATCCCAAAGCTCTTACCTTGCTACATGAACAGTGGAGTTAGTGCTCGACATTTGGGGCCAAAGGCTGGTTGCTTTACTCACATACATAATCCCACAGCACCTGCAGGCCAAATTTTCCTTTCAGTGTCTCTGGTGAAACTCTATAGCAAGTTAATTGAGTTTTGCTCAGATATATAGATTAACTAGGTCATAACCTACCCCAGTGGGAGCGTTGAAAAGATCAGAGCAAGCAACATCCTTATAGCCTGCACAATTAAAAGGCTCTCTTACTTTTTCTCTTTAAATTTAAGGAAAGAGAGGTATTTGGTAATGAAAGCAAAAGGAACAGCAAGCACACATGATGTTGCTAATTCTTTTTCATTTATTCTGTTTCACTCTTTCATGGTAATGTTTCCTATAGCAAAGAAAAGAATACTCCTTCCTGTTGGTTTGCCTCTGTGAGTATTCCCTGGCTTTGACAAAACCAGGATGTTTCCTGCAGATCTGCTTCATTCTGTAAATTCAGCTCACTTGTATCAATGCAGAAAAGCAATTTAGCAAGTTGTACTTTATTTTAATTATATAATTTGATACCTTTAAAGTTACAAAACTGATTGAGAAAGATTAGTGTAATACCAGGCATTTGACTAACATAACTGAATGTTGCAACAGTAACATTCAAAATCAAAACAGAGATACAATATGTGTCATGATTATCAAAAGAATAATGATCAAGTCCTCCATGTAAAGTGTTACAAATTATATTTAATAAACAATGGCCTACGATCTGAGTCCCTAAGTGTCATTTAACTACAGAATTACAGAGTTCAAGTTCTAGTTCTGAATAGGTTTTTTTTTTTTCTGTCTACTTTTAGGACGTAGCACCTATTGATCACTGTTAAATCACCATTCTACACCTTTAGGGCAAAGTTCGCTGTTTTAACATTAAGTTATGAAAAAATCCTTTGCTACCTTTGTCAATTAGAATAATTTAAAACATAACTTAAGTGTGACTGGAAAGAAAATATATCATCACATTGACCCTAGCACTTGGGTCCAGGGCATGGCAAAGCTCAAAGAACTCTACAATTCACTTTTGTGTTACCCTAAGCCTGGGAAGGGTTTAGCTCCTATCACAGGCAGAAAATCCACAGGCTGTTCACACCTACGCTGGTTAGTAGCAGTACCTGGTACATTTAAGATGTGCTCTTGACTTTACCCTGATGTCGCTTCTCTTCAGAGAAGCTGTGGGAGAGCTGGCAGAAACAAGATGATGCTCTTCTGGCAACCCAAGGGTTCCTCCATCAGAGTCTTAATAACTTTTCTGGGTTCCTTTATGTTCCCAAAATGTACCGTTAGAACTTTGGGCAAATTTGACCTTCAGTTTTGAAGAGGTTTTGTATCACTCTGAAAGTGATAGCAATGAAGCATGTAGCTTTAAGGGCCTTCACAATTCATCAGGGTTGTGACAAATTGTGTTAATAGTCTATAAAAACTATTTCCATTGGATGAGTACTCTACGTTACTCTGTCGTCTTTCCACAATGATGATTAGATGTCCAATGTAGAGTAAAAAATTTGATTGCAGGTCATGGGGGAAGGGAAATGACAAAAAAAAAACAGGTCAAAAATTTGGGTTAATCTCTCTTGGCAGCATATAAAAAAGATACTGTAATAGTTTCCATTTATTAAATGCTCTGTTAATCCTTTAATAATGTAGGGCAAAGACACCTATCAAACTGCACAAGTATGTAAGTATGCAGTGAGTGCTGGTCTGAGAAAACCCTTATCTTAAAAAGGAAGAATGCAATCATTGTCTTATTCTCCTGACTGATAGACTGTGCTTTCACGCAGATTGCTGCAAATCATCTTATTATTAATTATAAGTGTGATTATGCTTGATTGCATTGTTCCAGTGTCTCACCAGACCAGTCAGGAATTTCTCCATCTAATGTAGGCATTGTGTATTTTGCATAATGAAAAGACAGCCCTGCTCCCCAGCAGCCTGAGGGTACACTGGGAAGCAGTAGGTGCATCCCCAAGAAACTGGGGGAAACATTGATATCATTAAAATTGCAGAATATCTGCTAACTAGTCTGGCTCTGTGTGATGGTAGCTCTTGTTGTTGACTAACGCAGCTCATGGACTGGGTGGACTAATTCCACTTCATGGACATCCCGTTCCCATGCGGAGGAGGCAAACTGCCCACCATTCCTCCCTGACCACTTCCAGATTGAGCTATTTTCATATCGCCAGAACTCTCTGATGTCAGAACTTGCAATGAGCAATGCAGATAAAAGGCATGAGCATCTCTCTCCTTGTTGAAAAACTTTTGCGCAGAGTTGCAAAAATGCTGGTATCAAGTTTATTTTTTAACATCTACAATTTTAAATTACCAAGGCTAAAAATCTCTCTAGCACCTACTGCCCTAGAAGAAAAAAAAAAAAAAGACAGCGGGAGCCATATGTTATTGGTGCATTCCAATGTTCCCCTCCTACAACAAGTGCTTTGGCATGCAAGTAATGTACTTTTAATATCACTTACAATAAAAACATTTTCCAACCTTCTGTCCAATATACTTTGTCATTATTTCTCATAGACAAGTGGTGTCCCGCTGACTCAAAATCCTATTTCGAAGGCGTCTAAGATAAAATAAGCGATTTTATTAACTTGTCTTACAAAATACATTCACATCATTTGCTGTAGACCTTCAAATAGACAACAAAAATGTTTAGACAATAAGAAGGTGCTGATCATGAAACAGCTGTACACAGGTATCTCATTGCAGCTAGGGTCAAGTTGCTTTGGGATGGCTTCCATCTCAAAGAGCTTACTTGTAAAGCAACGAGGTAAGCGTAGGGGGAACGGCATTGAAAAAAACCCTAATTGTAATGATTTGGGGGAAATGCTACACTGGTCTTACCTTCCATGCAAATACTTTTGGAAGTGTTCTTGATTAGCCTTTATGTGCTTTTGTGTTCACAAATAACAGACACAGTTTTTTGCAGTTTTTTGCAGTTGTCTTGTATCAACAAATCAAAACTGAAGGCAAATAACATGGCTGAATGGCTCCTACTGCTTTTTAAGCCAGCTGAGAAGTCATGCACAGAACATTTAAAAGCAGCTGAGTGACATCTGCCCCTGAGCACGGCTCATAACCTGAGGGTGTGACCATCACAGACTCCCTGCAATATGTCACAACTGACCCAGGAGCATTTCACATTCAGTCTCCTCTAGTTTCAAGCCTTTTGCAAGATGCCAATTAAATATATATATATTTATAAAGTGGTTAGTGTCATTAATGCCTCAAAAACAAAAATCTATTCACAGAGAATGTCAGTAAGAACTGAAGTGAGATAAAGTAGTAGTTCCTTTTTTTTTTTTTTTTGTGAAAAAGTTTGTTCATCTTAAAGTATTAATTCCCTTTACCCTTCAATCACGCTGGCAAATGTTCCCAGCAATGTGTATCTCTGCTATAATTAATTTTGAAAGAAAAGCAGACATGCAAATTGCCATTCGCTCTCAGTGGATTATCTAGACTCAGGCTTGCTACACAATGAAAAGAAAAGTTGCCTCTGATTCTACCACATATCAAATAAGCCGGACGAATCTAATGCACAATGCGGATTCACTGTGTTTGATGTAGGCCTGTAAGGATTTCAAACATATATTTTCTCAGTGAGGATGATTTCTCACAGTTCATTCACAGTGTTGCCCTTTTCCTCTGCATCAGTTATCAAATCATCATTAATCATACCAGAGTCTCCACCATTAATCATATCAGAATCTCCACTCCCATGGGAAACAAACAAACAAACAAACAAAGTATATGGGGCTAAGGTAAGACAAAACAAACACTTACTCTGAGACCAGTGGCCAGACTGAGAATGATGCTCTTACAACTTTCGTAGTTATTGAAACGATGAAGCTATGAATTCCAGCAATAAAGACTCAGGAAACCTTGGCACATATCACAATATACTGTGAAGCATATGTACAAAATATACATCAGCTTTTATTTTTCTTAATGTAATAAACTAGCTAATTAAAAGTAGCTAAATAAGCTACAATTAAAATGGGCTTTCAGGCTAGAGCCACTTCTGCTAGCAGGATATAGGTTAAGATGGCAATGACCCTTCGATACTTCTGTTACTCTGTCTGAGAAATTGTAAAGATAAATCACTGGGGAAAACCTGAAGCCTGTGCAAAATGTCTCTCTCTTATGCTTTTAATACTACTCCTCTAAGAATCCTTCTCATATTTATCCTTTTAACCTTGTGCTCAGATTGCAAGTATATCAAGTAAGGGCCTTCTCTCTGGTTTTGTTTTGTAGGGTCTTTATACTGGGAGATGCAAGTCCATGGCTGGAACCCATAGATGCTACAGTATTTCATATAAGTACACGAAGTACTTTAGGTTGTCCTTTGAATTGTTTTTGGATCTTGGGCCTGCTGAGAGCTCAGATATATTAACTTGGCTACACAACTCCTGGATTAGAGCCGACATACCCAGCCAGCCTGGGGTGGAACCTATTCAAGTGGATATACTAAAATTGATGGCATTGTTGTACTGAAGCACGTCCTGAGAAGGACCATATGAAGGTTACCATCTTACGCTCAAACAACCTAACAAAAGCAAGTATATGCTTAAAAATTAGTGATTTTTATATAGATAAACAGAGAAAGGAGAGGAGAGGGGAAGGGGAAAGGGGAAAAAAGGGAAAGGGAAAGGGAAAGGGAAAGGAAAAAATAAAAGGGGACAGGAAAAGAGAAAGAAAGGAGAAAGGAGAGAGGAGAACAAAAACACAGGTCCAATAACCTCTTTGCAATTTCTAATAATTATTCAGGTTCACCACAGTTTCATGATAAAAGCACGGCATCACGTAGAAAGTTACACAAGGATCTGAGTCTGCCAGCAGCGCTCAGTAGTCAATGCAAACACAAGACAGTTACAAATTAACTCAGGCAACCAGTAAACCAGACCAATAGGAAAGATGCCTTTTGCAACCATTCCACTTCTGGGAACACAAAAATCTGTATCAACTAAAACCAAAATTAAAAAATTAAAGCTCCCAATGCATTTGTTAAACGAGAAGAAGAATCTGTGGGATAGGTAGGGATATGCAACTTGGCAAGGTAACTTGCTCTGAGGGATTCAGGCTGCCATTGTACAACTGGTCCTTGCTGTGTAGAGCAAATTAAGATTGCATTGCTAGCTATTGCAGAACAACACCTTCAGCAGCTTTTCACCCAAGAACATATTTCTTATTTTCCAGTATTTGGCCTCACCTACAACACGTTTTGCTAAGAGTAATTTGAAAACTGTGAATGTGATGATAGCCTAATCACTCAAAACTTTAGCAGTGAAAATATGGAAAGGCTGTTGTATAAAAAGATAGCTAAATAGAATGGTTTGGTTTGACAGAAATAGAAAATATGACTCAGACAGGGAAAAGAGCTCTTTGCCCTTTAAAAAATCACTCTCATTCTTCCTCTTTCTCTAACACAGGAGCCTTTCAGGGAGAGTCTGGTGATGCTGCATTATTGATGTGATACAGGTCTCCAGTGGAAACAGATGTGACATGTTTGGTTTTCTCTGGTAGTCTGGGCTGAACACAAAGCAAATTATTGAATGTCAGAAGACCATTCAAACCACACTTTTAAAAGAAGTTCTTAAATAATAAATCTTAAATTTCAAGCTTGTTGCATAACCAAAAGTTATATATGTACAAAAAGAAATGAGTCCCAAGTGATTTTGCTGAGACAAACTGCAAATGACATTAAAATGCATATGTGCAGCTTTAGGATTTGTTTGTTCTCAAACCAAACTGATAGTTGGGGTGAAAGACACGTAATAGCACAGTCTGGGTGAACATAGAATCGCAGAATTGTTGAGGCTGGAATATATTCAATTTAACTGAATATGCATAATCTCTCCGACAATTTTCTCAACCCATTTTATTTTTAAATACACAGTTTGACACCATAAAAGTTCTCTTTATTGCCCCCTGGTTTCTGGCAGGCTGTTTTACACACAGCACAGTCTTCCCACACGAGAGGTCAAGCAGAAGTAGAAGAGAGCTGGTTTGGCCCAGGCTAGGTCACACTCCAGCTTCAAGAGGAATCCAAGGCCACTGTACAAAAAGGCAGGGGCTCTATCCACCCCAGAAAACCAGGCAGTGTACGTAAGGAGCAAGCCCAAGCCACAGGATGACTTTTCTGTATTTACCTGCCTGAGATTTGCCTTTCTAGCTCACGGCAGACATGTCACAATCAGCATAAAGCAATCAGCAGTAATCTCCTCTCATGAATAAGAGAAGCGGGGTGATGGGACACACCACATTACATCTCACTTATGTGATAGCTTCAATTTAATCAGCTTTCACGAAGCAGCTCAGAAGCGAACATCGTTTCCCGGTCTCTGCTGGAAATGAGAGATCCTGGGTGACACCACTGTCGTATCTCAGCTGCCACTTTCTTCTTTCATCCTCTTTCTTCATCTTTTCACCTGCTCCTTGGCTTTCTCCCTAAGCATTCCTGCAAACTTGAGGGGGGGGGGGGGGAATCCAAAGGTGGGGTGGCTGAGCTTGAGGCTGCTGAGACATCACTGGTGGAAAGGAGACCGAGGGTCTTCCCGCTTCATGTTGCTGAGCTCCTAAACAGGACACCTGGTGAACCTGGGGAAGGACTAAGGTGGTGAGAGGGACGGGAGAGGACAGCCCCGGGGGGTCGACATGGGGGAGGAAGGGAGGAGAAGAGAGGCTGCACCTCGCCTCCGGCCAGCCCCTTGTCGGGCGGGGGGAAGGAACAGGGAAAGAACAGGAAAGAACAAGGACGGCCCGGCGCGCACAACATGGCGGGACGAGGAGAGGCCGGGCAGGGCGGTTGAGGACGGGGCGTGGCGGTTGAGGGCGGGGCCTCCGAGGGCGGGGCCGNACGCCGCCCGCCACCCGCCGCCCGGCGCCGCGCCCCCGCCCTGCCGGCGGGGCACCCGCCGGAGCCGGCGGCAGCCCCGGGCTCCGGTGCCCGAGCTCCTTTAAAACGGTGCGTGGCGGCCCCTGCCCCGGCAGCCGGAGCCCGGCGAGCCCCGTCTGTGGCGGCCGAGGGGTGGGAAGGGGTTAAACCGGGTCCTGTGAATACTATTGAAACTGTATTTGGTCTTTGCCCAGCAAGGTCGGGGTGGTGCTTGAGGGCTCGCCTAGGGAGCCGGCGGCGGCGGGCTGGGGCGCGGATGGAGGTCGCGGTCAGTTCGTGCGAGATGTGGCTCCAGCCCCTGCGAGTCCCGGGTTGTTTTATTGCACTGCGGTCACTGGCAATGGCCGGCGGTCCGGCGGTGCCCTCCTTCGCATGCCGAGCTCTGCTCGCTCCGTCGCCAAAACTAATTGGGAAGGTTCCTCCGAGCTGATTACCATCGGTTTTCGCCGTGGTAGAAGCTGCTTGCTAGTGGGGCAGCAGGAAGAATGAGATGAACGCACCGGCAATTAAAGCAAAGCATGCCCCGGTAATTACACTTTTGCATCAACAAAAAATGCGCTTTGTTTTGCTTTTTTTTTTTTTTTAAATAAATAGTTCAGCGATAGGAAAGAGAAGACAAGTCTCTGCTCTTTGTTTTGAGCAGTACCTCGGAGAGTAATTTAACGATGTCCTTGCTGACAACACCCTTCTCTTTCTGGGGAACATACGAACAGAGTAAATGGGACACAAAATTACCGCATACGTGGCAAATCTGGGAATAGAATGGGAAAGAAATGAAATTTAAAAGCTGAACGGGGCGAAGGGGTGCAAGGTGTGGTTTGTTTGTTTCTTTTTTTTAGGTGCTTACTTAATCGCCTTTCAGTGCAGTGAATTAAACTTTGTGAATCGTATTATATTTGGTGCTGTCACCTTTTGCTCCCTCAAAGAAAAAATAATTGGACACTCAGGAACAGAAAGGGGGGAGGGGATCATGCTCCTCGGTAGCATGAAGGAATATCTTCCAAAAAGAATTGCAACAGTGCAGGAATTGCTCCTACATGCTGCATTTTGTAGCTCAGATCACTGGAACAGAGAGATGACTTCTGATGGTCTGGTAAAACACAAGCCATAAATGCTCAGTGTTCAGTCCCCTGCCAGTTTCCCTACAAGCAGTTGTTGCCGTTTCCCCAGGTGACTCACAAGGGTTTGCTCCTCTTTTAATAAGATTTGACAGGCCATCTCTTACCTGCCAGCCACGGTCTCCCCTTTCTGGGGGCGGGTGGTGGAATTTGCTGCTGTTACATAACGGTTACCTGGAGCATCGCACATGTTCCCAAACCAGGGATGCCTCTGGACCGCAGGCGGGAGATGAATTTCTGTAATATTGCAGATGAAGTGCAAATCGCTAGGAAGAAACTTTCACAGGGCATTGCTTTCCAGTGTTTAAATGTTTCCCTTGTGCATTTCACAGTAATTCCTTTCCCACTCATTTAAGAAACGCAAGTAATATGTTTAACCCTCCCCCCAGTAATGTGTAAGTAGTGTAATGAAACAAATGGTATCTATAGATCAAATATACTGCCTTCCCACTTTTATTTCCCCCATCCCCTTAAATCCTGCATGACATCCACAGCCAGTGTGCAGTGTAACCCCAGACCCTGTTAGGGAGTGGGGCTCAGCATCCTCTGAGCTCTAGTGCTTTGTAAGGTCTTCTGAGACCAGCAAGATCAGTTTTTGTTTATACCAGCAGATACCTCTCCCTCTATCATTTACCTGGAGTTTATAAATAAAGAAATTAATTAGCTGTTTGGCAAGTGTGTATTGGGGCACATGGCTGCTTCAATGCTGTCAGTCTGCCTGTCTCTTTCTCACACACAGGATCTGTGGGCAAGGGAGATCGGCCTGTTGGTGTCAACTCCCATTCCACTTGATGAGGCTTTTAATTAGCAGGAGTTTGAATGAGGAACAGCAAACGGAGACACCTCTTGTGCTGCAGGTCTGCCCCTAGTCCTCATCCTCTTCTCTTCTCCCTTTACCTGCAGGAGCTGGAGTGGCCGTAGGGGGCAGTACCCTGGGTAGCCAGCCATGATCGCCACTGGAGGCCTCCTGAGGATCTCTGCTAGGAAACAGGACCCCTTGCGACCCCAAAGCCAAGTCCCCAAATGCAAACGCAAGGCCAAAAAGAAGCGCAAGAACGACGTGGTGGTGGTGAAAGGCAAGCTCAAGCTGTTCTCCCTCTCGGGGCTCATTGCCCTCTGTGGCATCCTGGTACTGCTGGTGGGCATTGCCTTGGCTGTGGTGGGCTACTGGCCGAAGCCTAGCCAGGTGTACAGAGAAGGCAGCTTCAGCGGAGGCCAGCATCTGGCACCGCAAGGTGGCACCCCCAAGAACCGCTCCTGGAGCCAGGAAGGGGCACAAGCAGGGATCCATCCAGAGTCACCCCCCAGAGCCAACACCTCTGCCACTGCTACCATCTGGGGGTCCCCGCAGTCCCCTCCCACTTCCTCGTCTCCCCAGGCCTCAGTGGGTTTCCTTTTCCGTCTTTTCTCGAGCTACTTGCATTCAGACAAGCTGAAGGTGCTGGGCCCCCTCATCATGGGTATTGGCATCTTCCTCTTCATCTGCGCCAATGCAGTATTGCACGAGAACCGTGACAAGAAGACCAAGATCATCAACCTGCGTGACCTCTACTCCACTGTCATTGATGCCCACAGCCTGCGGGCCAAGGACAGAGGCACCCCAGCCTCAGCCCCTCTCAACGGCTTTGTCAACTACGTGCAGTCCCGGGGCCTGGAGCTAAAGCCTGGTGGTGAAGGCCTGGGTGCTGCAGCCATGCTGGCCAAGAGCTCCTGGCCACCAGGATTGGGTGTCTCCCTTTCCCCGCCAGACCTGGTGTCCTCACCGCGGCGTTCCTCCTTCTGCACCCCACCGCAGCCACCCAGCCTGGCTGAGGCTGTATACAGCATCTACCGGGAGCGTGCTGCCCTTGCTGCCTGCACCGTCACCAGCCCACCCTGCAGCCCGCCGGAGAGCTGGGGCCGGCACAGCACAGCCAGCTCCATTGTCGGCTCTTCACTGAGCACTTTCACCCTCCTGCCCTTGGCACCGAGCGGCGGAGGGGGAGGCTGGCGGAGGCCCCCTGGTGAGCGGGGAGCCCGGGAGATCCCCCGGGGGGAGTTTGAACTGAGCCTGACCGACCTCAGCAGCAGCAACATCGAGGGAGGCTGTGGGACGAGGAGGCACAAGCTGGTTCTCAGGCGGCAGAGCACCAGCTGCTTGCCCGATGCCAGGTGTCCTCTTTTCCCTGAGCCACCTCGGTCCCCGGCTGTCAGCAGGGGCCTGGACTCCAGCCTCTTGGTAAAGGCATCTTCTAGCTACTCCAAATCTCTGGATCTGGGGGGGTCGCCCCCCTCAACCCCTCCTGTCATCACCAGGATAGACTCCCAGAGCTCCCAGTCTGAGCCTTCCAGCAGCAATAAGGGCTACAGCCACCTGGAGGAGGCAGGCACCTCCTTGGAGTCAGTTGCCAATGCCCCAGCCAGTAAAATCCAGGACTGTGAGGAGGAACCAGTCGAGAAGACGGACCCCCTCAAGGCTACCAGCAGAGAACAAACAGGGGAGCAATCCCAGCAAACTCAAAGACAGTACACAAATAAAGAGAAACTCTTTATGATTTCTAGGTCGCACGCTGCATTAGGGCTGGAGGACAGGGAACTGGAGAGTACTGGCATCTAAGCAAAACAGAGAAGGCACAAAGGACACCTTGCAACCCTCCACACCTTCCCCCTTCTCCATCTCCTTGTGGACTTGGGAGACCAATCAATATCCAAAGAGCTGCAGTATGTTACCCTTGAAAATTGAATCCATAAATCCTGTAGGACTTCAGGAAGAAAAAGAAAATCCTTTCTGTCCGATCGTGATTGTATGTTCCATGCAAGCCAAATTGTATTAAATATCCACAGTACAGCAAGTTCTTTGGATCAGATTAATACAATTTCGGACAGTATAACTGTGCACTTTACTCTTTTGATTTCCAAGTGCCCCTTCTTCTCCGCTGATTTCTTTCTTGCTGATTTGCCACTGACTGCTTGAAAAACGCAGGCACCTTTTTAAGCTCAAGAGCAACGTGGTCTTCAGATCAAGAAAGCCGAGCTCTCTCTTTGTTTTGGTTCACTCACTAAAAAGTTTGCAAGGCCTTAAGGATGATGTACCTTGACAAAGAATGAGTTTGTTTAAATTCTGGAAAAAAATGACAATTTAGAAGAGACTGGAGCAGAACAGAGCTCTGACGATTTAGTTAAAACCATTACATTCCTGAATCCAAAATACCTACTACTACGTGATACTTAATAAGTATTATTACACATGTATTGACTAATAGCATTAAAAGATTTTTTTTTTTAAAATAAAACATTTACAAACAAAACTGCCACACAAAGAAGTCCTTTATTTTGGTAAGTAATTACAGATATCAGAAACCTTTTTTTTTTAATACTATGAAAGGTTATAGAGATGCTATGGGGCCAAAGGTTTGCTTATGCTTTTAAGTTGTTAATTAATCATTTAGGAGTAATTTCAAAATAAATACTGGTTTGGTCTCTGAGAAAGCACACTTTAATTCAATCAGCAGATTCTGTCTCCATTTCTAACAGTGCTCTGTGATGGCTGAAGAAACGCGAGATTTTGACACGCTAAGGAAAAAAAATTTTTGAAGGTTTGACCTTCTATTAAAATTAGATTTTCATGAGTAGCACATTAATCTCAAACTGCAGCATATTCTTTCTGGATTTTTCACTTCCCTTGTAACTGTTGCGTTAAGCCTTTCTGCTGTTACAGTTCCTATTCATGAATGCGTGTGCATAAGCCTAATTTTAAAGCATAATGATAGCCGTGTCAATCTCGTAGCAGTTGGCCCTATTGAAGTCAGTGGAGGTTTCTCACTGACTTCGGTGTGGTGAGGATTCTTTCTTGCATGAGAAAAGCATCAGGTTTCCTGAAGGCTGGAGAATGCCTCCTCTGTAGGCAGATTTTTGGTAAATTGATGACCTGTTTCTTTTTTGTAGCTGCAGCATGGCAGGCACTCTTATTTTGCCAAAACAGCTTTATGTGCTCAGAAGGTTTTGTCAATACTTCAGATTTTAAATATGGATGTGGCATTTCACTACTATGGGAAGAGAAATCGACATTAAACAAATACAATGTGTAGGCAGGCAACAGTCTTTCTGTTGCAATTAAAATTTTTCTTATGGTTTCATGTTTTAAAATGCTTAGTTATATATTTAACAACTTACATTACAGTACATCATTGCAAAATTGAATATAACTATCACTATATGCAATTGCATTTAGTAATCCAGCAAATTCCTTTATTAAATAAGGCTAATTTAAAAGAAAAGAAGAAAAAAAAAAGAACAATTGGCCATGTCAGAGTCCTGAAACTGAGGAAGCATAAAGTGCTTGTTCTCTCGAGCAACAGAGACATCCAGGTGGCAACATCTTTCCTCCTGTCAGTGGCAACCAGTGCATTGACAATATGAACATCAGTGTGGCGTTTTTTGCTATCAAACCGCTAGCACACAGCTGGCAAAAAATATGTCGTAAAACTGCCTGGACTGGCGTGGGCTGGATTAGGCGCCGCGTGAAGTGGCGGGGGGCTCGGCTGGTGCTGGTGTTTGCACGGGTCTTTCCTTTCAGTTCCCCATGGGTGACGGCCCTGCGCTTCTGCTCCTTCTCCTGTGACTTTCAGCAAGGTTTATGAGATGTATCTGAGCAGCGTTACCTGGTGCCAGCGGAGATGCTAGTTATTGACACAGCTGAAGACACACCCTGTTCGTTATTTTCCACGTGAAAACCCTTCATGGAGGTGCAAGGGAAGAGACGAGTCATGGGTGCTACTTACTGGGGCATGGGGTCCTCATGAAGCTACAGCAGGGATTTGTTTTATTCCAAGAGGGGGAGACAAATGCTTTTTTTTAAATAGTCTTAGTAAATATTTCTTTAGTCATCTGAACCTGCAATGTGCTCTGAAAAAAAAAAAAACAACCACAATTTTAAAAAAGCCTCTGGATACTCCTTAGATTGATTTAAAATAAAGCAGTCCAGTAATTCTCTTGATGATTAATTTACTGCAAAGCTTTCTAAATAACAAAGTTACAACAGAGTTTGGGTTTAATAAGTAAAATCATAGCCTGTTCTTGTGTTGCCAAAAAAGGTGTGAAACAGGAACTTTCATCAGTCAAGCTGGATTTTTTATAACAGCAGCTAGAAGTGATTTGTAACATATAGATTAATAAGCAGAGAAAGATGTCTCTCTCTGTTTGCAAGTTAACCAAAAATCTCTCATTATTTTGCAAATTTATTAATTAAAATGTTTTTTGAGCGACTTATGCAGTGGTGGAGTTGGAGTCAGAAACTTATTTAAAATTCAAGATGGACAAGTTAATTTAACATGCCAATGTTAGAAAACAGCTGAGAAACTCAACCCCTGTGCACCAGCTGCTACTGCTGGTAGCACTGTTAGCCTTGGAGAGAAACGCAGCGGCTGGTAAGGAGCTGAGCCTTTCCTGGTGAGACCAGCAGGTGATGGGAGTGCTGGAGTTTGTGCCTTGACCTCTTCTCGAGTCTCTCCCAGCTGGCCCTGACTGCTTCTCAGCACTGCCAGGCTGCCCCTTGGCCATCGTTTGCTCATCCTGTCACTTGCTTCCGCATTTTTCTCCAATCTAGTTTCTTCCTTTTAACCTTTGTCTCCAGTGTCCTGCCACCAAGTGCTTCCTCCACAGTCCTTGTCAAGAGCTGAGAAGCTGCCTCTACTTCCCAGTATCTGCCTGCCTGTGTGTTGCAAAAAGAGATGTGCTCATCCACAAACTACTTAATAAGAAGGAATCGTTAGTCCCCCTGTTTAAAAAGTGATATCCCTGAAGATACGTTAAGCTAGAATACCTAGGCATAAATTTTTGCTATGGAAAATAGAGATTTTGGTCCAGAAATGTTTCTTTTAGCATAGAAGAGCAGCTTTGATATTTATATAAAATTTCCAAGGAAAAGTGAATTTCTACCTGAACCCTCAGAATACTCCCATCACTAGATTTGTTTGTTATGAGTACAGATGCTGCTTGGACCAGTCTGAGGACGTAGGTAAATGCCCTAATTGTATCTGAGTCCTACTGCTGTTTATTACAAAATCCTCAGGACTCTGGAGAAGCTGCTGACATGATCACACTGTAACCCAGTTCTGGCTCAGTTTTCACTGGCTAGCAAAGTATTTAAAATCCTTGCGTTAACCCGGCTCACTTGACTGAACCGATTTACCAAACTCGTCATCTGTTGACATATCAGCTGATCTACTGCAAAAGACTATATCCCAGATTTATTACCATGTGTTATTTAGATACATTTTTAACAGCCTTTTCAAGGACTGGTGCTGTCCAACAGTGAGTAATAGTGCACCTACAAACATCCAATTAGGAAACTGTTAACATAGTTGTAAGTCTGCAGTCTGAGATAGAGTATGGATTTCCATAACAGCCAAAACAGTTTACACGGAAGTAGCAACATGACTTCAATTAAACAATAATTTTTATTAAAAGTAATGGAGATGGCACAATAATAAAGGTTATTGGATTTCAGTAGGACTAATAGCCTTTGATATCATTTAACAGTTTTTCTTTCTAAATGAATACATTCATGTGGATGCAATAAAACAGGACTGTATTTATAGTGAGAAAGGAGAATTACTAATAATTTAAGTAGATCACAAATTAATGCTTTGCTTCATTAGCATATTTTAGTCCCTCAAATTTCACTCTCTATTTGGAAAGAGAGAAAGAGAGGGAGAGAAAGTAAAGAAAGCAACAACCAATCTCTGGCCATAACCTAGCTAGAAATCAGACCTTGCTACACAAAACCACACAAAATATGAGTGCTCTGTGGTAGCTGACAATTAAAATCTTAATAATCAATAAAAGTATAGATTTTTTTTTTTGCCTGTTTTTCTTCTAGAGCAAATACATCAAACTGCCCTCAGAAAAAGCCTCTTTCTCTCTGACTTCTCCAAGGCTGTCAATAGCAATACTTGCAGTGCTTTATCCAGGTGGCTTAATTAATGTTTTTCTCTACCAAGGATGAGTCAAGGGTTCAGTTTGGGCACAATCTGAGAGGATAAATAGGGTCTCACAGCCACAGGCAAAAATCTGCCGTAGAAGAGTATACTAGTATCTATTTTATTGCAGAAGCCAGGCTTCCTATTTACCACTTCTAAAAATTTCCAAAACAGAAACGTCTAAATGAGCGCACTGGAAAATACCTTCTATCATTTAACATTCACTGTAAGCATGGAGACAGAGGAAGACCCTGGAGTCCAACGAAGGCAGGAATGATCAGGTCAAATTGCATCAATGTGTGGATGGGGAAACTAGGCAACTAGAAAGGATCTGACTGGATCACAGGGTAATTCAGGAGCTGGAGGAGCACGGCCTGTGTCTATCCACTGGTTAGTCTTTTATCTACATTTTAATTAGACAGAGACAGGGGAGCCACAGTACTACTTTTAAAGTTTCCTCTCCACCGTTATTCTTTTTAAATTACACTGCAATGAGACAAAGCTTGTTTGGTGAAAGTATCAAAAGAGGTGCAAACTAAACACGTGTCAAAATCACCATTAAAACTTCAGTCCATGAGGTTTCCTTCGCCCTCCTCTGCACAAAGGAGTTTCAGTCTAAGATTTTGGGTTTTTGTATTACTTTTTCTTTTTTCCTTTCCACTTTCTCCCCATGACAAGTTTGGTTCTGGTGAGGACACGTAACTGATACTCTCAGACTGGAAGGTGGAAATGGGGAGAGATTGTTTGGCTTCAGATAAGCAGCCTGTTTCACGCTAAGCTTCACGGCTAAAGTAAAAAATGGCAAGTAAAAAGTCAATGTTCAGCATTCAAGTGGCTAATATATTATTTTCATAAAGGTTTAAATAAACTCCAACTTAAGAAAACATAGTCTACAAGGCCAGGGTATAGATATTGCCAAACAAGTGGAAGAACCATCACAATATTTACTGAAATATCTAAATATACTGAGAGGAATCATGGTTTGGTTTGGTTTTATTTTCTGTGAACTGTAAAAGATAAGACATCACAATACCCAGCATCACATAAGATAAGATAGTGCAATACCATCACATATCCCAGGATTGCTCTTTGTTCATCACCCTACGTAAGGTTTGGCACGCTGCTGATACATCCCCCCAACCTGTCTGGGAGCAGGCTGAGGCCACACCGTACGGCTCCCATTTTGTTGCTATAAATGGAATCAGCCACTTGTAAAGGAGCAGGACTTCATAACATCAGTTCTGGTAAGAATTGGAGCTGGTAATGACTTTGCAAATGGAGGTTGGCTCGATACAGGGTGCAATGCAGCTCCCTTCACACCTCGGAGCAGCACGGAAACCTGTGGTAGGGTCTCACAAAAAACTACCTGTAAAGGCTTAGCAAACTAGCGTTTCTGAGGTCTGCCACACAAGAGGCACCTGAGGCAGCTCCATCAAGATAAATCCCCAATGAGCTAGTATGATACCTCTGCAACACCATAAAACAGCCTTCCTCCTTATTCCTGAAGCGTGCTTTAGGTCCCTCTGACGGATGTAGCATGTTTTTACTTCACTGACTTTACAATCAAAACTCATTTTAAAGAAATGCAGTTTGGTCTCAGAACCTAATAGAACCTGTTATTTAAAATGCTTATAGAGTCCCTATTAAAATAGCATCAGATGACCACACAGTCCTTAACGTATTTCTCTCTATCATGCCTTGGGTACAGAGCGTGACTATCTTCCTCTGTAAAAAACAAGGCACAGAGATACAGCCACAGACAAAGTGTGCAAAGACCAGACTTGTTTTTTTTAAAAGGGAGAAGAATATAAGCACCACTATGCAGTGATGACAGCACGCAAATATCTGCCTCTAATGATGTTTCCAAACAATGCAAGTAGCCTGCTGTGGAACAGAGCTTTGAACACTTGTTCTCCAACAGGAGATCCATCCCTCATATTTAACAGAGCCTCTTTCTGCCTGAGAGACACTGAAGCGCTCATCTATTTCACTATCTTTCAGACTCATCGCACACAATATTACAGAAAATAACTTAGCAAAAGCATAAGACTTTCCGAAGACCTCCCTACAGAGTATTTAAGGACACAAGCGATATTAGGCAGCTGATATCATTCTGTTTCGAATGAGGAACTTAAAAGGTAAAATCTGACACTACTTATTAGTTTACTGTGGTAACACAGCATAAGGTGATGATAGTTGCAGCTCTTTGGGTTTTGGAAACTTAAATCTGTCTGCTGGCACTGCTAACTTAACTAACACTACAGGCTGCCTTGGTGCTTGAAAATGCAAACAGGACAGTTTTTGTCCTTGTGTCTGTCTTCACAACATGTACAGTGTCTGGAGCAGCAGCACTGAAACAAGGACAGGTGCTAAGGCTGCATCTCTCACCATCTGATCAGAGACTAATACATGCAAGCTTTGGAAGGAAGTTGTTTCTTTTAGACGCTTAAACTAGAGTTTTGGTGTACCATCACCTTAATGAAGCAGCTGTGCTTTTCAAGGAACTGTTTGGGACTAACATGCAGGAAAGGTAAGGATGCCTTCCTAGCAACGTTCTTTGCAAGGATCTACTGCTTCCTCTCTGGCACACAGGGGGAAAACCTGAATAAAAGCTGTAGCACAGTTGTGGGATCAATGATCTCCCAGTGCTGCAGCAGTGCTATGCCTTGGTAGCCCTCTGGTCGGTCCATGCTTGTCACTGACAATCTGAGAGGAGAGGGAAAGTGGCACATGATGAGCTATGGAAGGTCAACAGCTTCCAGCCATCACCAGTTTGTAAAGTCAGCTGCTAGCAAGGCACCTAACAAGCCCCAAGATTTACCCAAAAAGCAAAAGAAGCCAACAAGATTGCAGGTTGCATCATCACTGGTGTCACCAAAATGACACTATTGAAGATGGCAGGCAAAGGAAAGCAATAAGTCACTGAAGTTTCTATTGCATTTGTCCTTGCAGTCTTGGGTTGTCCCACAAAATATTGCAGTTGCACCAGCAGCGGTTAGTAGCACTTGGCTGTTCCTCTCTATAACTGGCACTGACTTCACTGTAACTCATTACAGCCTCCGTAAGAGCTCTGTGAAGCTCTGCTAGCATCATCCTAGCCAAATGGAGGCAGGGAAATAAAAGGCTTTCCTTTCCTCAAACTGGAGAATCTAGTGCAATGGCTAAAATAAGCCACCACCTCACTCCCTCGCCCCCTTCCCACACATCCGTCTTCTCCCCGAGAAGCTGGACTACCCAGGGCCACCAGGACTGCAGCCGCCGTTTCCTCCTGGCTTGCACACGCATCCGTCCTGTGTAGCTGCCCCTTCCTGATGAATCCAAGGGAGCCGAGGGGCCTGAAGTCAAAGGAAGCTGACACATTCAAAGTAATTACATTTGTAAAGCAATATTAAAATAATGTTTACTATAACTTTCATTTCATTCGCAAATTGGTCCAATCCTCTGCTCAAATAAACATTTTATGCTGCCTAATGATTCACCAGCAGGTTGAATTAATGTTCATATAAGCAACAGATTTCTTGACAGCAATGTTTTCTGGCAAGACGTATTAGGTATGTATCCAAAATGTTCTGTAGAATATCTTGGTTTAGTTTACAGTTGTAGATAATCTCACTGGGAATTTAGGCAAATATACTTTAGGTAACTCTGCTGCCATAAAAAGAACTATGTTTTTCAGCAAAACTGGTAAAGAAAGTGAACACAAGCATTTTGTTTAATGCCAGCCTAGAGAAATGGTTGAGTGGGAGACAAGAATCAGATTTGGATCAACAATAGTTCCTTCACTTAGAATTGCCATTTTCCAATTCAGTCTCTTGCTAGAAATGGAGTTTTCACCCCACCAGTCTTCAGAAATTCCCAGATACTTTGGTGGATTCAAGATGTCAAAACATTAGGAAATTAAGGCTTAAGTTATTCAAATTATTTTAAAATGAACAGTTAGAATGCTTATAAATTGCAGGAAAAATAAAGATTACTCCTAAATATCTTTAGATGTTCCTAAAACATTTCTTCTTTAACACAAAAACGGAATAGCAATGTGAGGGATGGAGAAGTTTTTTTTCTGCAGGAGCTTCATGTGGCCTGGCTGGCATCGGTAAGTAATATATCCATTTCAAACACATGCTGGTAAGTGTTCCATACTGCAATGCTAAAGCACTTAATCTTTTTTTCTTTCTTTCCTACCACATGAGATGATAGGTTATTTGTATTACACAATATCCAGTATGCAGCCTTCTCTTAAAAAGTCTGTTTGATAAACATTTAGTCTTCATGACTCTGAAACAGTGATTAATGCACTGGTTTTATCATCTTAAAATATAGAAGCATTAGCAGGTCTTGTTCTATCAAGAAGAGCCCTGAGAATTGTTCTGTTTCTCCTCTGTCAAGGGCTACAACTTAATCAGCTTTTGTTTAAATGAATAATTCTGTTACAGTACAGAGTGTAAGGAATTACATTACACACGCTTGAATCTGCATACTGCAGCAACACAACATATATAAATCATGATGTTTACGCACAACTAAAATACATTACTTCTACGTAGCCCCAAGAACTGAGCCAAATGCTGAAAACTGGAATTCTGGTGCAACACATGGAGTAACATATGCACTCAGGGTAAAACAGGTGTCCTAGATGGAGAAGGTAATGAAGAGATAGCTGATCTCATCACAGCAGTGATTTAAAGGCATAAGCATGGTAATCAGAGCTGTTTGAAATGGGAAGTTACACTAAACCTGCCACAAGTTACCAAAGAAAAAAGAAGGGAGAAAGGGGAGGGGG
>VZTQ01001659.1:429457-496923 GCA_013400755.1 Pelecanoides urinatrix | reverse complement strand
GGGAAAAAAAAAAAGAGAAGGGGAGGGGAAAAAGAGAAGGGGAGGAAAAATCCCAAGTAGTAACTGAAGACAATGCCAAGGAGCTCACCCACAGCCCACAAACGCAGTGGCACCTCAGAAGAAGAGAGGAGCTCCCCACACCAGCACCACATCATGTCAGGCACATGGGAAAGGGCCCAAGTTAAGGCAGGAGTGATTCCCACGGAGGGGAGGTGCGTAGTGCTAAGTCCCTGCTTTCAGGCCCCGCACTGCTGGGGCTGGTGCGTCCTTGTGTCCTGAGTGGACGATGCCCCTCCAGAGGCTGGTGGAGCATTTACTACAATTGCAGGCTGCAGCACAGAGACTGTCCTTTAGCGAGGAGCTGGGACACTGGCGGCGGCAGCAGCCTCAGCATCGCTCAGCTCGCCCTGCAGAGGAGCCCAGCACCCTCAGGAATGGGAATGTGGCAGAACCATTTCCTCCCCCCCCACCTCCATGACACACACCACGTCAGTACCCGCTGTTATGTTTACATATCCAAGGTCGGAGCCAGCCTGAGACAGGACAGCCCATGACATCAAATCCAGCATTTTGCTGCTGTTTCTCTGTGTCATCTCCATGAATTGAAGACTACAGGGAGAACTTATGTCCTTTCTGTCTGATCTTACACCATCCTTTATAGATGCTGGTTGTTTAAGTGCTGCTCTGCAAGGCCCTGACGCATGCTTACTGGTACATTTGTTGCAATCCCATTTTGTGCTGGCTCCACTTTCCATTTGCAGCAGTACGCTTGCTCAGTTATTCCCAGTAGGATTACAGCAGCTCAGAGACTTTGTGATGGCTCAGTACCCCCATTGCAATAGGGGCTCTGCAAACCAGAGCAAAAATGGGCTGACAAGCAGCAGACTAACAGCTGCTGAAGTGAGCTAGCCCAGAGTCTTTAGCAGCTCAAAGGGGTGATGTTGGGCATCCCACACTGCAGCAACAGGCTGAGTCACAAAAGCATCCTCAGGATAAAGAGAATATGATAGAGCAAGCACTGTCCTTGCTGCAGGGTGTTCACTAGCCAGAAGAAGGGAGCAAAGGGTTCCAGCTGGGAAATGCAGTCAGATACAGAAGCATCATGGAAGAGATAGAAGTGTAGGACCCCATGCCGAACTAGGTAAATGGAGTGGAGGGAGAATACAACAGGAATAGTGTAGAAATTAAACAGCAACTGGAAAAGGCAATGTTAAAGGAAGGTCTAGTGATGGGGTAATGAAGCAACCTTGCAAATTCTACAAAGACATGCTCCTGACAATGGGAATAGGAAATGTACTTTCAGGTTTTGAGAGGCAGATTTAGCTATGTAAATAAATCTCCTGGTTATAAAGGAGCTAAGGAGACCTGATTTTAAGTACCACCTTCACATGCACTACCACCTGGTTTCTAGGCAGAAAAATATCAGTCAGTTAAGCAATGGCTCTCACTTCCCACTCTTAAAAAACAGAATGGTGTCACTGCAAGTCCTGCAGCCAGCAAGATAGGTGGCAGCACGGGGTTGGGTGTAATGTGTAAGACAAGCCAAGAGATAAGGTGTGCAGGCATACCAAGGAATGGATGCTTGCCCTTTGTCCTCAGTAAATACTAAGACATGGAGAGGGGAGGAAAAAATAAAGACAAATACTGCCATGAGGGTCTCCAGCTCTTATCAGATGAATGATTTTCCTCAAAGCTTAAGCTCCTGGAATTATGAGATAGGTTTACATCACTTCTTATGCACTTTCAGTTTTTCTTGTGCTGGCAAAAGAAGGCTTAAAAAAAAACACGAGTCATAAAGACTCAGTATGGAAGGGAAGTTAAAATGCCCTTAAATATATCTTGAAAATATCTTTTTTTTGTAAGCCAAGGTTAAGGTTTGATTGTGTTTTGATTGACAATGCTATCAACCCTGAAAAATAAATTTATTTATAAATCCCATCTACTTTGTGATGGGTTTCATAACAGTACCTAAAGGCTTTCAGTTGTTCAGGCTGAAATTATGTTGTTTGTCTTCAAATAATCATTTGCGGTCACTTTATGTGCAGAATTGGTAGACAGAGCTGTTTCAAGTATCAGCCTCAGAGGCTGTTTGGGACAGTTCAGTAAAGCCAGTCAAGAGCAAAAAGATCTTTTCCACAAAATTAAACCTGAGAGAAGAAAACCTTGTTGCCAGCAGAGCTGTGGAGTCTCCTGGAGCCACCTCATCCTCCCTCTCAGCCAGCCGAGTTCCCTGCTCAGGCTGTGTTTCCCGCAGGTCACCAAATGCAAGGAAGCAGCACCCTCTGGGACAAAACTCAAGAATCAAGTCCATAGATTTTATACAGATAAAAGAACAAATTATTCCGCTAAGCAGCAAAGTATTAAAAAAGATCTGCTTTTTTTACATGTGCAAAAGACTATCTGCATTTATCAGTTAAATTTATTTCATCAGACAGAATTCCAGCCAATTATCAGTAACAGCCTTTATTGTGCAGAAAGTTGGGGTTTTGGTTTGGTCTCAACAGCATCAGCTAATACCTCCGTGTCACCAACAGCACTACCTCAGCTGGAGTCTGAGCAGGGTTTAACCTCAAATAAACTTAATTCTGAAAAACGTTTATGAACCAACCAGCATATAAAGCTTAGCCCTCTACATAGAGAGAATTGATCACAGAAAAACCTCAACAGATCTTCGACTCCAGTTCACTACTCACAAGTAGAGTTGAGCAGCTTCTTTGGCTAGGAAAGAGACAAGTCAAACTTCCCGTAAACTTTACACGTGTATTAGAATCCCAGTGTAATCACATCCCCCTGATGCATTTACTTGGTAAGTGTGTCACTATTTTATGCTTATTCAACACTATTTTATTCTTATTCAACAGCATAGAAGTTGAACCAGGTGCCTACCGACAGATAATGTACAGTGGATTTCTGACAAAGAGGTATATAAACTACTATTGCATACAGATGATTGTCTGTCTTCTTTACATTAAGAAACCAAAAGCTGAAAGGCTAGCAAAGAGCCAGGCAGCAGTTTGCTGGGTTTTTCATTTTGAAGACAGAATTAAGTGCTATGTCCAACTTAAAAACAAGATTTGTTTTTCCACCTCTAATCCACTACTGAAATTTAAGATGAGAAACCTTAAAGTTCCCACATCTTAAAACTCGGAAAAAAATAATTTTAAATAAGATTTCTAAAGCAGTTGTCAGAATGTTTTCAGCTGATCTTAAAAGCAGTTTTCTAATTGTAAGATTAAAAGTCAATCTCCAGAACAGAAAAGAAAAAGCCCTGGGAGGACATTCAATACCTTATTTTTCAGAAAGTACTTAAATTCTCTCCCATTAGTGTGAAAAGTATGCTCTGATCTAAATATATAGGGCTTTTTAGAGTCTCTTTATGAGACTTGCTCCGTGTTTCTGCTGCACAGGTCAGTGACCAAAACCCATGGTAGGAAGCCAGCTTCAGAGGTATTAAGCCTACACACTGCCTGGATCTAAGCCCATCTAGGAGTAGATTTGAGAAGGAAACTGTACAATACAATTACATTAGTTGCTTAGGACTTATGGGCCCCCAGATATGTCCTTCTGGCTCTAACTCCAAATAGCCACTCCCACAAAGACAACATTTACCAGAGTTTAAATATTGCCAGAGATGGCTTTTTGAATAGGCATACTTGTCAAACAGAGTGTCCTTCAGTCTGGCTTCTGCTTTTAGTTTCATGACAACATAGTGAAAGAAATGGAAGATTTCCTAACAAAGAAAAAGCCATAGTTTTGGTCTGTTCCACCCCATCAACATTCCAGGGAGCCATAAGCAAGCCCCTCTCTTAGCTAAGCAACTGCAGCCCTTCAGCTCGGGGTCAGGGTGATGATGCAAGAGCGTGGGACTGTGCAAGAAACTGCTCCAAGGCCAAGTAGGGGATTTGTCTCACAGGAATTTTTTCATTATTTGTGGGGGTTTGTTTGTTTTGTTTTTAAATCAGATGTTATGAGAAACAAGAGCAAATTTTGGTAAATGTTTTAAATTGAGGGATTATTCCCTTCTACCTGCATGAAGAGAAACAATATAGGGCTTTTATTGTATGGTATACTACCAAGGCAGAAGCCATGGCTAATGACAGCAGAGTACACATAGAAATGAAATGCCCCAAGAAGGTCAAACTACTACTCACCGCTAAACCTACTCACTCCTAGTTGAAGGATCAGGCGTTTAAGATGCCTGTAGCCAGATGATTGTAGGGCTCCAACCTGAAGCTACCACCTTTCTGATGCTCTGCTGTGCCAACAGAAGAAGCTGGCATCTTCCTGACATGAAATGCAGGTAAAGGAGGAGGTGTGTCTGCTCTCTTCTGCATATGTAGAAAGTACAGGGCTATGGGAGGGAAAGCCAGCTGGACTAACCAATATAATCTTTAACTTAATGCACAGATATAGGGCTCTTGCTCAGTTGCATCTAACCCTCCAAAATGTAATGTCCAGAAGCAAGAACTGCCCCAGCTGTTCAGATGGCAAACGTCCATCTGATGTTTAGTGCCTAACAACAACCAGTAACAGAGTATTCAGGACAAAGTATTTACAGAACACTCCTTCCTTTGGCTTTTGCATCCTGTTTATTAGAATAGCTAGTTTAACAAACATCCAACTAAAACCAGCCAAGAAGCAGAGAGATGCTGTTGTCAAAGCCTCCTCTCAACTTACTTGGAACACAGTCATCATTGCAGTGCAATTCACATTTAGTTCTTTCCAAAAGAGAGGGGGAGAAAAAAAAAAATCACAGCCAGCAGGTAATATTTAATGCAAGTTCTCTCCCATCCCAATGTTGTACCATTGTTTCAATAACTCAAGTTACATTAAACTCAATTAGGAAAAATTAGCAGATTACATTTATCTTCTACATAAACTACTAGTGCTTATAAAGCAAACGACTCAAAGGGAAAAAAAAAGAGATAGGCAAGTTAGAGACCATAAAAAGGAAAACAAGTCATAGAAAAAGAACAGTAAATGCAGGGATCATAAAGAATGAATAAAACTCACTTGTGGACCTAGATTTCAGAGTGTAATTTCCCTACAGTAGTCATAAAGAAGAACAATTAACCTGCTTCAGCAATATGAAATTTTCATTTCAGAAACTGTCTCCCACCTGCCCTACTCACATCAGAAGTGTCCAATAATCAAATATATTTCAATTAATTTGAATAAAAAACACCAGGGAACAAAAACATGGATCCCCATGGCTAAAGCAGAGCACTAACAAAATTCCAGACTTATTTTATATTCTCCATTACAAGGCTGAAAATACGCTGTTATGATTTGAAAGCATTATAGAAGATTATTTTGACTTGGTTGTCACTAGAGACTAAAAAGCTGAATACTGAATTTGGTAGATATTTGGTTTTAAGCGCTATTCTAAATTGTCAAGATTAATCACAATGATACAACTTAAGTATTTATTTTAACTTCATGTACCAAAACAAGTGTATTATACTCTCAAGATAAGTGAAATTAATTACCCTACAATCATCACAATAATCCTAAAACAGAATTAAACTTAAATTGGAACCTGTACATATTAAAGACCCAAACATTTATGAGCACAGGTTCACCATGCATTTGCTACACTCCAGTGCCATCTGCCTATAAAAAGATAATTAACATTTTCAATAAGAAATATAGCTTGTTGTAAAGGGTACTTGGTCATTGAATCCACTTAAATTCCTAAGATGAATGACACTCTTGATCCTTTTCTGAATTAAGAAATCATTAAGAAACACTGTTTCCTCAGTGTATACTTAAAGCAAGTTTTCTGGAAAACAAATTCATCCAGAATGTGCTGATACAAAGATGCTCCACAAAAGTCTCTCTTAACTACTCTCCCAAATTAACCTTGAAGTCTTCCTCTAGCATTAAGCAATTTAGCTGCATTTTGAAGACCCCAGAGAAGCTGGGAATAACTACTCTCAAATTTGCATTTGAGAAGACCATTTGGGGACAGCCTTTTGAAAGTCCACAACCTTCAGTGGAGTGACACAAAAATAAACGCTCTGCCAAGCACTGGGGCACAAGGGATCTGACACGGTCCCCGGTGCGGAGTACAAAGCAGGTTCTTTAAATGCAGAGCCTTCCCTTTCCCCCTGCACAGTGGCTGGCTGGGGGGTTTGGTTTTCCCCCCTCCCTGAGAAAAGGGCACAAATACAGGGTGGTTGGGTTTTGTTGTTTTGTTTGTTGTTTGTTTTTTTTTTTTTAAAAAAAGTCTGATAACAGGCTGAACAGGTTTAAAACAGTCTGATGTTAATTTAACAGCGTGCATCCTAGCCACTCTGCCCAAAGGTGTAGTCCCACACACCATGTAGGGAAGCAAAATACCATATGCCTAACGCCACTTCTTTTCTGGGGAAAGCAACTGCTTGATCACAGGCTTTTTTGAAACGCACACGTTTTTTTCAAGGCAAGATAGAGCTTTTAAAAGACTGAATATAGCTTTTCAAGGAGCAATTAGAGCAGAAAAGGGAAGCAAGACATTTTCCAAGTGCCCGATTGCCTTCCTCCGCCTCCATTGCCCCCCTCAGAGATGCCTAAGGCTGCTGCCAGCGCTGAAGACCCGGAGGCAGCCGGTCCCCTCCCAGCGGCGGCTGTTTTTCCAGTAGTGCCATCTACTGGTTTCGCTCTGCCGAGAGGCTCCGCGGAGAAAACCCTGTCCCCAGCCCGCGGGTAGGGCAGGCTTGGCTGGGAGGCACAGCTCACCTCCCTGCCTTCAGCCAGCAAGGGGCAAAGCGGGGAAACTTCAGCCCCAGCGATGGTTCAAAAGCCTTAATCTCTTCTCGCCGGAAAGGAATACGGTTTTTTTTATCTGGTTCTTTACTCGCTCGTGCATACCTGTGAGACTACAACATAGCTTAGGTTTAGAAAAAGGCTGTTGTGCCTCGTTTCCTCCTCAAGGCATTTTACCAAAACAATTCCTCTTCTCTTTTTATCTGAAGAAAAATTAATGTTATACCTCATTTTATTCTGAAAAATCCTATTTCCATAAGCCAGGCAAAATAATTTTCTCATTAAGTAGCTACTAGTCAAAGGAAAGCACGTATTTCAGAAAAGTGTGTTAACAACTAAATACATCTACCATTTACAGACATGCAGTGAATGACTGTGTTGCAATCATAGTTTGGATTCTTCAATTGGAGCAGCTGTAGGGATTAGGCAAGAAGGGTCTTCAGGCAACACTGAGAAGGCAGGCAGGCAAAGGAAGGAGCAAAGTCAGGGCTGCAGGCCCACAGCAGGGGGGAAGCAGGGCAGGAAAAAATGCAACAAAGGTAGACGTGTGCATTTGGATACCAGAGGTGTCTGGCAACAACTTTGGTATCAATGCATGACTTCTGAAGGGCCTGATGCTGTAAACTGGAGCTCATTAATCTTTATAGTACATATGCTCACACACACCTGTAGATTCTTGGTTAGACCTAGGCATTTCACCATTACACTATCCAGTGATGTTTCCCTCAGATCCCTCTACTTTTTTGTAAGTCTCCTAAAAAGACTCTTTTCTGCCAAAAATGAATGCACCATCCCCACTCCCCACCTCAGCCCAGTGCAGCTCAGTACCACAGTGGTTGCCTGCCTTCATCATCACCAAGCATGGGTTCAGTTCCCCAACGACTGCAACAGCTTTATCCTGAACTTATTGGCTGATCACATGCATATTCCATTGCTTCAGTTTTCTGCAAGCTACCATCTGTTATCTTTGCTTTTTCTTATTCCTTTTCCACGCTTTCCGATGCATCTGAACTTGCTGGCCGCAGACCAAGTACTGACTTTGAGCAGATCTTTCCAGCTGCAGAAAGAGTCCTATCTGTAGCTTCAGGCTGTCCCTTCACCTTATCAATTTCTTTTTCTTCACTTGTAATTAAAGCCTCAGCAATATTTTCAGATGGTTTATCATCAGCTACTACTAAACATGAGGCAAACATACAGCTTGCAGCAGTTGCTCCTATTTCAGCCTTTGCAGCACTATTTGGAAGGTCTTCACTGGTTGTTTCTCCTACATCTTCTGTCTGCATTTCTTGCTCTTTACTCTCTTCCATACCACTGGAGCCCACATTAATTGAACACTCGCAATAATAATAACCAGATTCCTGCTTCTTCTTACGCATGGCACAGAGATCAATTTGACTGAAAACCTCTGTGCCAAAGTAACTGTCTTCATATTCTTTATAAAGAGCTGAACAAATTTTTCTGAAGCCCTAAATATTGAAAGAGCAATATAACATACATATATATACACACAAAAATACATGCACTTTAGAAACATGCAAGATGTTTCAAGTATATCTCAACAAAACTTAACAAAGAAAATAATCTTCCCCCCCATTAGGATAGCAATATCACTTTATTTGGTAGTATGTAAATTGATACTGAGAAAAATCAACTGTTACTAGTTAAAGTTATAGGAAGTTTGGCTTTTGCCAAATCCTCACCTACCCCACCCTCTGCAAGCAAAAACATACCAAAGATACAGAAACAGATCAATTTAACCCACTGTTACCCAAACATCCAGCTAATTTTAGATATTTCAAGCAAGTTCACAGTCACTACATCCATTGGGAAGCTATTTCCTAGTCTCCTGAATTGCCTTTAGGAGAGATTTCTTTATTTCACCTAAAGTTTACTTTGCTCAGTTTCATCCCATTACTACATTTACAAACTGAAAAATTAATCCTTCTCCTTGGTGTACACATTTCACAACAGTAATTAAATTGCATGCTAGAGACAGGTTAGAAATAGAGCTCTTGCATCTTCTTCCCTGTGAGTGAAGAAATATTCAAAAGAAATTTAACTCAGTGACTTATTGTGAAAGCAAGCCTATTTCAGCAAGCCAGAAGAACAGAAAAAATAAAAACTACAGCAGCTCTTAGATAGCTACCAAGCACTGCTAGTATCGTAATGGCCAAATGCTACAGCAGTCATGGCATATAAATAGAAGTGTTTACTCCTATAGATGTATTTTCAGATGTTGACATGTTCTTTTCAGACTAAGAAAAAGTAACTTCCACTGCCATAATCAAGGCACATGTTCAGAAACTATACTAATTTAGGACTGTCAAGATGTAAAATCAACAGTCCCCCTGTTTAAGTAATTTCTTTGCAGTTCTCCCCCAATGAGTTCAGGTGCAGCAGCACTGGCTCCCCATAGGGGTGTCACCAGGTGAGCAATCCAACAAGTCCACAGTCCCCATGGCTTTAATTTGGTCAGCCACAGGCTGCCAATTTAAATAAGGGGCTCCTACAAAGCATTTAGCCTATAACAAACCACATATGCCGGGGCACACATGGAGATGAAGTGAAGGACAGATGAATCATTAAGCAACAGGGAATTAATCTCCACCTTCCCTTAACCTAATGAGCAAGCAAACTAACAAGGCTCCAAGGAGCCACTTACAGCACATTGCCTCAAAAGAAGTCTCAGTCAGTTTGTTCAGCCCTGCCCCTGAATACACAGAAGCACACAATTAAAATTTAAAAAGTCTTCTTACAAGCTTCCTTCCTTGTAATGACAGTCTTTTAGCAGGCAGACATGCACAGTTCATGGCATGGGGACTGCAGGAGGATGGCCAGGACAGCCAGTGTCACCTGGACAAAACCAGATATAATGCTTTACAACTAAACACATCAAGCCATTAGGCTCTGCTGCCCCCGATGACCAAAACACTTCAAAGTTTAATTAAACAAACTGCACGGCTTTTCCTGTGCCCCAGAGATACCCAAGTGTCAGTCAGAACTAGGCTGTTCGGTAGCCAAGAGCTACTTGTCATCTTAATGCCACCAGGTTCAAGACCTGCTGAAATGCAGAGGTACATAGCATATGGGCTGTTTTCTGGGTCATTTGAGAGGATGATGGAAACTTGAGTAAGGTCACATCATTGAAGATAACTTATCAAATAGCCAGAAGAGGACAGGATTAGGGGTGCCATTTCATTAAAAAACTCCAAATTTTTTTAATACAATTATGTGACCCTGCAGGATTGTTGCTCTCTTGCCACCCAGGGTGGACCACAGACTTGCATCAAGTGAACCCACTTAAAGCAGCATAAAAAGCAAGAACAAACATTTTCCACTTTAGCATGGAGGCACTTGATCCACAGCTTTGCTCCTCCATGGGCAAGCACAGGCAGCACCCAGCACTGGAGGCTAACAACTTACACTGACAAAAGCACTTATTAGTCTGCATGCTGGAGAAAGCTCTTACTGCAGACAGATACTGAAGTGGATTCTCTTAAGAGGTGAATTGTTCCCTTTTGGCTCATTGGAAACAGAGGTCAGAAAACCTGAAGAGCCCATATTTTATGTTTATGCCAGGGGCACGCTACACATTTTGAACCTGGTCAACAAAAGAGCACATACTACTCCGTCAGTAGCTATTCAAGCTAAACAGCTCACAAACCAACCTCTTGGGATCTTTAGACATGCAATGAAAGTCAAAGATGCACAATTTCCTGAGAACAAAGTTTGCAGCTGTAGTCATAGTTTTAAAGAGAAGTAGATCCTCCTTCCCCGCAAATAAGAACAAGGTCTGCAGCTACTCCACCAGTATCACATACCTGTCTTGTTAAAATATTCTTGAGATGTGAAATATAAACAGGAAGTGTTAGTAATTATTTCTCAACTTAATAATTGAGAAATATTAAGCACTTAAGTTGCATGAAGTACTTGAACTGCATCCTTACAATAAGGAAAGAGTTATTTATAGTATAAAGAAAGTAATTGCAGCCAGTAGATGGCATCATAATAACTGAAGTAATATTTTGTCTTATTCATACTTTGGCATCTTCTAGTGTTTAGGAAGGTTGATTTCTCTCCTGCAGTCTTTAGGAATGGGATATTATAGAAGTAGTCAGTTTTCCTCCTTTCTTTTCCCATTGAAAGTGATGAAGTAAGTTGTCAGTATCTTCAGTTGGCATGTCAGATCTCAAAATGCATACACACTAACCTTCCAGTTTAATATTTGAGGTTAAATCCTGTATCTAGAATTAAGCCTTACTGACCTCGGGGAGGTTTGTACATGAACATATAGAGTCCACATGCCTCCTAATAACTAACTTAACATAGTCCTGTTCCACTTTGGTTTCACAGCCCTCATGGGTAGAATAGTATTTTAGGAGCAACAGTTTTAAGGTGCAGACAAATTTTGACAGGAATGAGCAATGCTTGGTAGACAAGGGAAGAACAGTGAATATTGTTTGGACTACAGGAAGCCTGTTGACACTGTGTTACTGTAAGATCCTCATAGAGGAGCTGATGAAGCATGGGCTGGATAAACACAGTGAGGTGGATTGAAAATGGCTGAACAGCCAGGTCCAGAGGGTGGTGATCGGTGGCAGAAAGTCTAGTTGGAGGCTGGTAACTAGAGGTGTACCCCAGGGGTCAATACTGGGTTCAGCACTGTTCAGCATCTTCATTAATAGTCTGGATGATGGGGCAGAGTGCACCCTCAGCAACTTCGCTGATGACAAAACTGCGGGGGAGCAGCTGATTCACCAGAGGGTCATGCTGTCACCCAGAGGGACCTCAACAGGCTGGAGAAATGGGCTGACAGGAACCTCAGGTAGTTCAACAAGAAGTACAAAGTCCTGCCATTGGGGATGAATAACCCCATGTACCAGTACAGGCTGAGGGCTGACTGTAAAGCAGCTTGCATAAGAGTACTTGGTAGACACCAAGTTGTCCATGAGCCAGCAATGTGCCCTTTCAGCAAAGGTGGCCAGTGGTATCCCGGGTTGCAACAGGAGAAGTGTTGCCAGCAGGTCAAGGGAGGTGATCCTTCCCCTCTGCTTGGTACTGGTGAGGCCACATCTGGAGTACTGTGTCCAGTTCTGGGCTCCCCAGCTACTTGATATTCAAACATTTAAAACTCTATATGCATACATATTTATACATTTATAAGCAAGGAGATTGCATACATGAATCATACTATGCATTAATATATGCCATACTTAGAGCTAGAAATCAATGAAGAGGAAAGAAATTACAATTTTTTTTTACTTTAAACCTGATAGTAAAAGGAAGTGTGAAAATACTCTGGACAAAAGTCAACAGCAATTCCTACATGCCTGTTGTATTTTTTTTTCCCCGCTTTAGACAATGCTGATGCCTGTACTCATGAAATTCCCCACAGGCAGTATTAAAAGAAAAAGCCCCCAACACAGAACTATCAGTACCATCCAACTTTGATTGTATCATATATACAGAAGGCAAATATCAAGTCAATATGAAGTACTTGAAGTGCCAAATACAAGGTCATTTTCTTCAGCTATTATAGCATTTTCTGGTTTCTTTGTGCATGCTCCTTTAGTGTTTCAGGTTTGCAATATATTGACCTCAAATACAAGTACTATTCCTGGAAACAAGCAGGACAATATTCCACTGGGAAATGAGCAATCTAATCAGAGTTTTTTTACTTTAATTGTATGTGATAAAATCCCATACAATGCTGCAGTAAAGGTTAGAAAAGCACATCACACATTTCTAGCATAAATCAAGGCACCAGCCTGGCTTCCCACATGACATTAATCTTGTTCTCAGATAAATATTGTTCAGAAGCCATCCTACCCTATGGAAACAGCTTGACATTATGTTTTCACACCGATTTGCCTAGCCACAGCAGAAGGAAAGCACTCTGTACTCTACCATAGAGCCATACACAATATGAGCAAGAGACCCCATCTCTTCCAACCAGATATGAGCAAACACAACTGTGCTAGCCAGCCTATATACAAGCTTTGTTAAATAACAGAAATTATATTTTTCTCTAGTTGCAATGAATATTGCTTAAGTATTAGTCCCAAGAATTTCATTAGAAGGAAAATAATTAGTAGAACAGATGCCAGTAAAAGTATTTTAAGCCCAGTTACTTACCCTTCTTTTCAACCTTGGTGCTTTGGAGAGTTTTAGGAAAGTAAGATGGGGTTTGAAATCCTTGCTTCCTGAGATGTCAAGATTCATTTCATTAAAGCATTCTTCCACAGCTTCTAGTAAAAAGGTGAAATAAGAAATAAAAAAAGTAACAATTGGGAAGTAGAGAAAAAATATTTACAAGAATGTTAGACAAAAACCCATTATGCCTGTCTTAAGACATACAGTTAAAACACAGCAGATAATTAGTTGTCACACTGTCATGGGCAACACAGACAAATGAAAAATAAGCAAAACCAAAGTTGTACATGACATACAGCCAAGTGTTGCAAACCTGAAACTAGATCCAAACTTTTACATTTGCCATGCAATTCCTTCTGAATTCACAGACCTCCTATCACAATGGGGAGTTCAGGAAAGCACATGCCCAGGGCAGCCCTGCCAGGAACAAGATGCAGCCACCAGTGGCCACAGCTGGGGAGTGTGATGAGACAGATTCTCCCCAATTATTGTAAAAAGCAATGTGAGAAGCAAAGTGCTTCCAGCAAAAAGTGGCAAGATTCCCAAAACTAGTACAATTCCACAGCACTTTGAGTAATTCAGAAGGAAATGTAACACAAATATAGCAGTTCTTCCCCAGATTATATATGATACAAAGTGTTTATGGTGGTGTTGGTTTAAAAACTTCGGCCACATAATTATAAAGAAATAAGGTTTTATTCTGCATTGAAAGAAGTGTCTGTGAGCAACTCCAGAATATATATTCAAGGCCTTTCTGCTAAGGACTGTAATGACAAGTCAAACCAAATTTATCTATCCTTGGGTTCCATGAACTTTGAATTGGGGGATGCAGAGTCTCACAAGAATAGCAAGGTGAAGCTTGCATTAGGCAGACCCCTGCATATCTGGCAAATGCAGAAAATGAAGTGTTGTTCTCCAACAGTTGTGCTTGAACAGTAAAGAATAATTCCCAAATAACACTGAAAGCCTTGGCTAAGGCTGGAGTACTTAGGAACCCTCTCCAGCAATTTTTCTTATTGCCAGAGGTCTTTATATCTTGATTGTATATAAGGAATAAAAAAGTGAAAAATCCACATCTGTCCTGGAAACCTGCAACAATTATATGGCTCTTCCTGCCAGAACCCCCTTCTGCCACACTTTTGTTACTCTTTAATTCCTTAGGCACTGGGAAAAGCAGGTTCAGTGTTGAAATTTGTGTTAGAAATAGCATATCACATATTTGATGAGTGCATTGCTTAAAATCACCCTACTCCCATTTTATGTTTCCTTCTATCAGGAAGTTTAACTACACGTGTGTTTACTACTTTGTCATATGCATTTGTATCAAGGCCAAGTCTCTGGCTTGGAGTTTAGCTAATTAATACATTAAAACGTTTCATCTCAGTATTTGTGAGGGAACAGCAGCTGGGGCTGTCTGGTCACTTTGCCAAGGCAACTGCTTTATGTTTTCCAGCTGGAAAAATATATCAAGAACAGGATCCAGTTGCCTGAACAAGCATCTAATGCCCTTTTAGATGCCCTACAGGATGTCTACCTGGCCTCCAGCTGCCACTGCAGAAGGATACAGTCTGGCTGTAGGTCCAGTGTGGACATCACAGACACTTTAGAGAATCTAAAAATGGTACTAAATGATTACGGTTAGATATCAAATAACCCCTAGAGTGCCTCTGGTACTTTGAAATAAAACACACCAACATGAAGAGTTTCTGCATATTAAGTGTTCTTGCTCCCACACCAGTAGGTCAAAGCACAGCAAGCCTTAAAGAACACGTGCAGCAGCAAAGTGTCTAAGCTCCCTCTAGGAAAAAGCCTTTCCTCACACACCTGGGCAAGTAACACCCTCTAGATGAACAAAAAGAAGCAAACTAGAGCTTCAAAAAACTGAAACTAGCATCTCCTCATGTTCACCATCCAGCACCAGTCCTACCAAACAGCAGGAAGGAGTTATTACTGCAACATGAAGGTCTTAGTGCCACGAGCAGACTTTCATCGGCAAGGCTGATGATGGAAGAAAAAGTCAAGGCTAGGAATCATCTTCAATAAGTCAGTTTAGGAACAAGGGTCATAGCTGATGTCCTGCCCATGTCAGGATGGCACTCAGTTTTCCAGACACTGTCTTCCCTAGCTCACTTGGTAAATATCCTAGGAAAATTCGAAGACATTTTAAGCAGTACCTCTTTTTCAAAGCAGATGAGGTCACCAGCAGCAAAAGAAGACCAGTAATGCCCAGTATTTACCAATTAACTGCAGTTAATTGATCAAGAGACAGGATAACTCTCCACTTTGAAACTGAGTCCATGATATAGGACCAAAAACAAGTGAAAAGCCAGCCACCTATTTTTATATTTTCTAATGCCAGGAACACTTCAGAGGTTCAAAACTTCATTAGAGCAGGCTGAACTGTTAAACTGTTGTTGAGAAATCATTGATAAGGGCATGGCAAGGCAGAGGCAGCTGGCAGGAGTAGCTTGACCTTTACCAGTCTAAGCATTTGCCCATCATGCTGCTTGAAAAGGCAGCATTTGAAAATCCATGCCTACCCCATGAGCAACCAAAAATACTGACCAAAAGGTAAGAAAAAGAAATTCCCTATTCATTGTATAACAATTAATTCAATTGCTATGCTGAGGGAGAGGAGTAGAAAAAAAACAGAAAAACATCTCTTCAAGATGCCATTAAAAGGATAGGTTTTGATAGATATTTGCATAATCCCCAGAGTCATCAAGTTCCAGAAATGGTCAGAAATTATGCAGAAAGGAGAACAACACTGGAAGTTACACCTCTCTGAATAGCAGAATCATTGGTGACAGAGTTA
Organism: Pelecanoides urinatrix; assembly: GCA_013400755.1. Classification (NCBI taxonomy): domain Eukaryota; kingdom Metazoa; phylum Chordata; class Aves; order Procellariiformes; family Procellariidae; genus Pelecanoides; species Pelecanoides urinatrix. The sequence continues at coordinate 481,208 of VZTQ01001659.1, read as the reverse complement.
ACAGCTTGAAAACTGGCCGCTTGTCTCACAGTCAAAGAAGTATCTCAGGCAATCAGTGAACAATCCTTTTGCATTAGAAAACATGCAAGTACTGACAGAACATTCCTGGGGCTTGCAATCAAACTTTTCTCCTCCATCTCATTAAGAAAGAAGTTCAGATCAGAAGCTAGACACCATGTTTCCAAAACCCTGAAGATGCTGGTTTATCCAGGCAGAGCACACAAAGGATCTGCCACCCACTATCGTAATGGCTTTTAGAGTTAATGCAGCTCCAGTATCATTAAAAAAAAGAAAAGTAAGCATCACAGCATACATTCTGCAGAACCAAAATTAAACATTTCTGCTGGTGCTAAAATAGCACGATAGAGGTTGATCTTGTATGCTATGATTCATTGGGAATAGAATTCTCAGTTGAGCAAAATAATGAGTAAACGGAGAAATAGCAGTAGTCAAGCAAGAGAAAGGAGGTATTCACTTCTGCATCTTTCAGAAGTGAAAGAGGAGAGAGAGCTAAGGTTGGGGGCATCAAAGCAGTCAAGCAGTCCCTTCTTTCAATGGCATTGAAGTATGTCTATATAGTTGTGGACAGGCATGTACCAAATTGATCTTAGAGGACATTGCATCATGTGCCTTCTACTTAGTCATCTTCCAGTCAAGATTATTTTGTATTAAACTTAAGAAACAATTTGGGCATGGGGAAGTTTGTTGAGGCTCTAATCCTAATAAGTAGGGACAACATCAGAGTACTTTCAACAAAAGCACAGCTGTTTTGAGTCAAAGTTGTCTTTGCCATGGATGGAAAAAATAAGGGAAATGAAGACTAGAGTCAAGCAAAAAGTAACGGAGAGTGAAGTGGCTAATTTTATTTACTTGAGGCAAAGAAACTGTTCATATTAAGAGGCATCATCTCTCTAGTTGCAACACCGTCTACTTAAGAGGTAAAATAAACAGGAGAAGAGAGCAGGACTGTTATATCAAAGCTAAGAACTGGAGGAGGTAGGAAGCAGCTTCAACAAAAAGAAAACAGACTATTCTGAAAAGCCACATCCTTTGAAGATTACATAGTGTCTTTGTATTGCATGCCTTTTTGAAAAGCATTAGTTGAACTATGCTTCCTTTTTGCTTAGTATGAAAATAGCAAGGAAAAAATGTATATTGATTTTTTCTGCTCTGTTGGAAGTGGAAGCCCAAGACACAGATGATGTTCTGCATCACAAGTTAAAGCAGCTCCTAAAAACAGAACAGGGGGAGGGGGGAACATCAAGCCCTTCTGAAATGGCATTCAGATGCAGGTAAGCAGGTCAAAGATTTGGAGCATCTTCATGAACCCATCAGTGCTTTAGAAAGGTAGAGCAGGGGACACACATAACATACTCTTAAATTTCTGTTTTATCTTCTACAGTGGAAGCAAAAGACTGATTTGCTGGTGCTACACACATACATGCAGACACACACTGCTATTTGTTACCTCCTGTCCCAGAGGTACTAATGATTTCATGCATGCTCCAATTTAAAGAGAGTGCTTGTAAACTAAACTAGGACCAACACCTACAAGATTTCAAGTTTATTAGAATGAACAGAGCCCCAATTTTGAGGTGTCATTTGGAAGAGCCCATGTACACCAGCAGCCTGAGATCCTGACTGCAGGGTAGGCTAGGATAGCCTTGCTGTGTGATCTTGACATGTCAAGTGTCTGTACATCTCACCTGTCCCAAATTAGTACAGAGAACTTACTTCAACTCTCATGCTCTGCAGGATCCCAGTTGTCAGCTTCATATTTAACAATTGAGAGGAGACAAGAGGAGAGGCAGCACATCATGGCCATGCACAGCAGCTCAGGCCAGTACTTACAAGAGCTGACAGACTCTACAAACTGGTTTACCACAAGTGGTAAAGAGCCAGGCTAGGTGCTTACCTGCAATTCTGCTCAGCATTTTCTGGTCTTCCTCCGACATTTTCACATATATCACTTGATTGTTAAACTGCCCAATCCCATGAAATGTCATATTAAGGTCTTTACCCTGCAAGATGGCTTCCACTTTAGTCTTGCTTTGTTTCAGTGCCAGAACAGCCCTTAAAATAGTAATAATAAAAATATATATATTCTGAAAGAAAGGTATTTGATTATTACACATGGAAATATTTTAATGTTTTTAATACCAGACAACATACCTGATTTTTGACCACTGCAGCACTACGCAAGGTGTTACAAGCACACTATATTTCAGTGCTAATGCTTTTGTAACAGTTAGAAGATGCGCAGGCATTCTAAATACATTATGTCTTTCAATAACTTCCACCTTAGCTTGTATATTAGAAGTGAGTTTTGCTAGCAAAGTGAATGTTCAAGTCATTAACATGCCAGAAACAGCAATGTGAATGTATTGCTGCCAAAGAGTCAAAAAGGATAAAACTGAACTCATATTTGTGTCATGTAGTTTAAAACTTTATCATTGCCATTTTCAACTGGTTCACTAGTTTTATTCTTAAAACAAAATAAATTCATTCTCCCACCTGAAGCACATTAAGCATTTGTCTCCATTATATTCTCCTATTCCAGGACAGCTAACAAAATATCATTGATGCTTATGGTGGGAGCTCTATGTCCCATTTCAACAAAGTTTAGATGTGCACCTTGCTGTGCACAGAAATATCTCCAAAAAAGTGAATTACCCAAAGACATAATACTTCAAATTCATACTTTTTCTGTGTCTTTAAGCAAAATGGTTAACTAATAGGTTTCTAAATGTAAACCCAAGTCTTTCAGCAACTTAATACCCACTGAAGTTTTACAGGTACCCCTCTTTACCCGGTGTCTAAGAGAGGGATCCTGGCAATCTTGAAATTAAGTTTGAACAGAAATCTTCTACTAATACTTCATACCACTAACAAAATACTGCATAACTAAGGACTACAGGACACCAGTCCATGGATTGCTGTGGCTCCTGTAGCCACATTTACTTTATCATTGCACCTAGAAAGAATTCTGACTACATGCATTTCGTTGTTTAAAAAACTTACAATTGGATAACATTACCCAAATAGAAAACAGGCATTACAACCCACATAGCACAAACTAATTCCCTTAAGAAAGCATGTTTCATGCATACAAAGACCACTTCAGCCAACAACAGTCAACATTATGAGCAATCCTCACTGCTACATTGGAGTTATTTCAACTGTAACAACATAGGAGCTGCTTCTTTCTGAGACTCTTGGGGATTCTGCAGATGGAGATTTGATGCAGACAGGACTGAAAGTGGAAAGAGAATGAGTTCTTTGCAGAGGATCTTGCTTCTTCCACCTTAATAACAAGCAGGGTTAACCTAGCCCTTCATTTAAATCCATAATATCTAAGTTACCATTAAATGCTGCTAGAACAACTTCTGTCTGAGATCTGAAGATGCCTCCCTCCCCCTGTGAGGGGCTGGGCCAGCAGTTTCAGCAGTGCTATTAGCTTAAGAAGTGAGAAGTACTTGGCCTAACACCTTAAGACAGTCTTTCATGTGACAGCACAGCGCAGTAGCCACTGAACTACAGCCTCATTTAGTAGAGCTCTGTAGGTAGGTAGAAAATAAAGGATGAAAAGCATTTGGCAAGGAAGCTCTGCCTTTCATTAGGTATGCCCATTATTTTTATATTACAGGCACACATCCACTCTTAAGTTCATTAACACTACTTAGCTCCACTCACCTCCCTAACTGATTAATTCCCATTTTGATTGCTGCTCTCCACTAGCTTCCTATCCTCTTGGATGACAGCCTGCCCAGTCAGCAGCACTGGCATAGGTTTTTATTACTGAATTACTGTATGTGGTGTCTTCTGCATGTAGGCTCCTCAGCCCATATAAAGGTCCTCCTATCTTTTCCCCTCAGGCCTTCCGAAAAAAGGATCTTGAACAGACAATATAAGAGGCCATTTTAAAATAAGGCACATACAAGTCTGTCATATGCATCCTAGTCCTTTTTAACTGTCTCTGCCTGTATGGGCAGAGAAGATTTTTCCACTACTGTCAGTTCTTTTGACATCTTTCCAGCAAGGCATTCTGCTTTGTGCCAAGCAGCTCTTATATCACACTCGTACAGTGTTGAGGCCTTACTCCGTTTTTCATTCCCTTGCTGATGTGCACCAAGGGCCCTGGAGAAAGGGCTGCTCTCTCCAGGTTCCCACCTCTACCACATGATGCCTTCCCAGACACCCAAGGGCCTTCCCTCACCACTTCCTCATGCCAAGAAGTCTCATGTTTCCCAGTGTGGTCCAGTAGGAGAAGGCTTAGAGGAAAAAACAACAGAATACTGGCTCTATTTGCAGGAACTTTCTAGTAGCTCTAGCCTTCCTGACCACAGGGTAGCTTTCCTTAGTCACCTTTTCAATATCCTCATCTTAATTCACAGGGCCCCAGTGACAGCCCACAGCTTGAATTGGACAAGAGAGCTGCTTGGAAAGGAACTAGGCAGATTTATTTTGTTTTCTTAATGTAACATGTCCAATCAGCTAACATTTTCCAGCTGATATGAGCACAGCTGATTTGAAAAGCTGTGGTTTCTCAAAAGGCAAGGAAGTTGACATCCATTGAATTAATTTATGGTAGTAATACAGTAACACAGTAGTAACACTATCTGCAGCCATGCTGCTTTTTCTCTTCACCTCCTGGCAGATACACAAAATTTCAGCCTCTGAAGCATCACATCTAACTTTTGTAAAGCTCTTTCCTCACCAGGTATTGAGAAAAAGCCAGAAACTGATCAAAAAAATTCTAAGAGAGAAATTGTGCATGGGCTCTACTAAAATGTAATTAGTCACAACAGCAGTAGTAAGGCTACCACATTTACAGAAATTAGCTCCACTGGAATTTTGCAGGATTCTTACTTTTTTACTTCTTCTTCTGTTCCCAGGTGAGCTACTATTATAGTAAGATGCATAGTTTGAACAGGAAGAAGAGCTCTCAACAGGTCAGGTTCTTTAGTGAATATGAACTCTTGAACATCTTCAATTCTGTCCAAAATCTGCAAGGCAGTAAACAGGAGATAAGGAAGTAAATTTTAATTTTAGAGTCCCCAGGTATTACTGGAAGAATGTAGAATGCTGAAGCCTTACAAACCCAAAAATGCAACTCAAATTTAAGCCAGCAATCCACAAAACAAAATCCCCCAGATCTATCATGTAACAACTTTCAGTTTCAATTTCAAAGTTAATTTTTCAGCAATTGATTGATTTATTTTCCTTTTTAAAGCCTACAGGCTAAATTTATAGCTGTCATGTGAGCCAGCACCCCTAGATCTTAAAGTAGGTGACCTGAATCTGACCCTAAGCATGCTAGAATAAAGCTCATGGTACTGTGTAAATATTAATGGGATCTTCATGCAGTTGTCAGTTCTTAGACTGTGGAAATTTAATAGCATTTCCGTAATTAATCTTAGGCCATTTTCTGATTACAAGTTTGATGACAGATTAAACTGATGTCTCTTCCCAAAAGGAAAGTAACACCAAACAAAGTAGATCAACTGGGTAAACATGCTGTTTTCCCAGTTGGCATTTTCTAGAACTGCATGGCCAGTTTCTGGCTCTTCTGGGTCTATCTGTGCCTTTACACAACTGACTCCAAAGAAAGATTTTTCATAATTATCTGTTAAGTCTTATAAGCCAATCATGGGAACAAGTTAGGAGGGAGAAGAATTCAATCACACAGGGACTAAGCACCTGGTAGAAGTCTTTGTCACAGCCAAGTTATTTATAGATTTTCAGATTATTTCACCAAGCAAATTCTGGTTTACATGCCTAGATGCTCACACATATTAGAGCTCCACTTAGGTTCCAACTTAGGTTGAAACAGCTGGGTCAATATGTTTTTGTTTTGCAATCTTTCTACATAAAGCCTTGACAGTCATTGTGCAGTCCAGTAAATAGTCCCACAACCTGCACAGCAGAAGAGATTAGTATCATGAGTTTCTGATAAATGTCAGGATAAAGCCACACACAATTAAGAGAATCCATTTGAAGATACAGTGAGCTCCCTGAATTCACAGACTCTTATAGTACATCTGTCATTATGAAAAACACATCACTGAAATGACTTTTACATTAAGGTAATTCCTACTGCAACTGAAGCACAATTTATTATGGCCTGCTATTTACGGCGCATTTGCTTAGATCATGAAAACATGGAGCAGGAATCAAGCCATCAAGTTATCTGACCACACGAACTAAAATCGTCGCTTCAACAGGCTAGGTTAAGTATTGACAGCAATTCCACAAGACAGCCTCATGTTCTTCTCCCTTGCCCAATCTGTCTAAGAATACTCTTGAAATGAAAAAGATCCTTTTGCCTCCTCAATTGGAGGCTGACAGCTAGGAAGCCAAGTTTGAATGAAATTCCTTAATATAGATATCTAACTCTTGCAGAGCAATTTTAATATCTTTTCTTACCCTTTTTTGTCAGCTTCACAAATGTGTCTTCAGAACTTTCTGCTTCTTCTCCCATGGGAACAGCCTACCTTACCTCTACACCTCCTTTTTTGGTGGATCAGTCCATAGCACTTTTCTATAAATGCTATGTTTTTTGATGGGATAGCTATTTTTTTGGGTGGGGGACAGGAAGGAAACACTTGTAAAGGGGTATTGAAAGCCTGAGACCACAACATTCTTAAATCCACCCCAGTCCAAGCCCATCGCTGGAGGTTGCTGTCCAGCCTCCTGGAACCCTGCTAGATGCAAAGGGAAAAGGGCTGTGGCAGCCACCAGGGCTGCAGTGGGGTTTTTCCTTTGTCCTGTTGAAAGGGAGGAAAATGGAGACAGCCCTAAGCCCCATCATCTGGAGAACTCTCAAAAATATAATTAAGGGAAATTAATTCTATCCAGAAAACTAACAGCATCTTTAAACCTCTTCTGTAAGGGACTACAAGGCCTACAGTGTAAAAGGCAACATGTTTATGTTCAGTGAGGTCAGGAACTCTGCTTTAGAGGTAAAAGCATCTGAAATTGTTGAGAAAATATATTATATGTGCATATATAGATATATATATGTACACACATTTATTTACTACCCTTCACATACACACATACCAGGCCTACAGTACTAGGCACTGTGTCCTTACCCTTCAGTGTTTCCCTCAGAGCCTCACCCAGGGCTGTCTCAGGTCACTGCCACCTTTAAAGGTGGCACTTAGAAGGAGCATAAAACTGGGAATATCTTGGGCAGAGCATCCAGCCAGGGACATCAGAGCTGCCAGATTACCAGAGCAGGTATGAGAGCAGGGAAATCTGGAAGAGCAGAATTGAGAGAGAAGGACAGGAGAAAGAAGGGAAGGACTTTTAGAGCTGTACAGGATGTGGGCACAGGCCATATACTAGGACACTCAAATCTCTTTAAAATAGCAGAATAAGTTAAGCATTCATGTCCCCTCAAGCTGTTCCATGATCTCATTCCTCAGATGGCAGGAAATTTTCTAGTTTCCAGCCTAGATTTATTCTTTGCCCACTTCATACCCATTTGTTCCTCTGCCAGTATTGTCTTCCAGCTTACACAGTTATTTTCCCTTCCTGGCATTTATCTTCCTGACATGCTCTGCACTTTTGTTCACCTCTCAAAAGCCAGTCATATGTAGGAATCACTGAAAGTTATGTGGGGCCATCCTCCAGATAACCTTCAGAGATTATTCCACTCAAGACAAAGCCAGAGCAAATAATTGCCTACGAAGAGGAAAGCACCTTTGACATCTCCCTCTAACACATATATAAGAGTTTCTACACTTACTTAAGGTAAAAACAAAAATTCAAAAGCCTGCCAAAGCAAGCTACTGTACTGCAGCTGCTTGTCACACTAGAAAAAAGGAAAAAGATGTACAACAGATACAGTCATCCTCCTTAATTATTGCCTTTTAGCACTATAAATACAGTCACGCTAGATACTGCATGGAAACCTAAGCTAGAGAAAAACAGGAATTAAGTTATATATCGCCACAAACAATATCTATTTGGTTCATTGGAAAAAGCACCATAAACTAATAGTAGAATCTGGTAGCCAAGGGTTATAGTTTCACTACATTCATACAAGTTAACAATCATTTTTTACCTTTTACATTTGCTTTGAAATAAGAGATCCTGAGATGCATATATATTATAAACATTAATCATTCACAGGTTATGCTGTTTTTCAGTCCTACCCATGCTAGCTGGGACACAGCAGTTACTGATTCAAATTAAGACTTTCCCCCTGCTTGCCTCTGCCAGATGGCATAGTCTTTCTTGTCTTTGCACCCTAAAGCTTTTCTCTCCATTCTCTGCACAGTACATTTGAGTGCAGTCACCTGCTGCCCCTACCTCAGGGTCTGCTGCACAGGACATGTCCCACCTCACAATGCTGCTATTCAGCAACAAGAGCAGAGTCCCAGACAAGAGGGGTGCATTGGGTGCTGATACAAAGTGTGAGAGCTCTGTCTGCTTTTGCACACCTTGAGCAGCTACTAACAAAACATTACCATCAGTAAGTCACAGTTGTTTATGGGAGGCTGAAGAGCAAACTGTTCCTAGTAAAAGTACTGACAGAACTGCTTTGGGAATGAGATAATCTGTATCTGTCTTTCAGAAAGTTTTATGTAGGCTTCAAAATTCATATCAGCAGAATGGGAATAAAGTAGCTCAAGGTGAGCCAATATTTTCCCTTTTACTTTACAAATACAAAGAGATATAGGGTTACACAGAAGTTAAGGGGCTTCAAACCAGTCATACATAACTAGTTAAAGAAAAAAAATGTGAAATTTGTGCCTCCAGCTTTTGTATCATCTTTCAAATTTATTTCCATAGATCATAAGACAGTGCCTGCAGTATTCAAGCTCTGCAAGGCTATCTTGACATATTTCAGAAGAAACATTTACTGTAGTAATTGGAGCACTTTAGGACCCTTGCAAAGTCTCTAGAAGAAAATGTTTCTATTTGGATTTTTACCATTTGCTGTGTTTTGGTTTAGCAGTATGGAGGTGAAAGACTGTTGCTTTTTCAACATTGTGGCAAACATGGGAATCACAGAATACAGCATAACTGGATGAAATGTGAGCATACAGACTCCACATGTCTTCTTGGAATTAACTGTCTACCTAAGATGTCAGGGTAAGTTTGTTGGGTATGGGATGGAGAAGAGAGAATAGATCAATACCCCTTTTCTCTTCTGTAGAAGAGAAGGAAATTCTCATCCTCCATTGTGAACTTCAGTGGGGAAGGGACAAACAAATCAATGCTAGTTTCTATTACACTAAATATGGCTGTAATACAATGTAAGATGGTGAAAGCCACTGCTTTCCTCTGGAAAAAATTACAGATTAGAAGGTATTATTGAGGAGAGTCACATCCACTCAGACCTTATGAAAAGGGCAATGGCAATCCTCAAAGTGACTTTTTTTTTCCTCAAGCAGTAGCCAAAACATTGGTGTGCTATAGACACAATTCTAGCTACAAATATGAAGCACAGCACTATGAAGGCTGCTATTGGGAAAGTCAACTCCATCCCAGCCAGACCCAATAGACCACTTTAGGTAAGGGAGCAGAATTTGATCACTCTGGATTTCTTAACAGGCTTTGAAACCAAGGTAACTTTAAACTTATGCTTAGCTTCTTATTTAAAGTTTTTATTGTTTTTGATTGAACAGTTACTTCAAAATACCTGATCATCTGTTATTGGAATAGAGACAAAATAATTTGGAGTCTCTCGTGGGCGTTTCTTAGACACTTCTTGCCCCAGGTCTTCCTTCTGGTCTTCCACCATCTCTTTGGGCCTTTCTTGGACATCACCTTGCTCTTGCCTCTTCTCTGTAGCTCTTCGACCTTCCTTTAGTGGGGGCAGGTCTACTTTTAGCTGTTCCTGCTCTTTGCTCTGGTCCTGCAGCTGCTCCTCTGTCACCATCCCATCCAGGTCTGCTTTGTCTCCAACCTGCATCTCCTGTAGTTCCATCACTTCCCCTCTTTCCTCTTCTTGGATCTGGTCCTGCTGGGGCTTTGTCACCTCTCCTTGATTCTGCTTTTGGCTCAGAGACCCCTGAGGCATCAGCTCCACCACAGCCAGTTCTCTCTCACCTTCAGATCTTGCCATTGGCTCTCCCTGATTTTTTTTCGGGGTTAGCTGCTCTCCATTCCCCAACACTTCCTTACCTTGATCCTGGAGGCAGGTCACTTCTTCTGGGTCACGGCCCAACTGCAGCTGCACAGTGACCTTGACACCAGCCATTCCTTGTCCCTGCTCCTGTGGCTGTACCTGCACAGTTACTTGTGGGAGAACTGGCCCTTGGCCCTGCTGCTGTAATTGTACCTGCACAGTCACTGCTGGGGCCTCCCATCTTGGACTTGGCTTCTGAGGCCGCACCTGCACGGTCACCTCTGGGAACTTCCACCCTTGGCTCATCTTCTGAGACCACACGTGCACAGTCACCTCTGGGGCCTCCCACCCCTGGTCCATTTGTTGTGGTCCCATGGTTGGGGGCATGCCTCCTTGTGCTGTCTGCCCCTGAAGCTGCACACGGACATTTTCCCCTCCCTGGGGCTGTTGACCTGGGGGCAGCGGCTGTGCTGCTGAGAGATGGTGTCCTCCTTGCCCCAGCTCTACTGGTGAGCAGAGTTGCTGAGCTCCCTCTGGACTTTCATCCACCTGAACTTGCTCCTGGACCATGCCTTGATGCCTAGTCCTACATAACTCCCGTTTTACCACCTTCATCCTATGACACCAAAGCTTTCTTCTCCCAAGTTGGGAATTCTCCAAGATCCTCCTCTTCTTTCTTTGGGACTTGAAGTCTTTTTTCAGAGGAACTGGAAAACAAAGAAAAAAGCCCAACAGCTATCAGAAGGAAGAACTGCTTACAATAGTTCAGTCTGGGTTCAGCTCTGCAGTTTGACTCACCACAGGTCAAATAGCTCAATCTAAGAACTGCCCGAGAGCCCACCTCAGGATTAAACCACTGCCTCTAGAAGTGTTGTGCGCTCTGGGTAGTCACTATATTGTGGTCTTGACTTCTGCCCTTGCCCTGTTAGGTCTCACATACTTTAAGGTACAACTATACCATTTCATAGCACACAGCAATATAGAAACATAGGTCTTATCAAGGGACTGCAGGTATGTTACCTAAAGGTAGTTACTTACAGAGATCCAGATTGAGAGAATAACCTGAGCCAAAGACTCAGAAGTTTAATACATCCAGAATTAAGTTTACCAGTGAAGCTTTAGTGTCCTGTAACAGCAACATGTTCCCATCTAATCAGACCAGCACATACTTTTTTCCTTCCAAGCACACATTACTGTTTTTTCTATCCCAAACTCCTGCTGTGTCCTCCTTTATCTTAACACCTCCCATTCATCCTATCTCATTTCCGTCTCCTCTGCAGTAAAGTTGCAGAAGAGATGCTTTTCTCATCCATACTGTCTGCATACAAGCAGAGAAGACACTGAAAGTCCCAAGAGATTTTTTTTTGCTACTTGTTTCAGAGGCAAATTCCACAGAAGCCCAAAGAACCAAAACCAACATTTCTTCCTCAGTCAGTACAGCTCTTCAGATGCAGTAGGTCCAGCTGCACTGAAGTGCCGCTTTTTAAGGAAGACATCTAAGCAAATAAATTCTGTACACCAAACAGGATTCATCTGTATGGGGAAAAAAGTTCCAGACCCCAGATTATGACCTGCCTTAACTTCAAGTCCTTCTAAGTCATGACAACACTGAGTTTTTCCCCTGAAGCTATAAAAATGTAGCCAGATATATTTTTCTTAAATCTGCTCTCCAAGACAATCAAAATGTTTGTTCAAAACTTGCAGGAAAACCAGACCCCTTCCCACCTCCACAAAACCCACATCCATGAAAACTCAAAATTAAATAGGCAAGGCCTAAGAAATTCATACACAACCTAAATATTTTAATATTGGGCAATCCAAGTCATAGGTAGTACAGCTATCTCTCTATATGAAAAAAACCCACTTATTTTTGCAGTGGGCTAAAGATGAGAAGCTTAAGAAACTCACCCTGAATTCATATGAACGCTATTATACTTTCTTTCAAGAATCCAGATGTGTGGGAGTTGTTCCACCAAAAAGGCTAGTTTTAAAAATGCAATTTGAATGCTTGCATATGTTTCATATACAATTTCACTGATCAGATATCTCCATTTCTTGTGTTCAATTACACCCTAAGAATTTTGTTGACTGTATGTCAGGTCCAATGCCTTAAAAAGAGACTAATGAAGATTTTTTAAAATGCAAGAGACCAAATGCTTACAGAAACAGACAGATCCTGCCTCTGGAGATGAAGCATTGTGATCATAAACTAATTATAAAATCAGCTATTACCCATGATATTTGTGCCTGGGGTCCAATGGAAGATTTTGTCCTTCTGGAAGAGTGTTTAATTAGGGATATGCCGAGTCCCTGAACAGCTAGTAGATGATCCTTAACAAAAGGCAGAATCTAGTGTAGTACTTCATCCTCAAACAGCATGAAACTTACTTTCAAATATTTCTCTGATATCAGCTTTGAGAAAAGGAAGCTCTGCCATTGCTGCCATGTCTTCACTGTCCAAACAAGGAACTGGAAGAAAAGAACAATATTGAAGTCTCCCAGAGAGTCCCTTCCAACCGTGTAACTGCTGTAGAACACGTGCATGCATTTTTAAAGTACTTGCAATAGGATAGCAGCTGCTGAGACACTATTACACTCCTCTGCCTTCCTTACAGTCAAGCTACTTGGGAAAGCAAATCCCTTTACTCTTTCAGAAGTCATCAGGTAAGTTAAGCCTCAAGGCTATGTAAAGCCTTGGTAAGTACATATTACAATAGTTCAGTCAGATTCAGAGAATGCAGCATCTAACTCCTTTGTAAACAAGTATTTAGATGCATATAGATCAATTGGAAACAATGTTTAACACACTTGGAGAGTGACAGCAGGATTCATATCACTAAAACTTCATAAGCCCCACTGAAGTCTTTCACTAGCAACACACAGCTGACGCATAGTGCAACAGAGGTTTAGACAAACCCTGTTTTGCACCCAGCCTAAGTGGCTATGTGAAAATTTGTTAAAACATGTAACAGCTTGTTAAAACAGGTAACAAGCTACCATGGTGGTGGACATTTGTTGTTGGTTTTTCCCCCGAGCCAATGCTTACAAGCATGTCATCTCTTGCATTTGTGCCTGCAGAGTAGCCTTCAGTGAGGATTTCGCAGACTGTCACCAACATAGCAAAGACAGAAATGCAATAGCTCAGGCTCAGCATAGAAAGAGTGCTTAGAAAGAAGCTTCAGTGTCCTTTACAAGGTAACAGACTTTTTTATGGTTTTCAATATATAACATCAAAGTAGTCTTGTCAATGTTATACAGTTCTTTCCCTACACTATTTTGCTCTTAAACTTGTATTGCTTCATATGCGCACATCTACCAGACAATTTTCTGTTTACATCCCCACCATCTAAAAAGAATTAGAGCTGCAACTGTTACCCAGCCATCCCTACACTATTTGCAAGTCCACAGAGTCCTTACAGCCATTGTGTGGCTGTCATCAAGTTGAGAATTAAGAGATTTTTATGCCTTTACTTAGTACAACCTGAACTCCTCGGAGGTTGATGAAGTGGTAGCATCTTGGTCCTCAAAACCCTTCAGCACCTGTGTAAAATAAAAAGTGGCTGGAGATCCTGAGTGCTAGCAGCATCCCAGAGAGCTCCAAGCTTCCCCCAAACTCCCCCTCCCACTGTTCCTTTGAGCCCTGCCAAGCCCAGGTGACAATACCAAATACTTGTCCACCTGCAACAAGCTCCAGCGCAAGGCAGGCAGCCAGGAGTCAAGTGCTGAAGACTGCAGCCTACACAAGTGAGAAAGGCTCCTGCCCCTGTAGAACTTAAAGAGCCCTGAAATATGCTTTTAGGAGCTCCTGAAAAAAGCTGGAAGACCATCCACCTGCATCCAGAACATTTAAACTCTGAGGACAGCTCTTTCTTCAAAGAAGTTGTTTATTCCATTTTCAGCCTTTTGACAGACAGAGTTTCTGCAGACACCTACATCCCAACCAGCAGCTCTGAAACAACAAATGCACAAGCTCCAAAGGCAAGCTCCCCCCAGCCTCAGTCCCATGCCAAAGTCTGAAAACAGCTACTAACTATGCCTAACTAGCATCACCCTTCATCAAAAAGGTCCAGAAACATCCAGAAGGAAAGTTGACCTGTCCCGTGCAGATGTAGGCAGCATTTAGCCAAAGATCTCAGTCTACCCTCTGCTGCCTCCTCAATCTGACAGGAATCAATGCTCAATGTGGATGACAATACATAATTAACCTCTGCTACTCTAAGCTTTAATTCTTCTAGTGTGAAACAATTCCTCTTTGCCTGACTGAATTGCCAGTGTTAAACTACCATACCATACAGAAACTCTGGACACCAGGCAATGTTTGCTTCTACCCAGAAACAGTTTTTGTACTCCAGGGAAGTGCCACAGAAAACTGCTGACTGGGTAACACTGCCTCAGTACCTCTGAAGGATGATGTTGAAACCTGCTACAGCCTCCCTGAGCAGAAAATAAGCCACAGCAACAGCTTTTACACAGTTCTGCTTCATCAGTTCAGAAACTCCTCAGCTGTGTGACAGCTAGTGACATGCTTACAAGGTAACAGACCCGGAAACCCCAAATAAGTGTCTATTTACAGGCCTTGCTTTCTGCCCCAAGTCCTCTCCCTCACTACTCAGTCACAGAAGAGCAGGATGCAGATGCAGCTCAGCAGCTGAGGGGCAGAGTTTGCAACCCAAGTCCAGAGAGGCTGCTTAGACTGCTGGGGATAAAGGAAAGATTTGCGGAGGTCCTGGTCAAGCATAGGCACCTGCTCACTCTAATAATTCACCTCTTACATTTTACCCAAGATCTGAATAGCTGCCTGGGGCCTCAGTACTCCCCCCATTCCTCTTCCTAATAAAGCTATCAGTTTGTTGAAATAATTTGATGTACATGAGGCAAAAGGCACTTGGAGCAAGCAGACCTGGGTGCAGCAGAAGTCTTTCTCTAAACAATACTGCCCTCTGGCAACCTACGCCCAAAACATCTAACTCCTCCAGCTAGAAGACTGTAATTATAGAAGTTACTCTCCTCAATCTTATATTTGTGCAACCATCAGGCCTTATTTCCCCCAGAAATAACTGCACAATTTGCAGAGCAGATTTCTCAGACAGGTACCTGTATAGTTTTCTTGTTAAGATGCCTTTTAAGTATTCAGCTCCCCTGCTATTAAGCAGGAGAAAAGGAAGCAGCAGGTCAAGGAACCTGCCATAAATACTCTTAGAAACAATATTTCTGTATGAAGATGCATCGTCTTCTAAGTCACCACAGTATGCCACAAAATGTTCATTTTATTCCCTATCAATTAAATCTAAATTAAGTTAGATCAGGAAAAAGCACATAAAATTTATTGGGCCTGAGTTTCCCCTTCTTACTAGTTTATTGCACCTTCATAAGTGTGAAATTCTGTTGCAGTTGACAAGAAATGGTAGCAGGAAGAGCAACTGAGGAACCAAGTTTAAATACAATAAACAAGTCATCTGTAAATATGACTTTAGCTAGAGAACTTGTGTTATTAAGGCATATTTTATCCTGTCTCATCTTATCTTTTACTAGAGATTTAATACAGGGGAGGAGGAACGGTGAAGGTGGGAAGGCATACAGAGCCACAGTTAAATAACAGAGTAGAGATTGAGTGATCAAAAACACCAATGTTCCCAGGTCTGTACGTACAGGTTTCTTCACAGTCTAAACCCAACCCATTCAGAGTGAAGAAAATTCATCAGTTGCCACCTTTTTGTGTAGCATTATCTGTTAATCAGGAGGCACTGAGGTTCAAGAGGTTCTTGACATTTCATTTATTAGCTTTATTTTCCCAGTATCAAAATGGCAAAATGAGGCAACTCACACATCTCAAAAACTTATATTGTGTTTGATGTCTGTTTTTGTCTGACTAGTAGCCCAAGTAACAACTTAGCAGCTCATTCCAATCTGCTATTTAACAGAAAGCCACTAATCCCTTACCAAGACTGTAAATTTACAGGGTTTGTTCACCTACAGAAGTGAGGCCAAGGAAAAGGGGTGGAGGGTGAAAATAAGAGAAACAGAAGCTATGAACTGAACAATATTTATGTTTGGTGGAAAGACATTAGAGGCAGATACACCCACTCTTCATAGAAGCAACACATACTTTACAAAGATATTTTCCTTAGTGGCTCATTACAATTCAACACATTGTCAGACCACACTGAATGAATTGTTCCCAGAGTACAGATGAAAGATAAGAAAAGCTTGACTTATATTTAATGATCCACCATTAACATATCTGTATGTGGGTAGAGTTTCAGCATTTAGCATGCAGTATGCATATAATAGTGACTACAGTGTCTTACAAAGACCACCACTATCTGGTGGAGAAGGAAAGCCAACACTGTTCCCCTGAAGTGGAATGCAGTTTTTAGCTTTTAAACACCAATGTGGAGCTTGCTTTATTAGCCACTGTTTAAAACACTATAATTAGAAAAAATGCTAGACATGCAAAATAAACCACGTTCCCTCGAATAATACATGCTCCCCTGTGAGTTATAGCGATTATACACTGTGTTAAAGAGGTTTTTGTAGAAGTTTCTTTATACTGACTAAAATCATACAACAATGATTGTGCCTCATTCCCATTGCAGCAAAACCTGATACACACATAAAATGTGTCTGAGCCATTGCTTTTCTTTATGAAGATCTGTGAGCAGCCATTAAACAGCAATTATCTTTGATGCTGTACTGATCTTTTAGGTTTAAGAGAGGCAGATATTCTGTACCTTCTCAGCTGGTTTAAATTGTAATCCCTGCTGCCCCCCCGCCCCCGAGTGAAGCAAAATGCAGGTAAGATAATTCATTCAGCCATGTTAGTCTGCATTTCAAAGTACATCTTTATACTCCCTAGAATGAAACCAGAGTGTTATCCAAGATAAACTTAAGATAATTTACATACAATAATCAGTTAGCACACACTTGAGATTACTTTGATTTTTGGTAGGCATATCATTTATGCAAGCAAACATTCTGTAAAAAGGTAAGATTCAATCACTTCTGATGCATGAGAAACTAAAATACCAGGACTGAAGTAATAGTTGAAAAGGATGAGGTTACACACAATCAGCTGCTCACTAGCACGCCTTGCAGGGATGTCCTGACTTTGTTACTCCTTCACAAAGGCAGCAATTAAGCCCCCACTACAGACAGGTGGGAAGGCTAAACCCAAGACTGATTTGGGAAACCCCTGTACTGGTAAGCAAGGTTCCCTCCTCACTCAGGCAGAAGCCTCAAGTCTGGCCCTCCGCACCCGGACACCCCCAGCTGCCACCAGCTCAGCCAGACCTGGCACTCCCATCACCTTTGGCACCAGAACTGAAGCACCCATGAACCAAGCCAGGTCTACAGAGGATGGTTACCTCTTTCCCAAGTGCTTCTGTCTTTATTTCAAAGCACTTGTGTACAAAGGGAAGGCTTAACACTGTCAGCTTTACACCAAAGCCTACACCTGTGGATTTGAAACAGCACAATCCAGATACTGTCCCCTTACTCTATCACAGACAATTTCTTGTTGCATTTCTACAGATTCCATTATCTCAGCAATATTTCACAAGTCAGAATACTTTAAGTGTCTGCTATCCAGCTATTAAGGAGATAATCTTTAATCAGAAATACAATACACTACATCACCTCAGCCTCTGCTTATCATGGTCTCCAGTAATATCCAGCCACAGTGATTGTCTGCAATCTAGAGGATTTACTCAATAAACTAAGTACCTCATATCCACTTGGAAAAGCAAATACAGAATATTTGCTCCTTTAAAAAAATTATTCTCCAAGTACACAAGAATATTTGGAATTCTCCATCTTAAGTGACTGAGTATCCAACCTTGGAGAGAGAGAATACCATATCCAAACCTTTACTATAAGTTTTAATTTACACATATTTCCAAACCCTGCATGAGCATCCAAACCACTGTCAGGTCCCTTATTCACACCTGCCTGAAGCCTTGCTAATCAGCCAATTGCACAAACACTATTCAGGCAAGAAGTGTGAAAGGACTCAGGCTAACACATTCTTTAGGCTACAAGTGTACATGGCAGAACACAGTACAGCCACAGCATCTGTCGGCCATGCAGCAAGTGCTGCAGGAGAACATCTGACCATCACACTGCATCCAACCCCACTTCAGCCCCAGCAGCCTGGGATGCAAGTCAGGCTGGAGGCAGGGATAGAGCTGCTGAAGGTCAGCATGTTCCATCTCCAGAGGAGCATACCTGAGGGACCAGAGAAAACATCTCTCAAGCCCATCAAAAAAAATCACCTCATCTTATTTCTTTTTACTTGCATGGGGACTGGAGATTATTTTAGGGAAACAGAATTGCACCTATTTTATAAGTATCCTTAAAAACAAAAATCTGTTCTTTAAATAAAGAATAAGAAATTATTTTAATCTTGAACTCAATTGCTAGACTTCTAATTGCCCAAAAGACATAGTAAGAGTCACTGGTTTTGACACCATACATTATATGTAATAAGGTCTGGTTTGTACCTATTGTATAACCAGGAACAAATATTAGCTGGAAATGTATTTTAGTTATGCAGAATGCAAGTTATATGAGAAAATTACACTTTTGGTATTTAAACAAGAGTTAAGTCAGTAGCTTAAATATCTCTTTGCAAAGCAACTCTTATTAACTATCTTTTGCTTCTTTATTGAAGCATTTGAAGCTGCGTTTTCCATTCTTCAGTTGGAGCAATGTAACAATATGTACCCAACTGCAAACCTCAATATTTTTCAATAATGTTTAAGAATCTGTATTACACACACTCCTTGGGAACTTTTTAGGTATGTTTAATAAACATGATCTTGTATATCGGTGTATGTAAAGAAAATGAACCATTGAGTCACAACTGGGATGATTTTTCTGCCATGTAAACAAACACTTCTGCAGAGTCACATTCCTGTTGCAGTTCACCCTGCACTGAGGGACTGCAGACCTGTTCAGATATGAAAGGTAATGCTTTTTTTTCTCCCAGCCTCCCTACCTGTATGCTCAAAGGAGAGCTCAGCAAAATCAGCGTATATGTATGGTCCAAGAAAATGCTTCTATTTCAATAAGTAGCTCACATTATGCATGCCTTCTGTTAGAGGAACACAGATCCTTCTTCCAAAGATTATATAAAAGCATCTGAGCAGGGGGATGGAAACTGTGACATAAGAGGCAGCCAGTGGAAAGACATATGGAGGCAGAGAAACAAGAAAGATATCAGCAGTTGGCAAATCTCCTCTTACATTTCACATTCATATGCTCACCATATTTAGAAACAAAGACTGTATCTAACACTCCAGCACTAGAAGAGGGGTTTTTTGCATCCTCCAAAGCAGCACATGCTATCATAGACATATAATACAACAGTACAATAATCCTGCATTGCTAATCTGCATTTTTCATTAAAGCCAGAAATGGTGACAACACACTGAACTGTAGTGAAATTACACAATGCCTTACTATTATACATTGTGCAAGTATGAACTGTCAACTACCATTCAATTTATACATTGCCTTTGTGTCCTGTGAACACATAGCAGGGGGAATTGAACAGCGCAAAATTGTTTGTGATTCTTGACTGTTATCAGAAAGTAATTTTCTTAAACTGAAGAATAGTGATTGGGTATAAAGAAAACAGAATTATCCCTGAAGCTCCTTTCATCCATTCACTCTAGCAAGATGATGCCCATTAAGTTCTCTAAGTTTTCCCCTGTGCTTTTTTCTGTTTTGGTTTGGGGGGGGTTGTTGTTGGGTTTGGGGGCTTTTGTTTGGGTTTTAGTTTGGGACATATTTCACATTACTGCAATATGACCAATGGAGAGAGTCAAGAACTACTGCTCTTATGCCACTGAACACATGCTGTTAGATGCTTCTGTCAAACTCTCCTTATGGTGCTTATGCCTTTTGTCTGGGGGACAAAAAAGCTATTTCCTTCAATGACAACAAAAGAGCTAAGAGCAACCTACTCCCAGTCATCACCATGAAAGCTGTTACTTAGACTGCAAGTCTAAAGAACCCAAAACCTCTGTATTGATTTTTTTTCTGGTTTCTGTTAGCAAGATGTGTTGGGAAGAAATGATCCCCCAGTGTATGCAGGGAAAGCATCTGTACCAGCCTTCTTGCGATGGGTTAGGAAATGAACCTCTGACTGCCTCCTGGCAAGCTGCCACAAGGAAATTAAAGTTTGCTGCACAAACTTAGTCTGGTACTACACAATGTTTTACTAAACCGCACAATATACCCAGAGTTACAAGTTATAGGATGACACAGCTAAATTACAGGCATGATTTTGGACAAAGCTCAGTTCTGTATTTAGGTATGCAACCTATTGACCTTCAGAAGCAGCAGATCACATTAAATACAGAGCTTTTCTCCTGTCCATCCCCCAACTTTCTTTTTTAATAAGCATCACATTGGGACATCCCAGGTGACGATATCTTTGACAATTAATTCCAAATGTGACAGCTCAAAACTGACCTCTCACTGTAGCTTATTAACCCAATTACCTAAACTTGTGTGTAATTACCAACCATAATGTATTGAGAGCCTTCTGCTTGCTACAGTTATGGACACAGACACCACTTCTTAAGCATCCATTAGGAAGCCATTAAGACACACACTTGCCAGCACTTAGGTAAAACAGGAGCAAATTAATTGCTTTGATATATTTTGTGATCATTGTTGAGTCTTCAAAGAAAAGACAATCCTGAAATATAACTTTTCCATTAATGAAATCTCAATTTGCCAGAATCTTCCTGGGGAGGAATAACAGCTCTGGCTATATATTATGCAAAAAATTCTTCCATACTGTGGCTTGTGCAGCATGTTATAATTATTGTAGGTACTTACTACCCTCATATTCAAACAAAGTTAACATGGCACAAAGATGTTGGAGATATTTTAATTTTCTATGGCCAAAGTTCTCTTGTGCACTTGAAGGCAGGTCACATACCCACAGAAGAGGAGGGCTTTTTGTGGGTCAGCCATCTCCACCTCAAATGTGATGCTACATATTTGCATTCCGAGACACAAGAGGATGGCAGGAATAGAAAAAGAAATTTACAGCACTTGCTAGAAGAGATACTCTAGGGAACAAAGAAATGGAAGCTTTTGAAATGGCAAGCTTGTTTCTGCAGAAGTTCTAACAAGGCTATTACTCAGAAGCATCTGCAGGAAAAGAAAAATATTATCTGATGCTACAAGATAAGCAATTGTTATGTATTTGTGGAATGCACATTCAGCATGCGTATAGACTCATGCTTTGAGTTTTGCTCAGTCACTGAAAAGAAAAAATACTATACTTTTAATTAACTGCTCAAATGAACTATGGAAAAGTTATTTACAGGAGTTATTTTGCCTTTATTATGGACTTTTAGGAAGCAGTAATTCACCTTTCTATATGAAGAAGGAGGCACAAGAGAGACTACATAAAGCTATAAATACTATTAATTGCAGAGTAAGGCACAATATCATTAAGAGTTATGGAAACTGTCCTATCTCCTTTATTCCTTTTGCTTCTGACAATCAAGTTTAAGAGAAATAGTAATTGAACCTTTCCATCAAAATCCTGGTGTGGATTAAATCCTTGCCAAGAATGAACTAGCATTGATTACTTGTAAGAACTAGCAGTTTTAGAGCCACTTTAGAGGCATGGAATAATCCCAGAACCTCAGAAATTGGGCCTTGAATGAACAAACAGCTGCACCACTAGCATGCAGGAGACAAAAGCTTCAGAAGCAATTCAAATAGATCAAGAAGAGACATCAACTGTAGTTGATCCATTTAAATTCATGAGATCATATTTGGAAACATGGAAGAGAGCAGAAGTATAAATCTCTCTGAATTAAGTCTTACAGAAAATTTATCCTTTGGTAGTCTGTTCAACATCTTGAGGCAGTCTGACACCATTATGTGTAACATCAGTATGATGATAAAGAACACCACAAAACTAATGGTTAATAAAGGAGCCCTGAAAAAAAGTGCTCTGGGCTGGGAGATGGCTGTTGTTCAGAATCAGAAATATGACAAGAGTCTTAAGTTATAGCTTGTATACATACATATACACACACACTGTGTGTACATATACATATACTTATATAATATACCTAAGCATGCATTTTACTTATACAGACTGTTGATATGTATCAACATTAGAGTATAATCAGCTCACTCATTCCTTAACTGTGGAAACCCTTTACACTGCATGTCCACATGTTCCTTTCAGCAATAAAAGGATCCCAAAAGAAAGGAAAGACTATCCAACAGAGACCAGCAAGCAGTTATCCCTGTTAGCAGTCTGCAGAGGACCCACCAATCCACTCTGCAGATCAGAGTAAGCAACTTAACAAAGCATTTTCCCCCTCCCAATATCCCCCTTTTGGCTTCCCAGATTAAGGCATCTCACCACACTCTTATTAAAGCAGTTAGAAAACCTAAGGAAAGTCACAGCAGACTTACTGCATAGCCAAGTGGAAAAGAGGCAAATTGGATTTAAGACAGTTATTCCATAGGTGAAAAGGAACAGCAGCCACAGACAGGCTCTCTGGGCAGCAAGACAGAACAGGCAGCCAGAGGTCAGTGAGGTACAAGGGCAAAGGGATCTCTTCTTCTCATTACATCTCACCCGAGCAGCATTCCCCAGTCCCTCAGCAATGCCGTAAAGCCACAAGACATCTCTCCAGAGGGGATGAAATGCCCTCAGCTACAGGTTTCCCTCCCTCAGGCATGCTACCAAGTACTCTCAGGGCAAGGTAGACCTGCATTACCAGTGCTCATCTGCACTTCTCCAGCAATCAAAACAGGAGATTTACACTTCAAAGCTACTGACTTGGCACTGTTCCAGTAAATACCAAGTTCATCTTGAATTGTTATCAAAATCACATGCCAAAGCTAAAGGACAACCTTAAGGCTGAGAGAAACTTTACTGTCCTGTTTTTTTGAAAAACATCATGACAGCAAATGCTAAGGCATAAACAAAAATAACACACACAAGTTACAAATAAGTGGGACACTTTTGTCATTAACTATTCCCAGTGGCAGTAGCTTATTAGGCCTGTAGTCAGTTGGTAACAACCTTAGATTTAGGTTATTATTCAAGCTGCATGTCTTTGAAGGCCTATTAAAGGCAACAACAGGATAGCTCAGCATACTAAATAGTTGTATCTTAGAGGGTCAGGTTTCTACAGACATACATTAACCAGTAACTTGGTGTGTTCAAGACCAATTTGCTCCAAGGACAAACATTAGTTAATTAAAAAAAAAAACAACAAATAAAAAGAAAAAAGAAAGTTATTTTTATTATTATCTCCCCCTCTCCCTTTAAGGAAGGGGATACAGATTCAGTGCAAATAGACTTGGGTTCTGCTTCTCTTAAGTTCTCTAATTACTTTAGCATCACAAGTAGAAACAGCCAAAAATATTGAGAATAGAGACTTAAAATAGGAAAGATATAAACAATTCATAATCTAGATTCATAGCAGACTGCTACCTCCTGCTAATACAAGCCAATACTAATGGACAGCACTACAATACATTTTATACCTCAAGGAACACATTTCAAAGGGAGACTCCCTCAGAAATAAAAAGAGAGTCATAAGGTACAATACAGAACCACAATAAAAAGCCACAATACAAACATGCTGAACAGTTAGGTTTTCTGCATATAATAACTGCATTTTACCCTCACTAATATCAAATTAGCTCATACCACACCATTGTCTGTCTCCTCTCTCCCAACCCACAAAGTCCCATTACCCTTAACCATTTTTCAAGCACATTAGCAGAAACCATAACTTGCCATTTCTCTATACGCAGCACATGTGCATAACCAACTACAGCTTTTTAAAGAGCAAGGCTATAGCCAGGAAGACAGTTATGAAGTAAAATTTAACCAGCTACTTATTTACTTACCTGCTAATAGCAATACTAAAAACTTACCTAGGAATCCTTTAAATTAAACACTTCAGTCAGCAACACCTACTGAGCTACACATACTTAAAGCTTTTAACTAAAACTTATACTACCCATAGGTAGAACTGAGTCCCTGGGATGGGTTTTTATACCAAATCCAATTCACATGACTGAGCCTTTCTCATGAATGTGACCCACCTGCACCTGTGGTGAATAAAGAGGTCATTCAGGAAAAAATACCTGAAGTTGAACTACTACAAGTTATTCCTTATCTGATAGATTGGGAAGGTAGCAGGGCAAACATTGATATAGCTGAAACATCAAATATTTCCTCAAAAGATTTACTGCTTCAGCCTGTTTTCTTACACAGAACACCTGAGGTTCTTGGACACTCTCAGGTAAGTGTTAATGAATAAACGCCTAGGGCTGGTTGTGACCTACTTGTATAAAAGCTTCTCCTTCACCATGTTCCTTTTTTTTTTTTTTTTTCTTTTACCCTACATGTACTTTGAAATCTGCTGAGAAGATACCCTTGGTAGCATTTAGAGATAAAGTCAAGCTAAGAAGGTGTGCGATAAAGCTTTGCAGAGAAAGCGGGTTCTTTAGTAAGTTGCTTCTAAAGGGAGGGATCCAATTGATTTGACTTGAGGCTTTTCCAGCATTTTGAAATTAATAAATTGACTAGTATTAAGTATGTGCCCCTAAATGAGTAATATAATTAGGCAGAACAGTGAGTGTTTAGGTGAGGATTCTTAGAAGAGTAGATTGACCTTTGGGAAGGCAAGGAAGCTAAAGCAGTAAACAATGGCATTGCACAACTTGCTGGTACTACCAAATGTTGTTTTCTCTAATCACGCTTCAAAGGAAGAATGCAGATTACATTGCAGGAACTACAAAGCCTTATACTATAATCCCTGTTGATAACTCTCTCCCTAGTATATTAGGGCCTCCATATTTTTTTAATTATAAAAAAATAGATTGCATTGCATTAGGTCACAATAACTAATGCCATCTTTATACAGAGCCGACAGGTATTCTAAGAAAAACATTTCATTCAAGCTTTGTTACAGGTCAAATGAAAGATGGATTGACCAGTAAAACAGGAAGATCCTGAAATCTTCTTACACAATATATTCAGAAACCAAGACTATTTTCTTTTCCTAAGTAAATACAGTCATTGAAGGAATTTATCTGTAGTAGTGGGCTCAGCTGATTCATGGAGGCCAGAGCTGGGTTATTTTTTCTTTATCCTGATTCCTTAGCCAGCTTTCCCTCTGCTTGCAATATTGATGCAAAGGATGCCTCTTATGGAAGAGTCTGCACCGCCATCCCTTGGCACCCTGCTCCTTGCCAGACACAAGGGGTAATGACTGGATGAAACCAACAAAAGCAACTGAATGATCCATGTAATGTTCAGCACAGGGACTGGTGATATAAACCCCACGTGGCGAAGTAAATCTTGCGGGAGAAGGTCCTCATGGGAGGAAACACTGGACCCTCATTGCTGGACCTGAGATGAAGCCAGCTGTGCTACCGCCGTTTGGACTGTGGTTGGCGTGACCTTATCCCTGCCACGGTCCTGAGCCAAACAGGGTGTCCTCCCCTGGTTCCCTGCTGGGACAGCGCCTGGGACCCTGCCCTCCCTGGGGCCATACAGGGGCTGTAGCTGCAATGGCTCACTGTTCAAGTGAGATGCATCCCTGTGGTGGGTTGTGAGTGCTATCAGCCATCATTCAAGTAGATGTTTTGTTTAGTTTTATTGCTTTGTGAAGTTTAGTTATTATTGGTTTATTACTTCTGTAGATAAAATGAGTATTTGAACCAAGTAAGGGTTCATCTGTGTCCCTAGCACAGTCACAGCCCTGCTAATCGGTCTCCTGTCAGAGTACGCTAATAAAATGTGGTGCCTGCTGCGTGGGCAGAAGGCACTTATGGTTTTGAGAGGCATGAAGGGACAGCCTGGTGGGCAGTGAGAGGCTGTCCTGTGACAAGTTTCTGTCTCAGAAATAGTCTACAATTTTCAAATGCTCCCAAGAAAAGAAAAATGTATTTTAAAGGCTTGTATTAATTTTTCTTTTTCTTTTTTCCTTTTGTCCTATGGCACAAACATATTCCTGAATTTGGACCAGATCTGCAATAAAATATTTTTATAGTTATCTAAATAGGTTGCTCCAGAATTTAATCACTCACTGAAGACTCATCCTTTCCCTGTTGTGAATGCTGTCACTTGAACAGCTGACTCAATTAGATTTTCAAAAAGGTAGTTTTAAAAAAAAAGCAACAGTGTTGGAAGGTGTTGGAATAAAGTGCTTCTACTCATCTGGGTTTTTGGTTTGAATTAACTATGTAGGTGTCCTCCAGAAGCTTATAATGATTAACCGTTTTGTTGTGCTGTCTTTTGAAAATATTATCAGAGCAGTCCTTGCCTGGAGAGACTGTTTTCAGAGGAAACCCTTGCTTTTATGTGGAAATTGCATGCCCTTTACAGATTTGATATCTTTCTCTACTATTTACAGAGTTGTGGTGAACATTTAATCTCAGGGATGTTAACCTTTCTAAACTTGGAAGTACAAAAATTTTCTGTTTACAGGCTGGTCTCTCCTTAAAGGAAATCTTTAGGTTTTTGCATATCTGGTGCCTGACCTGCCACTGTCCAAATCAGCCTCTGATGGGCCCTGGCTAGGAGGAGGTCGGCACTTTTGCTTAGGTCATCCCAACTACTCATCTTGGTCCTCACATCAGGCATGCAGAAACGACTAATGGCAGATGGGCAGTTAGCTGCGACCCACTAGTCCCCCTTTCTACTACATATTGAAGATAGGTATGATTGGTCCTTTACCAGCAGACACCAGGCAAGATATGCTCAGTGGTCTATGCTTAGGGATTTCTGTGTGTAGAGTATGCATGTTTGGGCATAATCCTGGACTCAGACCTGCACCAGATGCACAACACGAACTAGCCTTTGCAAGGTGCCTTATGGAGACATGGTGGAGGGATGGTGATGTTCATGCTGAATCTCCTACATATTTTCCCACTAAGTGCTTGTGCAGCATGTGTAAAAGTGCAATCAAATTAGTGTCCTTCCAGTAGCTGGTAGTGATTTAAGCAGCTGTGCAAGGAATGAAAGAATCTTTTATATTTTCTAGCTTCTGGAAGTGGCAAGGGCCTACATAATAAAATACACTGGGGATATATACAATGCTAATGTAATTGCCAAGAAAGAGTTAGGGAAAAAAAATTTCTAGCCCTCATTCCTTCACTCAAAAGCATATTCATTTCTTAATTATAGTCTTTTGAGATTATCCTTTAACAAACAGCTAGTCTGAAACTGCCAGCCAGTAGTACGTGGTATCTTTTCCTTTCTAACTGACTCCAGCCATAGTCCATGCTCACAGTACTCTTAATAGCATAGTTTCTTTGCTTTGGCTAACTAGAGGGACACCTTGATGGCCCTGTGTGCAGATCAGCCAGCTGCCTCCTGCCCCAACAGAGAACAGTAAATGTGTGATGCTAAAGAGACAAACAGGTGAAATATCTAGGAACTATTACATTAAATAATTTTTTTTTTTTTTAAAAAGACCCTTGAAGTCTGCCATACAGGTACAAATACCCAAAAATCACATAGGAGACCTAACAGTTAATTTTTCTTTAACAGTCTGTCTCTAGAGATATCATTCTCTGATTTTCTCCAGTTCCTGAATAATAATTTGGCTGCCTGTGGAAACTCAATTTGAGTGTATTTCCACAGCTGCAGAAGCCTATTGACATGTGGTGGTGAGCAAATCACCACATTTTTTTCAGGGCTCAGCTGTTTAAAATATACTGAATGCAAAATCACTGGTAAGTTACAATGTGTTTAAATTACTCTAATTAAAGCTTCTGTAGTATGGCACGGTTCATGATATTTCATTGCAAATTATAGCTCATGTACCTACCATGGCAAGCAGGCGTTATCCCTTATCTCTTTATTCAAAAACTAGAAAGAATGGGAAGAAACAGACTTTTCAAGCTAAATTGCAGACTTACTAGCTGAAGTCTTTTGACAAATTTTTTAGCACCTCTACAATGAGACAAACAGTTAAATTATGGGTCTGTAAAGCTTCATCTGATGGTGGGAGAAAGAGAAATCCTTCCTTAGGAAGGCTTTGGTCTGTTTCTATTTTTAACAGGTTGGCTATACTATACAAAAGGGTACACTAATATTACTCCTCAAGCTCTGTACCATAGTGTGCAGATTGCAACTCTTCCTGCTGCAGACAGGAGCAAGTCAAACTCATTAACGGCAAGTAGATGTTAAACTAGTGGGGATGGATGTTTGAGAAGGGTTGGTGTGGGTATTTTGCATTAAGATGAAGACCAGCAGGAAGAATCTTGGAATATGTTTTCCTCACTTCACTGAAGATAGATGTTATGGAGTTTCTGGAGTGCCTTTTTCATGTTTCTTGCTAAAGCTTGAATTGCTTTTCCTGTCTCAGCCTCACCAAAGACAGGCCTGTGTAACATAATGCTTCATTGTAAAGAAGCTTCCAACAGTGTTTCCATCCAGCCAAGTTGCAGTCACCCAAACTGGGTATGGACTTGCCCATTGTTTCTGGAACTGTTGCCTATGAATCTGCACAGTTTAATTGTACATTTAGACTAACTATTTAGATTAACTAGTGGCCTCAAAAGGTTTGGGAACCCTGTACATGATGAACAGCACCCTGAACTGCTGGGTGTGCAGGGTGCAATGGTGACATACCCGTGTTGGTACACCACCGCACCCATGTTGACAGGGACTTATTAGCTTAGAGTTCGATGAACGCATACTGCATCTCGGCTTGATCTGGCTTGGGATGGTCGTGTAGAAGCTTGTAC
Source organism: Pelecanoides urinatrix (assembly GCA_013400755.1). Classification (NCBI taxonomy): domain Eukaryota; kingdom Metazoa; phylum Chordata; class Aves; order Procellariiformes; family Procellariidae; genus Pelecanoides; species Pelecanoides urinatrix. Next base: position 452,359 of record VZTQ01001659.1, on the reverse strand, counting down.
CTCTATATTTGCCTGCTCCGAGATAGCCTCTTGTGAAGAATTTTTGTTCCAATTCTACACTCGGGGTTTATGGAGTATCTTTCCTTTCATATATTGAAATTGAAAGTGATGACAGAGGGAGGAAAAAGGGGAACACAAACATACATACCATGGGAAAAGAAGTGCTGGGAGCCCACGAGCAGCCCCAGAGCTATTGTGTCATTGGAGGGATGGATTGGTTTGTATGACTGGAGCACTGTAATAGATGGCTGCAAGCTCTTTAGGAAGGACTGCCTGGGCAGACAAGGAGGAGACATCGCATGCTGTGCAGAATAATTCATTAAATGCACAGAGGACTGCTATGAAATAGGTAACAGGTTTATCCAGAGCTTATGGGTAGAGAACAGAGGGGACATTATGGTGGATGTCTGCTACAGACCATGATCAAGAACAGCAATTGAGCAAAGCTGAGTATCTGGAAGAAGCCTCATGATTGCTGGGGATACTGACCTGAAAGGCAGAGGAACTCAGAAGAGCTGGTTGATCCTCCTAGGCAGCTTTCTCAAATGGTAAGAAAGGACTGTTTCAGTGCTCAAGAAAATGAACACGTCATGGATGCCAGCTGCACTGAGTATGTAACTCCCAAGTGAGCTCAAATACAAAGAAAAAAGGTGGAGGCAGGGACAGGCTACCCAGAGGCAATGCACAATTACCACCCAGAGTAATTCCAGGGAGAAAGTTTGGAGAGCCGAGCACAGCTGGATTTGACACTGGATAGATGTGAGCGGCAAGAAGACCTTCTATATGTTCTTTGGCAGCAAAAGGAATATCAAGGAATATGTTCATAGCATCATAGAATAGTTTGGATTGGAAGGGACCTTTAGAGGTCATCTAGTCCAACCCCCCCTGCCGTGGGCAGGGACATCTTCAACTAGATCAGGTTGGTCAGAGCCCCATCCAACCTCACCTTGAAGGTTTCCAGGGATGAGGCATCTACCATCTCTTTGGGCAACCTGTGCCAGTGTTTCACCACCCTCATTGTAAAAAATTTCTTCCTTACATCTAGCCTAAATCTACCCTCTTTTAGTTTAAGACCATTCCCCCTGTCGCAACAGGCCCTGCTAAAAATTTTGCTGCTATCTTTCTACTTTCTTTAAGTACTGAAAGGCTGCAATAAGGTCTCCCCGGAGCCTTTTCTTCTCCAGGCTGAATAACCCCAACTCCCTCAGCCTTTCTTCATAGGAAAGGCATTTCATGCTCCTAATCATTTTCCTGGCCCTCCTCTGGACCCGCTCCAACAGGTCCATGTCCTTCTTGTGCTGAGGGCTCCAGAGCTGGACGCAGGACTCCAGGTGGGGTCTCACCAGGGCGGAGTAGAGGGGCAGAACCACCTCCCTTGACCTGCTGGCCACGCTTCATGTTCAGCTTCTTATCCACCAGTACCCCCAAGTCCTTCTCAGCAGGGCTGCTCTCAATCCTTTCATCCCCCAACCTGTATTGATAGCGGGGGTTGCCCCGACCCAGGTGCAGGACCCTGCACTTGGCCTTGTTGAACTTCAGGATGTTCACATGGGCCCAGTTCTCGAGCTTGTTAGCTTACTGCTGCCTAGTGGCAAAAGACATTGAAGAAGCTTTGATTCTCAAGGCTCTCTTCACATCAGTCTTTATTGGCAAGGTTTGATCTCAGATCTCTCAGTCTCTGTTCTTAGTAGCAGCATTTAGGAAAGTGAGGTAGAGTAGGCCGACGTACATATCCCCTCCATGACGGAGGAGAATTGAATTCAGGGAGGGAGCTGAAGGAGCTGGCCAATGTCACGCAAAACTGCTCTTGGTGTTCAGGAGAGGTTTCCCATGATTGGAAAAAGAGGAATCTTATGCCCGATTTCAAAAAAGTATGAAGGAACAACTATAGCGTGGTCAGCCTCACATCAGTAAGTGGGAACATTATGGAGCAAGTCCTCACAGAAGCCCTTTCCAGGTACATGAAGGACAAGAAAGTCTTTGGGAACAGCTAGTACAGATTTACCATGAGCAAATGGAGACTGACCAACCCGACTGCATTCTGCAACAAAAATGACGGGCTCTGTGGATGAAGGGAGAGCAGTGGATGTTGTATACCTTTACTTTAGCTTTTACCTTGACAGGATGTCCTATAGTAAACTTGTAGGCAAACTGGGGAAATATGGACTGTGAGGATTTACTGCAAGGTGGATAAAAAAATGGCTGGGTTTTTGGACTAACACAGTAGTGGTCAGTAGTTGGAAGTTCTGGCAGCCGTATACAAGTAGTATTCCTCAGGGGCCATACTGTTTAATGTCTCTGTTGGTCATCTGAATGAGGGGATGGAGTGCGCTCTTAGCAAACTGGTAGGTGATACAAAATTTGGGGAGAAGCAGCTGAAAGACTGAAGGGCAGGACTATTAAGCTGAGGGGCCTCAGCAAGCTGAAGCAGTGGGCTGACAGCAACCTCATGAGGCTCAACAAAAACAGCCTCGGAGTCCTGCATCTGGTTTGGGATAACCCCACACATGCATTGGGGCTGACTGGCTGTAGAGCAGCTCTGCAGGATGGGACCTGGGAATCCTGACAGACAAGTTTAACATGAGTCAGCAACACGCTTTTACGGCAGTGGGAACCATCTGCATACATACATTACAGGACAGAGAAGAGGCTGAGCAAAGTGCTTCTTCCTTTCCTCTTGGCCTTTGTGAGACCACATCTAGAGAGCTGTGTCCAGTTTGGGGCTCCCCAGTACGAGAAATATATGGACATGCTGCAGCATGTCAGAAAGATGTCTGGGGGCTGGAGCACAAGACATAGGAGAGGAGAGGAGAAGGAAATGGCTTGTTCAGCCTTAAAAAGCAAAGGGCAAAGGAAATTACATTGCTGTCTACAACTACCTATGGGGGTGATTACAGAGGGGATGGGGGTAGACTTAGCAGTACATAGTGACAGGGCAAGAGGCCATGCTGCAGCCCAGGTAAATCCCAGTGGTTAAGCTCTGGAACAAGCTGCCTAGAGGGGCTGAGCAGCCTCCATCCTTGGAAAATGTCAAACCTCCACTGACCAAATCCAGACTGTTTCTTGATACCTGCTTTAAATCTTTGCTGAACACCAGGGCTGATTATTTCTTGTCATAGCCCTAAAGAGCATGCAGAATGTTTGCTGACTATCATCTCTACAGCAAAACTTCTACATGCTTGGATAGTCTCTTCTCTCTCATCTTTCTCAGCTAGGTTTAGTTCCTTCCACTTCAGGTGTTTTAAACAGATTCTCCCTGGGTTTTTTTTCCTCCTTGTAATTCTGTCTGCACCTTGTGGTATCCAGAACTAGACGTTGGGCCCTGGCTGCTGACCCTAGGCACCACATAATGTGGAAAAAAAAACCCAACTGCTTCCTATGTCTTAGGTATGATGCTCAGGTTACAACATACAAAAATTCAGTTTGCTTTTGTTGAAATAGCATCGCAACATTGGCATGTATGCAGTTCATGATCAACTGTACGAGCTAGTTCAGCTTCTGCAGTAGTGCTGCATGGTTCCTACCCTGTGTTTGTTTTCATTTCCTAACTTGCTTCTCTGCAGTTTCATGCATTGAAATTCATTTTACGGATTTCAGGAATTATCCCCGGTGTTCAAAGGTGCAGAGTTTGTGATGCCCTTTTCAGAGTGCTCCAAATTGGCATTTAGTCTTACTCTGAGATGGAAGTTATTAGCAGAAATGTTGGATTGTGGCACTGCATTACCCACTGTCCCAAATTTTTAGCTAACATCAAGTTTAGCTGCAATGACAGACTTCTTCAGCACTGAGCGCAGATAACCAAGACAAAAAAATCCCCACCATTCCATGACACTTTTGATTTGTTCCTCCCAGGTATTGAAGTTAAGCTTTCTGTTTTGTTCCCCTGATTTCTTTTTTGGAGATACTTTATGAACTTTTCCTGTTCTCAGACCTTCTCTGTCCTCAATGAATATTCAAAAAGAATTGTTCCAAGATTATTTTGGCTTATTTCCCTAGATTCTTTCCTGGAATTTCAATCATCCAGACAATTAAAATATCTTTAACTCTTTATGAATATTAAGTATTTTCTTCCAGATTCTGGTCTGTATCTTAGTCCTCTGTTTAAAATTGCATTAAATGTCTGGTCTCAAATAACCCTAATTGCAGATGAGATACAGATCTAAAGTATACACTCACTTAAACAAATCAATGCTTTAAAAAAATCCCCACATCAATAGCTGCTGGTTTTGCTGATAGTTGTCCTTTACGTAAACACTTAAAACGGGCTTGGTTCTCTTAGATCCTTCTCCTTGCTTTTTCTCTATACAGCTTATATTAAGTATGTAACTGCATTTCTTTTTACTGGCTTTTACTTCTTCCATTTTGTCTCAGAAATGTCCTTCACTTCACATTGGTCAATGCTTAATCTTCACATTGACATTCAATTCAAACTGGATACGTCCTCACTATTTTGGTACAGCCATTTACTAAACCCTTCTCCAGAAAGTAATCTGACATAATGAATGTTTCACAAGCTCCATGTGGGCTGACATTACTGAGGCTGCGCTCTATGTTGTTAAGGTAGAAACTATGCACTTGTTGGCAGAACAAAAGCTTGCTCTTTTTATTGATAGGAATTTCTCATTACAAAAAACAGGACAGGGGTTTGGTCTACATAACTGTGCCAGTTCTGTAAGAATAGTAAGAAAAAATCCATGGACATCCTAAGGACTGAATTTACATAATTTTTTAATTAAACTTTCTGATTTGATAGTAAATATGCAAAGGCTATAAACAGGTATTGTTTAGGAATGTATTACTTAAATGCAAATATTCAGAGGCTAGTATTTGCATACACTTCTCTCTTTCCACTGAACAGGTGCAGCATAACAGCTAAGGACAAAAAACCGATAGAAGGGAAGCAGTCTGTCCTTCATGGCTAGCTTAACATGAAGCAGAAGGAAACAGAGAAATAATCTTCATAGTTCTTATTGATCTCCCTTTATGTTGTCACAAGCTAGAAAGCCAAGCTATTTATTGACTGAACTTTGGATAGCCACTTCTGATTAGCTCAGCTTTCACGAGCAAATCTTACAGTTCAGTGAAAATGCTTCATGCTGTCAGAAAGTGTAGGAAGACGTGAGGTTACAAAACAGATGTCATTTTTCTTCTTTACCAAATAAATTCAAAAATATTCAAGGTTAACCTTATCACAGTTGAAGACAAAACAGAAGGTGTTGACATGCTTCTGAACTTACACTTCTCTCGTTTTATTGACAAATGAGCTAAGATATTTGTCAAAGATTGACAAAATACAAACTCACAAGAATGGAAATATTCAAAAGATAATAATTTATCTGGATGAAGTCCTACTTGCCTACTGAAGTTCTCAGACCAAATGTAATGATGCTCCTACAGTCATGTTTCACTTGGCAAACATACTTGCAGAGTAATGTCACTTAAGTTCCAGCCTGGTGTTCTCTGGTCACGGAGTTTTCTCCCTGGGAAAGGGAGAAATCCATTTGGATTCTGCATTGACAAATTAAATGGGGCCGAGGGACCTGCTCCAGGGGGCTGTCCCATGCCATCGTAGGCAGTCTTTAGGTTCACGCAGGGAGGACAATGGAGCCCTTGATTTCTCACACTCCAGAACTTCTCAACAGCCTATAACAAAGTCAGGAATATAAAACTGCAAATACAGCTATGCTACCAGGAAAAGTCTAGGGTCATGCCTTTCTCCTAGACCCTTTCTGTGGAAGAAAACTTGTTATTGTCCTAAAAGCTTTGGTTAGAAACTAGACTGTGCTCCACACTCAGTGAAAACAGATCTCCAACACCTCTTTGTTGGTGTATTCAGAGGAGGTGGAAATTTCCTTCAGACTCCAGATCTAGAGATAGGTGTAACCATGAACATCTGAGCAAGACCCATTAACTAGGTACCTGGTGACTTGAATATTATGAGGAATAAAGACATACTCTCATTTTCAACCTTCTTTGTAGTAGAGGAAAGTTTAAAAATATTAGAGCTCAGTTCTGCAGGAAGAAGAATAGAAGAAAGTGGAACTTACAGATACGTGGAGTAAAGCAGAAAAAATTGAAATTAAGACTAAAAAAAAGTTAAAAACATTATCTGCAGACAGGGATCAAGTCTCCTGTTAAAATCCCACAACTGAACACACAAAATCTCACATACCCAACTTTAACTTTTAACTCCAGGATCTTTTCTGCATAGCTAATGGGCAGCTAGTGGCAGCTAATCTATCCTAATGCTATTCAGGCTGCTTTTCCCCACAGCTGATCTGAAATACCTAGCTGTCACTGCTTTCTTTGCATGATAAAGAAGCACCATCGAGTTTCAAACCTAACCTTAATGACCATTTTATATTTACCTAATCAGGTAAAAATTTAGGGCCCAGGGATTTTCCTCCTTCAGTCAATGCAGAGTGCCCAGTTCCTTCCCCTGGGATGACCGGCTATGGAGGGATCCAACAAGGCAGAATAACAACTTTTTCCCTCTCCCTTTGGAGCCCCAATGCGAGCGTACGATTTCCAATGCAAGCCCTCTCTTTTGAAAGAAATTAATTTCCAATTTATATCGTATCAGTTGCAGTGCTAGAAAGTTGCTGGGCTTTTGCTGGCATTTTTCTAAGCTTCTTAAATTCATCACGTCTTAAATCCAGTAGATAAATATTCACAGGATTTTCAGTGTAAAACGTTCTTTTGGGGTGCTTTTTATGAGCAAACTTATGAAAAGTGCTGCCTGGAATGAATTGCAAAGTAACAGCATCTTGGATTAACAAACATCAATTTTAAAAATAGCTGCTTTTAATTACTGAGCTCTAAATCAGAAAGTCAGTGCAACATCAAGGGGCTGCTTTTCTCTATTGAATGTGAATAATATTTAAAAGTGAGATGTCTTCTAACCCTTTAATTTACACCTTCTAGGGACGGTTCTGACTCATGGTTTTAATTTCTTCCTGTTTTTTCCTCCATGGGTTGCAAAACACATTTCAAAGCCTAGAATAAGTGTGGAGACCTGATCCAAAATTCCTTGGCAAATCTCCCTCCTATTGTGAGGAATATTGGCTGCCAAGAGTTCAAGACTGAATTCCATAAGGACAGAGTTTTTCCAACACTCTTTGGTCACTTCAAATATCTCTTTAAAATCTGGTTGTTGTACATCAGGTGGCTGAAGCCTTCTTGTTTGTATTGTCCGACAGTGGCATTCCTTTATCCTTAACTTCGACATTTCAGAAAATGAGAGAAACGCTCGGCTTCTATGTGGCTCTTGTACCCAAAACATAGAACGTCTACATGGCCCAAACTCACATAGAAGAAAGGGTTTGCATTAAATGTTACCGCCATTGAGCTCTGGTATTCCTCCCAAAAATGTAGGGGAAGGCTATTCTAATTATGTAAAATCAGTTAAGGAAAAGGCATTTTATACAAGACTCATAGTCTCAGTGTTGCTGTCACAGAGCTTTCTGAGATGAATGAGATGAATTTCATTCACAACTGAGACAAGTTTCATTCAGTTATTTGTTACATCCTCCTGATGACTTGTAACTTCCAGTAGGTGAGGTTTTTTCTTAACTAATGGAAAAAACATTTCTCGACTGTGATTTTATCTGAAGCCAACTGACTCCAGAGGTGCAAAAGGCAAGCAGTGTGGTGGGTGATCACTAACCTTTTGACAATACATGGTTTGGTATGGGGAACGTTTATTAAACAAACAATATTAACTTGACCTAAGACTGACTTTGAAGTTTGATCTCTAGCAGGAAGACCTATCTAATGATTAAACCATGGAATTAGGCTCGTAGGACCATAGCTAATAAAAGCCTTGGGTTCTTATAACTGAGATGCTGCAATTCTTCATTCTAGACACATGCTGACCACAATGAAATCCAAGGACTGAGGGAGATGATTTAAAGCCATTCACTGAGCAAAGAGCTGCTTCCAGCCAGCCCAAAGAAAGGATTAATAAGGAGCAAAGGCTGGACTCTGACCTCTTTAGAGGCTAGGTGCCTGAGGGAGGCACATGAGGTGACTTGCAGCAGGGCAAGATTCATTGAACCAGAAGGGGAGGTCTTAAGGAAGCTGACTCCACTTTTCTCAGCTATGGTACGCAGCTGAGAGCAGGCAAGTTCTGCTTTTGGAGGGCTGTTTTCCCCTGGGCAATCACAGAAGAGAAGAGTGGGAATGATCCTGAGATCAGAGACCAGGACCGGGGGATCCCCACCCCACCGGGGCTGTGATTTAGAAAGCAGGGTGCTGCCCGGGGAAGGCAGGCTCTGTCGGGAGGAGAAGGGAAAAGAAGGGTCATCACTCGCCCCTTCGCACAGCAGACTGAGTTGGCTGAATGGATGGGACCACCTGCTGGCTATTTTTCTCTCCTCTACCTATAGTGCAAGTCTGGAAGCCTTAGAGAAGCCATTCTCCTGCAGCGGCATGATAGGACTGCCAAAAATGCTTAGCACTTGCCTAGCCCAAGAGAAAGGAAGCACTGTTAGACTGTAGTGTTTAATGGGCACTAATGAATCTTTTAAAAAAGTTTTTCTGTAGCCAAATATACAGCCTTTAACATGAGCTAAAATGGTTACAGTAAAGCCAAGAAGGGAGCTTTAGAGTTTAATAAAACCAGCTTAAGAATATGCAAATTTAGTGAGCTTTTTTTTTACAATGGGTTTTAAAATAGCTGTCAGAATACTCTTACCATTTGCAGTATGATGTTGCATAATGATTTTGGTGCCACCACAAAATTTTAGACACTAGATATTTGAAGACATTTGAAGATACTCACTCCTATAAATGCAGCGGGGGCTTGGGGTGAGATTCAGCTGCCTAAGCACAGGTGAGTAGTGCCTTTTCAGGTGCCCAATGGTACCTAAAACATCTGCACAGGGCAGGCAGACAGGAGGTGGGACCTGCAGGGATCCTGTATTCTTCTGGAGAGGCAGCTGAGGAGGACAACCGATGGGCAATACGATGGCTCCAGGCATTCACATCGAGGCACCTGAACCACTTTTTAGGTTTTGGGGGACAGTGTTTGCTGCAGGTGCAGAGATGCCCACGCTGGCTCTATCTGAATGTTGCACTAAGCAGCCTGCCTCGGCCCTCGCCGGGGACTTCTGTATCACACTGCATTTTGCGAGGGAAGATGGCCACAGTGTCCAAATTCACAATTTGCCAAGGGAGGAATATTTTTATTCTGATCTCTGAAACCTAAGTGAAAATTTGGGTCCTAAAGATTATATTTTATTATGTGTTGATAAGGCATTACAAAGATTTCCAGTGCTTTATTAAAGGTTTTTAATATGGATGATTGCATATATCCCAGCCAAAATCTTCTCCATCCTACATAGGTATTTATCTCAGCTAGCAGATTTTGTTTGCCTAGATCCAAATTAGAAAGTATTTAAAGCAGATAGCACATCTCTAAAAATATACTGAATTTACAATGAAGCTTTAACATTCTCTTGCTAAATTTCACACATCTCATTTGATTTCTGAAGAGAAAAGGTAAACACAGAAATTTCCTTCACCAGTTCTCATGCACTGCTTGCAGTGATAAAAAAGGAATATTTCTCATATTACTACTGTGTATTTTAAGTAGAGAACAAATGGCCATTCCCTTTACAGACAAAGAAGTCAAATTCCTGACTGCAGTTTGTGCCTTTTTTTTTTTCTTTATTGGTAATGTAAGCTCCTATGCAAATTGAATGGCTGCTGTTCAGACCCAATTGAATACAACAGGGGAGGATGGGACCAAATTACTTCTGTCTTTCTTAACAGGACTGTTGAATAAAATTTACTTTACGTGGCCCCGAATCTTGCCAGGTTAAATTATCACTTTAGCCGCGTTCACATTCTTGTTAATGTATTTCAACTGCGGTGCAAAAGGCTAGGGTAATGGGAAGAGCTGAAAGCTGAATGGTTACAGTGAAACCCAATTGCTGCCTGTATTTAGATAATTTTCCTTCCAAGTGACAGTCCATTAAATACCTAAATTGTTTTATTTGCTACTTAAGAAAGTCTTTGCTTAGTCTTTGGGTGTCAGGAACTAATGAAAGAAGCCCTAGAAGAAAATCTTCAGATTCTGTAAAAGTAGAACTAATATGACACACAGAGCTTGTACAGTATTATAATTTTTCACTTTGTAGAAAAGTGAGACGGTACATCATAAAAGGTATTTTTACAGAGATTTTAAGTGTTTATTTCCCCCTTAATTTTTTAAAAATAATAGTTTCAAAATTCAAGTTTAGCAAAATGCCCTAGTCATTACTTTAAAAAAATCAATCTCTACATTAAATATATTTGGTATCTTATTACAATTCCATTATTTTTTGCTACTGAACAGCAGAATATAAAAAGGGTTTCGATTTTAATATCATACAGGTCTACCTGGATTTGTATCACAGAGTCCAATATAAATAATGTTTTGAAATACTCAATCATCTACAATTTAAAAGGACTTCTGTAAACCAGATTATATGATACCTCCTGTTCCCCACCCCCATTCCTCTTTGCTTGCTATGGCCTTGGAGCTGCTAGCTCTTCACCTCTTCTCCATCTCACGGTTCTTCCGGCTACACGGGCTTACTGCAAATATTCTTAACCTAATTGGAAAGATAACAGGAATTGCCGCAATCGACTGATATGTATCTCCTGAGTTACATGCTCATAACCAAATTTTATCAACACTCATCAGCTGAAGAGTTAAAACCGTCATTATGCTTTTATGTTTGTGTACATTATGCTCTCATATTTGTGTAAATCTTTCCACATATTTGCAGTGCTGTCCCACTTGGGAAGAAATATAATTTTGTCTAGTGTTTAGGAAGCTGCTTCTATGGAGCATTAAAGTTTGGTGAGAGAGCCCAAGATGTCCCGGTGTGTTGGAGTTTTGACATTTCGCACATGGGCCTGGTTTTCAGAAAGTGTTAAGAAGATACTCTTGGGAAAAAATGGAGCCCTGAGCCATCCACAAGAAGTTTAAACTAAAGAAAGAAGAAAAGATGACTGTGTGGTCTAATGTCTGGTGTAATGTCTGTGCTTGGGAGTATGAGAGACTTCAAATAGGGAAAATGCAGGGTGCCAATATCATATCAGAAAATATGCGCAGCAAGTTTTACACAGAATTCTTAATTAGTTGCAGAAAGAAACAATATGCAAAATACCCATCAAAGGTTGCAGAATAAACTTTCAGTTATTATGTTAAAAAAAAAAGTTTAAAAAGTTTAAAAACTTGCTTTTTATGACAGAGTAGAAAAGTTTTAGCTTTGTTTACAGTTCCAGAAATACCTCATATCAAATTTATAAGATAGTTTTAGTTATAGCAATTCTTTTTTAAAGAGGCTGGCCCTAAAAATGTAACAAGTCAGTAATGAAGTTGTTAGAAAATACTGTTTTCCTCATATTAAACCCAGCGTTCATTTCAATGCATGCACTATACATAGGGCTCTATTTCTGTCCTAGGACGTGTGGTGTTTCCTACTGTCTGACAAGACAGGTCTTGTGGATGGTGTGTACTGGCTTGACTAGACGTTAGCAAGGAAGCTTATTTCAAGTAACATATACATTATGAAATATATATTTTACTTGATCTTCTGTCATGACACCTGACGCTATGGATGTTAATGAAGTATCACAAATCAACAGAGTAGCTAGATGTAAAAAAAATGGGCTCTTGCCTTTTTTTTTTTTTTTGTCCTTGTTTTTCTTTTTTTTTACAATATGAGTCAATTAAAGCTATGCTGACTGAAAAACACAAATTTCCCTGTTTGTAGACCCAAGCTGAATGGTGATCTGGGGTATGGTTCTTACAACTGGTACCTCAGTAGTCACTGGCTGCATTTTAATATAAAATTCAAGCAGCATGTAAAAATTTGCACAGGACCAAAAACTAAGGCTAGTCTAGAAACTTTGGGTATGACCTCTGGAGGTCTTTTGGTCCAACACCCCTGCTCAAGCAGGGCCACGTAGAGCTGTCTGCCCAGGGCTACGTCCAGACGGCTTTTGAATATCTCCAGGGTTGGAAACTCCACAACCTCCCTGGGCAACCTGTGCCAGCGCTCGGTCACCCTCACAGTAAAGAAGTGTTTGCTGATGTTCAGAAGGAACCTCCTGTGTTTCAGGTTGTGCCCATTGCCCCTGGTCCTGTCACTGGGCACCACTGACAAGAGCCTGGCTCTGTCCTCTTTGCACCCTCCCTTCATTTATAGACATTGATGAGATGCCCCTGAGCCTTCTCTTCTCCAGGCTGAGCAGTCCCAGCTCTCCCAGCCTTTCCTCACAGGAGAGATGCTCCAGTCTCTTCATCACCTTCGTGGCCCTTTGCCGGACTGTCCATGTCTCTGTTGTACTGGGGAACTCAGAACTGGACCCAGCACTCCAGCTGTGGCCTCACCAGTGCTGATCACTTTGGCACAGACTCTGTAGCAGAAACCTTAGATTGACAGCTACCTTGGGACAGTCCTTCCTCTTATCATAAAGATCATTTGCTGCTGTCAATTTGAGGATTAGTAATGCTCAAATGTTCAGCCCAAAGGGTGGGAGGAAAAAGAAAAGGGGCTGCAGGTTTCAGCATTGACAGGACTGTTCTGTCAAGAACAAAATCCTTGTTTCCTTAGTTGTATTTAGAAGGTTTTTTAATATAGTTTGAAGTTATTAACCTGGTCAGTCTGACCAGCCTGATGTTCAAGAGACTTTTCAACACATATTTACAAGTTGGATTCTCTTTAGGCTCACAGTAGAACAGTCTGAACTGCTGATTTTTTTTTCCTTTTAAGTACCACGCAACAGCTAGCTAATGCTGTGTGCTGTTATTTTCCTAATCTATACAGCCTATATAATCTGTATGAGTTCCTTAATATTTTGCTATGTGAAGCAATTTCATGAACTATGAAACCCAAGAGCCTGCAGACATAGTCAAATCCACTTCCACAGAGCAAAGCAGTGTTACTTAAACACATGTTAAAATACATTAGTGAATTTGGAAGCAGCATTTGTGGCGTGTTGTCCTTGAGTTATCCCCTCACCAGGAAAGTTCAGGGTGGAATCATCAGTAGGAGGGACAAGTTGCTCTCAGCAGGATCATGATGCCCCACACTTCCNAGAGGCTGGCCCTAAAAATGTAACAAGTCAGTAATGAAGTTGTTAGAAAATACTGTTTTCCTCATATTAAACCCAGCGTTCATTTCAATGCATGCACTATACATAGGGCTCTATTTCTGTCCTAGGACGTGTGGTGTTTCCTACTGTCTGACAAGACAGGTCTTGTGGATGGTGTGTACTGGCTTGACTAGACGTTAGCAAGGAAGCTTATTTCAAGTAACATATACATTATGAAATATATATTTTACTTGATCTTCTGTCATGACACCTGACGCTATGGATGTTAATGAAGTATCACAAATCAACAGAGTAGCTAGATGTAAAAAAAATGGGCTCTTGCCTTTTTTTTTTTTTTTGTCCTTGTTTTTCTTTTTTTTTACAATATGAGTCAATTAAAGCTATGCTGACTGAAAAACACAAATTTCCCTGTTTGTAGACCCAAGCTGAATGGTGATCTGGGGTATGGTTCTTACAACTGGTACCTCAGTAGTCACTGGCTGCATTTTAATATAAAATTCAAGCAGCATGTAAAAATTTGCACAGGACCAAAAACTAAGGCTAGTCTAGAAACTTTGGGTATGACCTCTGGAGGTCTTTTGGTCCAACACCCCTGCTCAAGCAGGGCCACGTAGAGCTGTCTGCCCAGGGCTACGTCCAGACGGCTTTTGAATATCTCCAGGGTTGGAAACTCCACAACCTCCCTGGGCAACCTGTGCCAGCGCTCGGTCACCCTCACAGTAAAGAAGTGTTTGCTGATGTTCAGAAGGAACCTCCTGTGTTTCAGGTTGTGCCCATTGCCCCTGGTCCTGTCACTGGGCACCACTGACAAGAGCCTGGCTCTGTCCTCTTTGCACCCTCCCTTCATTTATAGACATTGATGAGATGCCCCTGAGCCTTCTCTTCTCCAGGCTGAGCAGTCCCAGCTCTCCCAGCCTTTCCTCACAGGAGAGATGCTCCAGTCTCTTCATCACCTTCGTGGCCCTTTGCCGGACTGTCCATGTCTCTGTTGTACTGGGGAACTCAGAACTGGACCCAGCACTCCAGCTGTGGCCTCACCAGTGCTGATCACTTTGGCACAGACTCTGTAGCAGAAACCTTAGATTGACAGCTACCTTGGGACAGTCCTTCCTCTTATCATAAAGATCATTTGCTGCTGTCAATTTGAGGATTAGTAATGCTCAAATGTTCAGCCCAAAGGGTGGGAGGAAAAAGAAAAGGGGCTGCAGGTTTCAGCATTGACAGGACTGTTCTGTCAAGAACAAAATCCTTGTTTCCTTAGTTGTATTTAGAAGGTTTTTTAATATAGTTTGAAGTTATTAACCTGGTCAGTCTGACCAGCCTGATGTTCAAGAGACTTTTCAACACATATTTACAAGTTGGATTCTCTTTAGGCTCACAGTAGAACAGTCTGAACTGCTGATTTTTTTTTCCTTTTAAGTACCACGCAACAGCTAGCTAATGCTGTGTGCTGTTATTTTCCTAATCTATACAGCCTATATAATCTGTATGAGTTCCTTAATATTTTGCTATGTGAAGCAATTTCATGAACTATGAAACCCAAGAGCCTGCAGACATAGTCAAATCCACTTCCACAGAGCAAAGCAGTGTTACTTAAACACATGTTAAAATACATTAGTGAATTTGGAAGCAGCATTTGTGGCGTGTTGTCCTTGAGTTATCCCCTCACCAGGAAAGTTCAGGGTGGAATCATCAGTAGGAGGGACAAGTTGCTCTCAGCAGGATCATGATGCCCCACACTTCCGCAATATTTCTATCGTTTCAGAGTTTGGAGTATTTAATAGGAGCATCCTGGTACAGGGCGGTGCCCCACAGGTTCACAGTTGCCCGTGGGAGGAGGGCCCAGCCCGCTGCTCTGGTTTGGCACAAGAATGGCCACTGCGAGGTTGCACTGGGTGGACATCCCATTCCCCTGAGAGGACACAGCCTTTGGGGAACCATCTCGTGGGCCTGCAGCCTCCGAATATGGGAGGCTGCCGTGCACCTGGCCCCCCAGCCCCGCTCCACCATCCGGCTCGTTCGGCTGGGGAGGTTGCTCACAAAGATACGGTGTTTTATCAGTTTCTGCACTTAGGCCCACAGAGGTGCTCAGGTGTTTTGGGACCCTTTATCCCCCCTAAGCACAGTATGGAAAAATATATCATTCTGGAAATTATATGGTAAAATTAAGTGACCAAATTGCTGTGTACACTTTCCTTTTATGCAGCACCAGAGTAGAGGCTACAACGCTTGCCACCACCCCAGTGAGCAGCCTGTAATGTACTCCTGTACCTAACAGGTACTCCAGCCACTGCTTTCTCACACCATGAGAAGTGGAGTGGGCCATGCAAATGCAGTACATTTGGGAAAATAATTTTGTGTGGAGATGAAATAATCCAGAATTTTCTTTTTTTATTTTTTCAATAGTAATTTTTTTTTTTCCTGAGAGAAGCTGACCAAACAATACAACCCTGCTATTTGCAATCCAACCAACATGGAGCATTTTCTGCATAAAAGCTGTGCCACCGTCTTTAGACATACCTTGGAATACAAAAAAAATCTAATATCAGCCCAGTAAATGTGACTGTATTTATCTTAACAATAACCTCTTCTTTGTGACACGTCATTTTCCTTTCCCTCCTTGCAACTTCAAGAAAGAGCATTGGAAAACATGTTTTTGAAATACCTCTGTGTGCGGAGCTTATTAAATTAGTCTGCTCCTTTCAGTATAAAAAAAATAGATTAAAACTCAAGTCATTTCATGGTCTGAAAAGAGTGTCAATAAAAGTGAAATAATGTTTGTACAGTTTAGTAAGGCGGGTTAACCTTTCGAAGAACACAGCAAATGCTTTGTGGAAAAAGAAATTACATTCATGTGTCCTTTTGGCTGCGCAGAGGTAATTCTGTAATATATCATGAAAGAGCTGCAAATACATGTATTGAATGGCAAGTATGCTGATCATTGCACCGTGGCAGGTTTAAGAAAGGCGGCAGTCGGAGTACACAGCAGAACTGTCTGAGAGATCGGTTGCCATGTCAGTTTTGACATCTGTTTTGGAAGAATTTTGTCTGTCTCTAAAGCAGTGTGATCCTCAGTGTACAGTCGCTTTAGAAGTGTTAGCTAGTCCACGTTGTGCTGAGCACACTGATGCTTTGAAGTGTCAAAAACTGCTCAAGATATTTTAGCAATATATAAGCCCATTTCCTTTGATGGAAGATTCAAGACAAGGCTGTGAGAGAGTGACATTTCTTCTGGAAGATTACCCCCATTGCTATACTAAGTAGCGGAAAATCTTCCAGTCACTCTAGCCTTTGAAAATGATGATCTAAAATCTGAGTCAATGTGCTCGTATTCTTTCCCTGACTGGGTGGCTGAGGCTCGGGAAGTGTCTCCAATGAAATAAACTGGCTGTGGCTGTAGGAAAGGAAAGCTCTGGGCTTGAAAGAGCCCCGAACTGTGTCTATCCAAACTGGGGAAGGCAGGGGAACATGGTAGAGCGTGGAGATCTCCGTGCAATTTAATCATTTTCCTGCACACATTTGTTATGTTCCCTGTAATAGCTTATTGTAATCCGAAAAAATGAGTTCATTATGAATGCATTTTTTTCCATTCTGTTAATTTGAGAGACTTTTGCAATTAGAATTCTAAAACCAAACTCATTTAGTGTTCAAAAAAGACAGAATTGTGGCTAATTAAAGATAACAGTAAATCAAACACATAAAACAATCACATGCTGTACGGAATATGATTACAACAGCCAATGTATTGAATACTGTGAGATATATCTTCTATTGCTGATGGGAAAATATGCTGTGTCTTCTCCGATATTGCAATTTCCCCCCCTGATCAGGTAGCTTTTATCCATTTTTTAAAATACTCTCATCCTGCAGATTAGTTGCGGGCAACAAGGCTTTTCATAGTTTGACTCTAATTCCCCATTATGATACAACACTTTGTCTTAGGCATTGCATTGCAAGCAATAGCGAAGATGTACTTTCTACCAGTAAATGATGCACAGGCACCAGAGCCAATCCTTCTATTGACACTGTCTATTTAAACAGCTATGGATGGTCCATCAACCCCCTGTGCTAACAGAGAACAGCATACAGCTCTTATCATTACGTTTCTTCACAGTCTTCTTCATCCTCCAGTTTTGTTTCCCTTACTGACGATTATAGCAAGCCACAATAGAGCAGAGCTGGTTAATAAGCAAGGCATAAAACAAATAAATTATTTAAGTTTGGAAGCATGCTAACTCAATCAATTTGAGAGGAATTTTTAGGTACTGAATTAACTGATTAACATCCAAACTTGTGCATGTCTCTGAAGAGTCATTTCAGTGGTACTCAGCAACCTGTCTCGATGATAGGCAGAGACACATATTATCTTGGCATCAAGTTAGATGCCAATTTAAAACTGTTAGCTGAATTCAAGCTCCCCTTCAAGAAAATCTCAGAATATATAAATAGATGCTCAATAAGACAAAGCCTTGAAGTCTTTTATTGTAACAGTGATGACACTGATAGTGACTGGACTGAACTTACTCTGGGGAATACACGATTAACCTCAAAGCCTGAGTTTAAGCTCACTTTACTCCATGTAAATTAAATGAGAATCTGGAGAGTCATATAAGAAGTAGTCAAGAGGGTCTAATTTTGTCTCAAGAGTGACCCCCATTTATGAGGTTGTGGATATACACTTGAACCAGCATAACATGAATAGTCACACTGAAGTGTGAGGTTTTGGAGAGTCAGTGACCTTCATATTTCAGGCCATCGCTACTAGCACAGAAATAAAATAATAGAACAAGGATACAGCTCCTCTCTTGGGGGACTTAGAAATGTTTTAGGACACTCTGGCTGCTGGCAGATGCTAACTAAGCTAGATCGACAAACATAGTCTTCAAGTGGTTCTCTTTGTAAATACTGTTTATCTGCCCAGCTTGCTGTAGCTTAACCAATGCAAAAGCCAAAGCTGCGCTAAAGACAATAGAAGTTCTCCTGTGCAAGGAATACGTTCGTTCCCTTTTAAGAAGTAAAGCTACCTTTATTCTTATTTATAATGGACTCAAGCCTTGTTCCAAAAGTATAGAAGGAGCATCAAAAAGGAGTGTAACTTTCTCCTGCCGGTTTTGCTCACTTTCAGGGTTCCTTGAGGTGTCAGAAGGGGACAGAAACCTATTGTTCATGAGAATCAGACCCACTATATTTAATATTTTAGAATTAATAATTTAGAAATCTGTTCAAGAATGAATAAATCAGGCAAAAAAAAGCTAAGCATTAATTAGATTTGGAATACCTCACACATCTCCCAGATCAAGGACCTTATAATTAAAAATGAGTCTACAGATTTCAGTTTTCCCTGTATGAGAGAGTCATCCACTCTATTTTTATCTCCAATTGTTCTTGGCAATCCATGCCAATCTGGGCATGCTCTGGATTTTGGTCCAAAACCCTCCAGTAAATGACCTCATTAAAAATATAGCAGTATAGCATAAATTGGAGAAAATGGTTGCAGCTTCCAAAAGGCTAAATCTCTCAATATACCCAAATACTTTGGCAACTGGGGCCAAATGTAGGTATAGGTGGAGGGTCTCTGCTACTTATAGACATAGAAGTGTTATGATTTAAGCCCTGTTTGTTTCTAGATTTATTCTGGTTTATGCTGTCACTTGATTGCAATGAAGGTCCTGCTAAGGCTGCTTTTCCAAAATGAATGTTTAAAATCCATGAGAATAAGTTGGGACAGCTCTTTATGTTGTGGATGTAGCCTTGTTTTTGTAGCTACTTTTAATCATCACAATACAAAAGCCACGGATTCAGAAGCATGCGCAGCACCATTCGTACAAGAGGTCCCAGGTCACTCCTGTTTACATAAAACAACAAAAAACCCAGTGATGATTTCATTCACATTTCTCAGCATGTGTGACTCAGAACTAGAAACACTGCTATAAATAACATGGAAAAATGTAGATTGTTACTAAAAGCTAAGGGCTAATTTTTCCTTAGAAAAGGATCACTCACGTACCAGCATCCCTGTTCTTCTGTTGCTCAGAGCACCAACATATTACATCTTCAGTGTAAACTGCTCCGAAATCATGATGTTGGGATGGCGTTTATAAGTCAAGCTTTCCTCTTGTATTTTGTATCAAGACAAGCAAGAGCAGGACAGATTCTTTTATTTTACTTCTGTGACCTAGTACATCTTCCTATCTTTTTATGGATTTAAAGGAAAGGATTATTTTTTGAAAGGAACATAATAAAAGGTTCTTTTGGAAAATGTATGATTACAACTTTAAACAGAAATGCCTACAGTTCTGATTATGTGAACTCATTAAAGGAGTATTTTCCATTTTTTTTCTGGAGTATTTACTCTGTGCTCTTGACAGTCCTTTTGGCATCATCTCCTTCAGCATTTCCCATTACAGCCAATTATTTTATTATGTCAGAGTAATACTCTGGAGTCCCTTTGAAACAGAGGTTTCCCTGGGCTCAGGGACTGTTTTTGCTGCAAGGAGCTGATGATTTCATTAGGCGAGATGGAGTAAGGGCTCAGTCCTGAAAACCCAACGGAGGCTTGCTGTTGCCTGCCATGGCAATTCCAAGGAAAGCACTGGGGATCCCAGCCACTCAGGCAGAGGAGCCTTGCTGCCTGTCAGGGAGCACATGGCTTCCTCCATACTCCACCTTGGAGCTCCAAGTTGCAGGCTGAAGGGGACAAAGATGCCAGCCCGTGTGCATGTGGCTGCCTGCTTGCTCCAGCACCTCACATTGAAGGGACAGCCAGGACGCTTCCATGCTTATTATCCAACATCCAATGCATGTTTTTGGGCAGCACTGGGCCTGGCATGCAGAAGTGCTGATCCTCTGGTCACAAGGTATGGTGGGTGGACCTTGGCTGGTTGCCGGCCGCCCATGAAGCCGCTCTCTCCCTCTCCCTCCTCAGCAGGGCAGGGAGGGATGGATTAGTGCAAGGTGTGATGAATCCAGTGCAGCAGCAGGTTTTCTCCTCGACTGCATTTCTTTCATTTTCCCCTCAGACTTACCAGTCACTCCCCTCACCTGATTAAAATTAAATCAGTTAAAAAGTGATCTTAATGTTTGTTCAGCTGAAAACTGAGCTGGGGCCTCAGAGTGCTTCAGTGAAGTTCATTCACAGTCATTTCTCTTTCTTTGTTTTGTTTTTTTTTACAGGACTGTCCCGTGATGCACCCACCTTTCCCCCACATAGACCAGTAATCCTTCACTCAAGGCAAGAACTATCCCCACGGGTCTTCCTTCTCCACGTGAGATCCCACACAGCATGGACATGCTTTGAAAAGGGGAGTTTAAGAATCAGCGCTCTTTCACAGTGCCTGTTGCTGATCAGGAATGGCAAGATGAGATCCTTGTAGGTGCCAGACAGAAAGAGACAGCATATACATTTGGTGTTTCTAAAATGAGAGAATATGAGCACACCACTTAGGCTATCTGTCCTCCTGTACGCCTTCCTACCCCCCTCCCTTATCTCCCCCATTTTCCTAGTCCACAAGACAGCTGAATGAGCAGGGAGCTTTTGAGGCAGTGAAGGAAGGGAAGAAAGAGAGAAGACTTGGACTGTGGTGGGATTGGTGTTACCACTTAGCATCTGACTGCCAAAAATAATGGCCCACAAAGCCCACCCCCCTCCCTGAAGATTTGTTGGGGAAAAAACAGTCTCTCCACCTTGCTGAAGGAGAGTCTGTCTTCCTCTTCAGCACTGACGTGCAGATTTCCAGGTCCTTAAGAGGAATCCTTGACTTAGAAACTCTTGGTAGAATTTGAACATGCCAGGTGGAGGAGAAGAAAGGCTGGGGTCAGGGCAAGGGAGGTGTATGCTGTCCCCATCCAAGCACACAGACAGGTTTCAGGAAGAACCATGCCTTGGAAGTGTATTGACTTTTTCATGGAGTGTCCCAGGGGAGGTAGAGCCACAGCTGCTGTGCTGGGTGAGTGCCTGTCTGGATTGCAATTGCTCCGCCACCTGTTGCAAATGGGAAATTATATTGTCTATTGTAGAACCAACAACAGTCTTTAATAGCAAGCAAATAAGCAAGGGCATGGCTGCAGCTTTGCTGGCTCCATTTTGACCAACTGCAGCTCCATGAAGAGAATGCCCAGGGGAGAAGAAAGGACCTAAGCGCTGGTAAGAGACTTTTCAGCAAAACGGAAGAGAAAATTTGCTGTTTACCCATACAGATAAAGAATAAGTAAGTAAATACATAAATAAAGGCTCTACTTTCATTCTTTTCTGCTAGCAGAGAGATATATCTGAACTCCAGTTTTAGTTCAGAGGATTGCAGTTTATTTCTAGACACTGAAATTTATACAGAAACCAACAGGTTTTGCTGTCTAAATAAAGTATGGGAGAAAAAGCTGTAAGGCATACGGTAGCCTTAGAAATCTTATATGCATGTTACAGTGAAGATGGGAGAAAAACAGCTACTAATGCCTAACACGTTGCTGAATAATCCACTCCGTTACCATGATAGCCGCATTGGTACCTTGAAAGAAATCATGCTTGTATGAACGTGGCGTGATGAATGCCAAAAATAACCTTGGATCCTCAAAGAGCTGGAGAAAGAACTAATCAATCATGTTCTGTTGCATTCTTTTTAAACAACTATTGTTGCTGATAACAGGTAAGTAAATAGAATTTATTCTCCCAGTGGAGGAAAGCTGAATGAGCTGCCTGATGATAAGCTCCCACACTGAGCAAATTGACTGTTTACAGATACTTCAAGCTCGAGGGTATGTGTATGGTCAGAGGTAGTATCCTTTCTGATGAAACAGTGCAGTTGGTTTTAAAGGCTGTCCAGCTGAGGATGCTCACCCAGCAGGGATTCACAGGCTGCATTCTGGTGCCTCCCTCCCTTACAGACCTGGCTTGGCAACACCAGTGCTTTCCATTCAGCCAGGCATTCCCTGCCCAGGAACCCAGGATATGGCTTAACAAATGTGGAAGTCAAATCCTTCGGATCAAGTCTAATGCTGTAGACGCTGGAGAAAACCTTCTGCAGGCTCCCATATGTGGAGTGAATCTGTTTGGCCCAGGGAAATGGGGCTTGGGTGCTCACACTCAGGTGGCTGATTGACTGAGTAGCTGTGAGGAAGTGTGAGTGCGAGTGTGAGTGCAAGTGTGAGCGCGAGTGTGGGCTGGGGGAGTCTGTCTCTTGGCTCACATATTTGCCACTGGCCAGATTTGACAGCAGGTCTGAAGTAATGCATTATTCAGGTCCTGAAAGTCTCATGAAAATAAACAGTAACATAGGTCAAAAGACCATCTTAGTGCTTCCTCCAGGGGGAAGGCTGCTATGTAAGTTCACCCCTTACTATGTATATAGGCCAGATAAAATAAATAATGCCTGATTTGCACAGTAAAAAAAAAAAACAGAGATGAGGCAGTCTGCAAATTCAGAAATCCCTATAGGAACTGTCACTATAAGAATTTTGTGAATGATTAGTTACTCGTCAAGTCATTCCTCCCTTCTGCTCCTCCTGAGATAGTTCCCCTGTTAACCTACTACAGCTCAATAAATACATTTAATTACTGTGGAGGAAAATAAAATGCCTGCTACAGAAATGTGCTTTACAAGAGCAGCAAAAATTGTGAAGACTCATTGCCCTGTGTGTGGAATCAGGCAAAGGTCTTGTGGACGAAATATTACATGATCACTTAATTAAAGACTGTCTCGCAGTGAGCACACGCATGGGGAGAGTGTACCGAGTCCCTGTCAATTCTGGATGCTTTTCTTAAATTCTGAGTGCTTTGTTCTGCAGCCTTCTCTTTCC
>VZTQ01001659.1:412273-429433 GCA_013400755.1 Pelecanoides urinatrix | reverse complement strand
TTTTTTTTTTTTTTTAATAAAAAGGCTCATTTGGAATTCTGCAGAGTTTAATGATTTCTTCAAAAACCAGGCATGCAGCAGTATTGTTTATCCCCACAAGTATAGCATAAATCTTTGCTTCCTGATCGTTTTTGCTACTGGAGCAGTGGGGGGGGTTGTGCTAGACTGTAAGCCTGCTGTTCGGAAATGAGGGAAGGTGAGATTCACATATTGTTATTGGATTTCTTTGATATTGACTGACAGCAGAAGTGTGGAGATGCGCTTGGGATCAGCCTGGCTTCTTGGAGGGCAGAAGAACCCAGTGGCTACAGACCACCTGTCTCCATGGTCTCTCTTTTCATTTCCCTTTGCTCTTACCCATGTTATTTGGTCTTTTATCTCCATCCATCTCCACGATGAATCCCTGCATCCCATCGTTTATCCCATATGCACTTATTCTGCCTCTCCAGTCCTACTCTAGCCCTCTTTTCCCATGAACGGGTCCTCCCTCAGCAATGCCACCTCCTCAGATACACCTCCTTTCAGGCTCCTTCCCACCTTCAATCCCAGGCAGGGGCTCCTGCCCCTTCAGCTGGTGGGAGCCCCCACACCAGGGTGATGGGCTCCCTCCTTCCAGGGCTTGCACTTGCAGACAGCCACACCTGGCTGTGGAGTAAGCTGGCCGCAGGCAGCACTTCAGAAGACAAGCTGCCTTCCCCAAAGCTCTGACAAGGACATCCAAACTGAAATAACTCATTTATCATGTGGGCCAAAGAAACAGTTAATGGTGAGGCCAGTCCCCTGCCCAAAGGAGAAAAACAAGAGAATGATCGTAATATTTCTTAAAATGTACAGTAGATTCTTTCCTCATCCCATCCACCAAAGCTGTTCTGTTGTAAAAACAGTGTGGGGGGAAAAATTCAGCTGGCAGAAGACTTTTTTTCACATGGATCGCTTCCCTGCAGTTACTGGCCTTGGAGACTCTCCGATGGAGACTGTCAGTCTGTGTCGTGGTGGGTGCTGCTCTCCATTCTGCCTGGTGTAGCAAACCTCTTACGGCAAATATCTTGCAGAGGTAATAACGGCAAGCATTTACTTTGCTCCTTCTGCAATCTTTTTGCAAAGAAAATGTTTTCTACTTAAGCGTCCAGTGCACCATCTAAGACGTTTAGATAACTCCCCTTCCCTCGAAACCTATGGTGGGTGTCATGGCCATATTTGCAGACCCGTATTTGCAGAGGTAATGAGTTGTGGGGCTAACTCGCTAGAGGAGCGCTGAGCTTGGCTGAAAGCAAGCCTTTGTGATTCCCATCCTCACAGAGCCACATAATGGTAGAGAACTGCCATCCAGAAGCTAAGCTTTCATTAAAGCTAAAATAAAACTCATATATAAACAGAATATGAACCAGGTCATTTTTGCCAATCAGAGTTTGCAGGCAGTCTGAAATAATAGCTCTGAGCAATATATAAACTGTTCCCATTCTTCTCAATGTGGTGCTAACTAGGAAATCTAATTATCACAATTTAAATGTCAGCATCATTAAATATTTTGCTACTGAATACTCTAGCAGAAACATCCAACTAATGTGCTCTTATTACATTCCCAAACCACCTCCCACATTTTTCACTGTGTGCCAGATGCACCACCTGTCTGCCCAGTCGCCAAAACCTCCAGATTCCTCCCCAAAATTCCTGGGCTACAAGGCAATTCGGCATTGTCAGTCCGACAGCCTGGGACACATCTTGAAAAGGAACAGTTTGGGAGAGGACAAATAAAATTCAGTGCTGAAATGGAGAGCACAAGGAATACTTTGCAGGTGGTAACGCTCATTTAGTTCAATATAATACTGATTTTAATATTCATTTTTATATTCAGACAATAAGATGTTCATGATTGCATTTATCTGGAACTGCCATGGCATTTCAGACAGTTTCATTCCAGTTTGTTGAAGAACTAGTAACAAAGATGTTGGCTAGAAAAATAATGTAACACATAAAGATAAATATTTGTCAGAAAAATAGTAGACGGTAGCTGCCGCTTCCTCAGTACAAGCACTTTTCACTGATTGTCGCATATGCTGTGCCAGAGGCCATATTCCACCTTGAGCAAATGGCCTGTTAAAATCTAGCAAATAAACTCTTGATTTATTTCACATCCACCCAAAGCTTTTTTTAAGTTGAAGCTAATAAACTTTGCTTGAAATTTTTGAATAAATTGGTTGTTTCAAATAAAAATTGACCTTTCAGACTTACTCTTGATCAGCAGCAATAATAAACAAAATCCTTTCAGTTACTAATATACAAATTGAAAATTGGATTGAATAATCTCCCAGAACACAATCTGACATGGAGGACCGAAGTAAGCAAAGACTCGCCACATCTTTTTATCCGTGATTACAGTTGTTGTCCAAAGGCTAAAGCAAAGTTATGAAGGCCTGAAGAAGAAGTTGCGTTCCTATGATTATGCAACTGAAGTAAAGGAAAGCTTGAGAACATAAGACATGGGCAGCTAGAGAATAGACCAACAAGTGGGAGGCTTGAGGTCCCTCAAAATACTAGCAGAAGTTAACAGATGACTGGAAATGCCACCCGAAGCGTTGTGGCTAGGGGGATGGGAAGAGTAGGAATATATGGTAAAGATACATGGCACAAACAGAACTCATGGGGCTGGTAATGACCTAGAGTGTGTGTGCTTGATGGACAAAAATAATGATCACAAAATACACACTCTATGCATGAAAAAACTGAGAGGTTAAGTATAAGAGACAGGTTTATGTAAAAGTGCCATAGTATGGCTTTGCGCTGCTGAATAGCTGGATTCCCCTGCAAACCCTATGGTCTGTAGTGCACAACGCTGAGCTTTCTGTCTGCTGCAGTGCCCAAAGGGTGGCCCATGCATGGCAGCTCCTGTGCCAAAGCAAGTCTTGCAGCTGGGGCAGGCTGAGCTCCCAAACAGCTCCTGAAGATGCCTGTGGCCAGTGGGTGAATGGTTCTGGCCATGCCGCTAGCGGACTTCAGCCCCAGGCACCTCTGCTGCTAAATATAATATTGGTCAACAGGAGAGGCAGACCTAGAAGGAGCAGCCAAGGCTATCTGAGGGAGGACACAGACACCCAACTTCGGGTGCTAGTGAAGGAAGGTGCCCAAATTAAGAGCTGCAACCCGAAGAACCTGCAAACAGAGCGCCCTTCCCCATGGGGCCACCAGCGGGCCGCTATGGGGAGCATGCATTGCAAGCCGTCACATCTCTGAGTGCTTGTAATGTCCATAAAATAACAAAATACTTCATAGAATTTATCTTTAAAAATCATGGGTTTAACGTAAGACTAGGAGCTAGAGTTACAGTGGGGAAGAGAAAGACTACACCTGAATCCCTGACTGCGAAACACATTTAATGCGAATGTCACCAGGCACGCTGCAGAGACGGGGGCAGTCAGCAACACTTTCAGACTGATTCTCCAGTGTCTCCTGCATCAGTAGAGGTATAAACATCTGCCCCAGGAACTACACGGATGGTGCAAACTGAACAACCATGTCTCCGAACTATCGCTTTCTTTCCAGATGTTCAGGTGAGACCCAAAAGATGTCTCCCTGATGATGTCATCTTGGACAGGAAGATAAAAGAGAGCTTTTTATGTCAAGACAGGAGTGCTTACCACAATCTGTTTCTCCTTTAGACAATAATACTGCTGTCAAAATCAAATTGAATGTTTTGTAGTTTCAAATCCGGAAACATAATTTTCTTCTCAGAATCATCTCTAGGTGAGTTTGAAATTCAAATTGCAATTCCCTTTAAAATGGAGGCCAGTACAGTCTGTGTAGTTGTGCCAAACTTTTCCAGCTTGCCAATTTGCTTGAAATAGGGAAAGCACAGTTTGGACGAGTACCCACTGTGTGCTCAAAATAGATCCTAGTTGTGCTTTTGGAAATAACTAATCAATGAGCACTTTAATACAGAGACTTGATTTCCCATCAGTGTCATCCCTTCATAAAACTGGCATACTGCACTTCAAAACTCCCCTCATTAGGTGCGCTACAGAGGCCCTTTATTCACTCAGGCTTAACAGCTCAATACGTCCTTTTCCGATCTTGGCGTCTCAACCAAAAAGTGTAGCGTGGACTACTGGTTGTTTTGGGCTACCTCCAAGGGCTAATTGATAGCTCTTTGGATGAAGCTTTGCCATCACTTTTGGAACAATAAACCAGTGGAAAAGAAGGCTTGATAGCCAGGCCATGGAGTCCGAAGATCCTGAAGATTGCTGGCTCGGTGAGGAACCACATAAGAACAGTTCAGATGGGAACAGCATTGGGTTTCTAATGGTACTTTGTTCTTGCTCTGTCTTCACATCTCTTTCCAGTCTGCTAGTGCTCAGAGCAGAGAACATGTGTGGTCTCACCACAGCCATCCAGAAGGAGAGAATTAGTGGTCTGCTCCATGACATGATTAAAGAAAATATGCTTGTAAAATAAATACAAATTGCCTGGGATATGAACATTGTCACTGGAAATGAAAATGAACCTCAAATTTTAAAGTAGTATTTAAAAATCTACCCATCCATAGAGGAAAACATTAGAAAAATAACTAGATATTCTGTAGAGGGTCAGATCTGTTTTGCATCAGTCTCTTAGGGCTCTCCAGGGAAGAAAAGTCTCTGGAGGTGAGGGGAATCTTAACTCCGAAAGTCTGCGGCAGGGTCTGGAGCTGATCTGTGAGTCTCACAGGAGGGTGCTGGCTGGGAATACAGTACTCCCAAGTAAGCAGTGCTTTATTGTGTGCCGTGCTGCAAATACTTTTGCTGTTCTGATCTTACCAGACTGTGAACTATTCTTTTTTTTTACTCCTGGGGGATCTCACAAAGGAGAATTATAAACAAACAAAACCCTTCTCTCTGTTCCTGTGTCCTCTGACTCTTCAGTGAAGTTCTCCTCCTGTGAAGAAGGGGCCTGAACTGGAGCTGAAAGGGTAAGCTGAGTTGAATAAATACATTTTGAAGAGCTGGGATCTCAGAAGTCCTCAGCAGTGGAAAGTGCATTGCCATAGATCCACTGAAGCATTTAAAAACTATGTCGAAGGCTCTCAGAACTGGTCACATTTGACCTATAATAAAAGTAATTGATCTGGCATCATCCCCATCCAGAAAGAAAAAAAGGTAATGACTTATTGTTTGATATGTGATTTCAATGGAAACATTTCTCATTCCTGAATAATGTTTTCATCCATACAAAGAGTATCAAATCAATGGTATAGGTCTTTGCTAAAGTAAAAAATGGATTTGGAGACTCTTTGAAAAGTCCTTCGCTTAGCTCAAATAGTTTGCATAAGCAATATGATGGTTTCCACTTTGAAAACTATTTTAATTGAAAATATGATAATTTTTTACCCAAGAAAGTATCTGTTACCTGGCATAGTTTTTGCTCTAATACAGTATTTCTTCCTGCAAATGGTTTATTAATCAAAACACAGAATTAATGTGTTTTTTCTTCCACCTATGTATGTTATTGTAATTTTTCTTTGTTCAGCAACTTAAAAAGGGATTTCTTTTTTGCCCAATTTTCTTTCTTTCCAAGTGAATAAACATATATATAAAACAGATACAACACATAACACATATTTGCAAAAATGTTTAAAGTAGCTTTAAAAAATTGCTTAGTCGTAGAAATTAGAGGAATTAGGATGGTTCCTGCATCATTTATTTTGCAAGGAGCCAAAAATGCTGGCCAGAAAGTAGCAGAGTCGTATTTGCTTCTCTTAGGTGCCAGGCTGGTAGCTGAAGCCACTCAGGGATAATTGTAGGCAGCTCCAGAGTTATCCCCAGGCCCACAGGGCTTTGCAGTGCAGTGCAAAGGGGCCATTTGCAAGGGCTGAATTGATTGAGGTAGACTTTAGGAAAAGGAAAAGCAAATAAAGACTGGAAAGATGAGGGATTTCAATGGGTATTTGTTAGACTTTGAAGTAAGTTTGATTCTCAAAAACCTTGTGTTTGTGTTTAGCAGCAGTACAAAAGTTCACTGGTGAAAATTTTTGTGGAGACATCATTCTTAAATACGTATTGCAAAATATTCATAGAAAGCCACTTTGAAAAAATAACCAGTAGCATTTGTAACAGCTAAGGAGCAGAAACCTATAAAGTACCTCACAGTATTTGCCTAAACTGCTAGTAAAGAGAATTCAGTTGTATTTTCTCCACATTATTAATTCATTTTTATCTAATAACAAATGCTATTTTATTATCATTTTCACAAGGTGGAATTAATCTAGACTAGTGAGAATGGCCCTATTTCTATTTCTATTCAGAAAAAAATGCTAAGATAAGAACCAACCACAGGAGTCATCACCATCCCGGTAAGAGTTACCCAGCTGTACTGTTTGCTTATTAACCAGAGAAGATAAGAGCTTTCCATTTTGCTGGAAGTGTTTGAAAACACTCCGTATCTCTCTATGTCCAAAATGCTGACGTGGGAACCTAGAAACATTGCCTCCTATTACACCCATGAGGGAGACGGTCTGAAGTCTAAAGACTGCAGGATGCGTTTGGTTGTGCCAAGCAGTTCCCGCAACTCTTAAATCCTAAAGGGTTATTGTCCGAAGTAAACTGGAGATGTCCAAACCCACATCTCACAGCCCAGAGGTTTTAGAGCTCTCCACAGGATTAATTATTTATTAGGACCTTTCTTGGGCCTGAGGTACAGCAAGTAAAATTGCATTTAGGTCTGCCAGCATGATATCCACCTCTCTTGAGTGAGCTGTTAGTACCTGTATCAGCCGCATCGGCCAGTCACAGACTGGAACAAAATTTGAAATGTACTTTAGGAGCAATTGCTGATGGTTTCCTGCCTATAAGCAAGATAAAACAGATTATATCTACAGTCCCAAGACACTTTTTTCATTTTGGAATGGTAATATTTTCTAGACCAAAATACAGTTAAACCAAGGAGTAGATAAAAACGGATAGTAAACTATCCTAGTTTATCATATTGTCTTTTGATAGCATTTGCTGCAGATATGTCTGTAATAAGATTTTTGTAATAAATCTAGGATTTTAATTATAGAATTCTGAAGTTAAGAATATTGAGTTTATGCTGTCAAATCTTTAATTCTGAGTCGTTCCTCCCCTGTTAATAGATGGAATGGTTTTGCCAATGAATGCTATTGATTTTTTTTTCCATTCTGGAGTTCAGTCAAAAGCATTTTCATTTTTCAGAAGAAGCAATTCTGCAATGACAAAATTTGTTTACGAGTTGAACTTTTACTGTTACTTCTACTGCAACATCCATATTATTCCTTAGGATTTACTCTCTGTATAGTGACTTAATTTACAAAGGATAATGAATAAAAAATTATGCAATTCCTACAAACATCCGGTATCAAAGTAGGATGTTTTAATGCAATATAAATTGAAAGTTTCCGCATAAGATTTGGGAAAAGTTATCCTGCCTAGGATAGAGCAATTCATAGTATCACAAATTCATCTTCAGTGTGAGCAAAAGTTCCTTGGCACCATCGTGCTGATTGAACTGTCTCTCAGCCTTTATCTTTCATCACAGTAACCTTTGGTAGTCAATATCCATTAGCCATTTTCCTTCTGTCTTATTATAAATCCGAATTAAAATCTCAAATCCTGCTCCAGTAACCTGCTTTATTAGCTTTATTATAGACATGAAATTTATTCAATAATGTTCTAATTCAGGGGAGCACTTAATGGTTATGTTTAAAAGTAATTTTGTTCTTTTAGATGCTTTACCGAGCAAGGTGCTCGAGGACTAAAACCACATACAATTTTATCAAAAGAATGTAAAACATATTTAAAACAGTTTTGTAAATAACATAAAAATGTGAAAGTTTCTCTTATCAAGCTAAAAGGTCACGGCGTAAATGCTAAGTGACAAGTCTGACTGTAATATTAATTTTGAAGGCACAGTATGTCCTCTGAACTGGCACAGCCACAGGCTTATCAGAGCAATGTTAACACACAAAAAACACGGTTCACCTTCTTGCCAAACTGCTGATCACGCTCTTAAGGTTTTACACCCATTTTCCTGCATGGGTGTCAGGCTCTGCTCTCTGCCAGGGAGGATCACGGGGGCCCTACCAAAATCAGTGCTATACATTCCTTTACGCTGCCCACGGCTCTGGCATATGGCATATATGGCACGGTATGGGCAGGTATGGTTGAAAGCAGCTAGGAAAGATTTTTAGCACATAAATTTGTTAGTGAAAAACAGACTGACAAAACGACTTCACCACTGCAAGCAAGACAGACTGCTGGATTACATGTGTAAGGTATAGAAAATGCCCTAAATAATCCAAAGAAAAAGTTACAGCTTTCACTAAAATAATACATATAAGGAAATGTGTATTCATTTTTATTCTTTAAGGACTTTTTATATTCTTTAGTCTTTATAGAAGTAACACCCTGAAGTCAGAAGACATATGGCCTTCCTGCATTGTTAATATCCCAGGATACAATCCTGCTGCTCTTTACATGCTCTTTTCATTTGCCTCACTGAAGTGATGACCGTAAGTGATTACCATCCAGTCTCACTCATAAAATGCACATTAATTACAGGTAGGGTTTGGCTGCGTGGTTACATTTTTTTTACACTTAGTCTCCACATTAATATTCACATTAGAAATCGTAAGTAAAGCAGATGGCTGTCTTCTGTGGGGCCAAGTTTCAGAAGTGGACAAGCTGTATCCTTTGCTTACAGATTTGCTGTCTTCCCAGTAACATTTGAAAAATTATGGCTTCAGTTTTGGAAAGTTTTTTTCCTCCACTCACATGATTAAGAAAGATGCTACTGGGTCAAAGAAGAACTGAACTTAGATATATCCACTTCACTGCTTCGGCAATTGCATGCATTTGATTTTACTGTGTGGAGTTAGTAAATTGTATAAAAGTAGTCAAATATGTCAACATATTTGTAGTTATTGAGCCTAATTGATGCTATTCTATATTTCTTAATGCATTACATATTGTTTGCAGGATCTATCTAATCCTTCAGCTCATTTGAAGTCTTTTGTTTTTTAATAGGGCCCTCATGAATGTTAATAATCTCTTTCTTTCTATAATAAATAAGCAGCCTATTTGTGGTCCTGTTTTAATTATTAGTTTTGATCCCTTTATTTAAAATTGAAAATTAAATTTAAAAAAAAAAAAATTCCACATTGATACTCCCCCGAGACAAACATTATCTCATTCAGGAATTATTATTTCTGTCTTTGTCACTACTGTGAAGTGGCTGGATAATCTGGATTTTTTCAACAATACATGTACCACCTGCTTTTGCAAAAACTTTTGCAGCTGTCAGGAGGTTTAACCCTTCCTCTCCAGAATTTGAAATCTGTGGGCCAATCAAGGAGAATAGCATGGTCTGAAAACATGTGTAAGTCCATTAGATACTCCTGCTTCAAGTATATCTTTTTTTAATATAGCATTTTCTGCAGATTATCTATCTTCAGTATTTGCAATGGTCCTTTTGTAACAGATCCACGATCCATGCTGTAAAATCACGTACAACAACCTAAAGGGTTGTAATAGTAACTGTAAATGCCACAGAGGAATGCCATAGTCAAAATATAATGGCTGTCAGGAAGCACCTTTACAAATTTTCTGATCCTCAGAATGTTTTCAGCTCACTTGTCATCTTTACTTTCTCCACTATAAAAGCCTAAGCTTTAAAAGAAAATAGTAAAAAGGCAGCTATAATGAGCATGCTCTGCTAAATGTCATCTTAGACTTGTGGCAGCTCGCATGGAAGTAAAACCAGCCTCACCTCCAGCTGGACCTGGCTCTCCAGGTCCCCCCTAGCTCTCGGCAGAGGCAGCGCCTGCCTGGCCGGAGGCAGGACAGGGCAGGGCTGTTTTCTCAAGACCGCCCGGCTGGGGATGTGGCCAGGGGCTGCGAGAGGGAGAGCACAGGCAGGGCAGAGCGGGGCAAGCTCCATAAATCACAGTGCCTGCCTCGGCACCAGCTCTGATTCCCAGCCCATCTACCCAAACTGGGACGAACAAGTCCCAAAACAGCCTTGGAGATGGACATTTCCAGCAACAGTGTGCACAAGCCCTCACAATCTGGAGATCGCCCTGCACAAGGCAGGGCTAAAAGTAGGCGCTGCCGCCGCAACCCAGCTCTTTCATGGGAAATCCACCCCGGGATGAGGAGCTGGAGGTCCCACACCACGGCTCGAGCTCCCACCGCTGCACCAGGGCTAAAACACAGGTACAGTTGCTATAGGAAGGTGCAATTATAAGCCTCCACTATTGCACATTATTTAAAAAAAAAAAAAAAAAGAAAGAAAAAGAAAAAAAACACAAGAGAAGTCAAAAGCAAGGGAATCTGCAACTTGCAAATGTTTATAAGATTGCAATCTGTAGGCTCATCCCAAACTCAGGGGGAATACTTCTTTCCTCCCCTCTCCCTACATATCGCGTCTTACCTCCCATCTCCGAGGGCTACGCACAAAAAAAAAAAGAACTCTTGCCACAAGCTTCCCTCCACTTCCACAAATCGGGTGCATTAGAAGACAAAAATGGGAGAGCTGCCATGCTGTTGCTTTGGGTATCTGAGTCCTTAGCATTGCAACGGGGTAGTGAGAGGCAGGGATTAATAGGGGATACGCCAAATAAATATTCCAAATAAATATTCATCTGTCTTTAACTAGGAGGCACCTGTTCGTTCAGAGAATTAAGGCATACATTTCTGTCCCCCTGCATTGCTAGACTTCTTCGGTGAGTGTTGGCACAGAAATGCGGGCTAGAATTTTCACCTTCAAATTGGAGCTATTTTTGTCTTATCAGTTAAAAAGCCCAGATTATAAACAAACAGCTGAGACTACAGAATCACAATTTTCACTGTCAAATTAAAAAAGGTTCAGTCAGAAATGACAAAAAGCATTTTCTGTGGGCTTCACGAACATGTTCATAAGAGAGGGTGGCTTTTCAACAAACTGAAAAGGGACACATTTAAGGCAAATGTAATAAAGCTTTGCTGTTCTGGTACTACTGTGTAGCATCCTGAAGGGATTTATCATGTCACTGGGGTAGAGAGCACTGCATCTCTTGAAGCGGTTCCACAGACAGCCCCAGGAAATCAAGCTGTGACACACATCTGGATAGCTCTGTACACAAATGGCATTGCATTTAAAGATGAGGTGTTGGCAAGAAAAAAGCAGTAGCCCGTGCATGATTACCCATTTCTGCAAATTCTCAGTTCCACAAAAACCACAAGAGACTGAACAGCTAAAGTCAGGTAAGAGGGCTTTCTGGCAGCAAGTGTGGTGGTTTTTTTTCATGCCACGGAACGTCCAGACATAAAACCTTACCTGGAGAACCTTCTGAAGGACAGTTGACTAATATTTTACCATTTCGAAAAAGCTGTCAAATCACGAATCTTCAAAAAGCATAGAAGGAAATGTGAAACACTAGTAGCATGGCATGATCCACTGTTTGCACTAAAATAACAGGTGTGAAAGATTAATACATTCTGAGAAATCAGAACAGCTTTAAAAATTCATCAGGCTGGAAGTATTTAAGCAGCTGAAAGAGTTATTCATACAAATTAGATGTTGCTTTACTGTTTATCCCTAAAGGAAAAAAGGTTTCATAACTTTGTGGGAGAAGCTGTATAGCTCCGAGGCTGTAATACACATCTTTTTCAGACTGCTTTGCAAGAAGAGTTCTAATTGATAGCGGGATGGGACCCTAGCCGGCTTTACGGGAGACTGATTGAAGCACTGGAGGTTATACGATGTTGCAGTTAGGTAAGGCTGCTCCTTGCGGGAAGCCAAAGTTCGCAGAGCTCTAGGGTGGCTTCATGTAGAAATTGTTTTTACGAGTCGGGTAAAATCTGTTTGTTAAAATACAAGTATTTTTTCCGCCAAAACACAGGAGGACCGTACAGTTAGAAGCTGTTTTCTTGTTTGCGGGATCTTTTTCCGGGCTTTTCAGGGTTGGAAAGAAAAAAAAGTAATTTATTCTTGGCTACCTTTCCAGGGCCACACACACACTCTGCCTGTCGGGCTGCCTGCTCGCTTTGTGCTTCTTTCCACCCACAAGCTAATGCAGAGCTTCAGCCAAATCAATGCCCCGTTTCCTGTTTTTGCAACCAATTTCCAGTGAACCCCCTCTAGCCACATGGCCGAGCTTCCAACCCAGCCTTCCTATATTGTGTTGCACCTTGGGCGGTGGCTCGTCTTGTTTCAATTACCACTAAACAAATGAGGCTTTAATTGCTCTTTCATTTCGTTTGAAAGAAAGACGATCAGCATGCCCTTCCACTTCAGTGTGGTCTGTGATTGCCCAGACTTCACACTTGCAGGCAGCCACCAGTTGGGTCCAACAACAAAATATGCCTCTTGCATATTCAGGTCAACCACACCAAGGACAGATGTTTCTCTGGTTTAACTGCACTTTCGGCCTGGACTGATGAGCCATTATAGGCCAAAAAGGCCAATCTGCGATACTGCCATCTCCTTCATCTTGACATAGCTTTCCGACTGGAAATTGTCTAATTTGTTTTAATTTGAAACAAGGGAGTGTACATGTTCCATCCCAAACGTTGAACAGAAATACTTTTACTTCAAACTAAAGAATATACCTACTTTGCATCACTAATTGGGAGATCCATGTGGATTTATTTAATTTTTCAGATTAACGCAGGCATAAATTTGAAGGCAATGGATGAAAAAACGTTCTTTATTTTACAAGCATAATATGTTTTTAATATGCTGGTATGTTGTTGATGATGCGTAACATATTTTCTTCCATCGAAGTCAGAAAATGGAATTTCAGTGGAGTATTTTGCTTTTTTTCTCATTGAGAAGTAGGAAGAGTGCTGCTCTGTAGGGCATCTAAATTAGTCACGGAATTACAGGGTAGATGGGGTTGGAAAGGACCTCTGGACATCACCTAGTCCAACCCCCCCTGCTCAAGCGGGCCACCCAGAACCACTTGCCCAGGATCATGTCCAGATGGCTTTTAAATATCTCCAAGGAGGGAGACTCCAAAACCTCTCTGGGCAACCTGTGCCACTGTTTGATCATCATCCCTGTAAAAAAAGTGGGGTTTTTTTGTGTTCAGATGCAATTTCATGTGTTTCAGTTTGTCTGCGTTGCCTCTGGTCCTGTCACTGGGCACCACTGAAAAGAGCCTGGTTCCCTCGTCTTCATTCAGGTATTTATACACACGGGTAAGATCGCACTGAGCCTGCTCTTCTCCAGGCTGAACAGTCCCAGTTCTCAGCCTCCCCTCATACCTCAGAAGCCAGCATCCCTTAATGATCTTCAGGGCCCTTTGTTGGACTCTCTCCAGTGAGTCCATATCTCTCTGGTACTGGGGAGCCCACAACTGGGCCCAGCACTCCAGCTGTGGCCTCACCAGTGCTGAGTAGAGGGGAAGGATCGCCTCCCTTGACCTGCGGGCAACACTCCTCCTAATGCAACCCAGGATACCAGTGGCCTTCTGTGCTATGAGGGCACGGACTGACCGTCAGCTTGTTGTCCACTAGACCCTCCAGGTCCTTTTCTGCAGAGCTGCTTTCCAGCCTGTACTGCTGCCGGGGGTTGTTCTTCCCCAGGTGGAGGACTTTGCATTTCTCCTTATTGAACTTCATGAGACTCTAATCTGGCCATTCCTCCATCCTGTCGAGGTCCCTCTGGATGGCAGCACAACCCTGTGGTGTATCAGCCACTCCTCCCAGTTCCGTGTCACCTTCAAACTTGCTGAGAGTGCACTCTGCCCCATCATCCAGATCATTAATGAAGATGTTACACAGTATTGGCCCCAACATGGAGCCCTTGAGTACACCTCTAGTGTCTTGCCCAAAAATGGACCTTGTGTCCTTGATCACAACCCTCTGGACCTGGTCCTTCTAACAGTTTTCAGTCCACCTCACTGTCCACTTCTCTAACCCATACATCAACAGCTTCTTTATGAGGGTCTTATAGGAAACAATGCCAAATGCCTTACTAAAGTCAAGGTAAACAATATCCACCGCTCTCCCCTCATCCACCAAGCTAGTCACCTTATTGTAGAAGGCTGTCAGTCCACTTAAAATGTCAAATAATGTATTTCTTGCTATTCTTTTTAGGGGGCCAAGCTATGGAGGCTGCAAAACCAGCATTTCGTATGACAAGATCCTAATTCACAGTAATTTATTTAAAGTATTTTCTGTACAATTTGATAGATAGGCACTACAGATTGTTATTATTCTGAAATTCATTGAAATTATTCACTAAATGAGGAGACACTCAATAAATAAGG
Source organism: Pelecanoides urinatrix (assembly GCA_013400755.1). Classification (NCBI taxonomy): domain Eukaryota; kingdom Metazoa; phylum Chordata; class Aves; order Procellariiformes; family Procellariidae; genus Pelecanoides; species Pelecanoides urinatrix. Next base: position 415,194 of record VZTQ01001659.1, on the reverse strand, counting down.
AAAGCTCAAGTGAAATAGAAATGGCTCTGTCATTTGCAATTTTTTAACAAAAAATGACATTTTCTTATCAACAGTGAAAAATTGCTCTTGTGACATGGGGAAAGAATGACACTGAAGAAAATTCCTTTCACTGAATGAAAATATGGTGTAGGATGAATTTAAAATATTAGACGGCATGATGTGGACATGTAATTACAGTCATAGCTAGCTATAAATGACCAGTTAGGTCATCTGGTCAAGTCCCCTGTCAATGCTAAATTGAATTTTATATGCATTTTGTATTGTTTTAGGCAGCCTGGGCACTTTCAGTAAATGTGATAAACATGTTTTTAAATAAAAGTAATTCTGCAGTGTCTCAGAAGTCTGGGGAGAGAGAGAGAGAGAAGTATCATATCAAACTACTCAGTGTTGATACTTCAGGTTAGTCTCATTTCAGCTTTACAAGAAAAAGCTGTCAAGCTTTAAAGGAGGCCTCACTGCACAAAGAAATCAATGATAAAGTGCACATTGATTTCAATAAATCTGTTGCAGTCCCACAACCGTATATTTGCTGTGGCAGGGACGCTGCCTCTTTCTGGCTTTTTGTCTTTTAAATATCATGTGTGCTGATGATAATATAACAATAAAGCTGTGGATAGCTGTAATCTCAGATAACAATGGCCTCTGATTCAAAAGCAATCCTCAGGGACTGGCAAATTATAACACTGCCCTGGTCCCTCTGACAAACCCCATCAATTTAAAATGACCAGGTATGGGCAAAGCTGCTTCTGTGGTGTATAGTTTCATTTACTGGAAACAGAGCATTTAAACAAGTGCTCTTGGATTTGCTGTAAGCAGGTAAGTTGTCAGACTGGAAAACTTTTCGAGAACCGATTTGCACGGCACAGGAGCGAGGATCCATGCCATGGTGAAAGGTCTGCGGGATGTGCCTGGGGGGCAGAGGAATACCGGGAGCTGGCGCTGCCAGCTGGTGTGCCAGCAATGGCGGGGCCGCAGGGACCGTTCGGAAAGGCCTTTCCGCAGAGAAGAGGCTGTCTGCATAGTATATTACTATAGTATTTATAACTCCTTCTATGTGAACCCAAATTTAATTGCAAATCCACGCCTCTGGCCTCATCCTCAGGGCATGGAGCTCAAGAGGGGCTGAACTCTTCCTTCAGAGTCTGAAGAGCAGTGACTGCCAGGCACTCCTCTCCCACCGCTCGGTCGCCCAGCAGTGTGTTAATAAGCAGTGGCAGATGAAGCATTATTAATTAGGTTCATTTAAAGTAAAAAAACCACCACTGCCACACAAATAATATGGAGGGCCCATAAAAGTTTGGATATATGAGGCCGGCCCACACTAGGAAGTAGTGATATGTGTGGAAATAATGATGCTCTCTGGTGTAAATGGCTCTTTAGAGTGATGCTGTAAATACTTCCCCTCGTTCATCACCCCGTGCTCGCCAGCTCTGCGCTCTCCCGAGCCAGCCCCCTGGGCCTTCCACGTTCACATCACGGTCAGAGATGAATGTCCTCTCTGTCACAAGGTTTCAACTTTATATCACCTATTACCACAAGTTGTCATGCCGGGTTACCGTAAATCAGATTAACATTCTTCTAATGCAGCCTCTGCGAGGGACCCTTAGCAGGGGGATTTCAGAGAGGGGTGCTTAGGATGATAATTTTAGTAAGGAGAGACTCCTCTACAAGGTGCTAAAAGCATTAACCACAATATAAGCAAAAAAATACCTCAGAGCTGTTACAGCCTATTAAGTAAATACGTTAACGAACGTATGTAAACCACCTCCCGAAATGTGGCTTTGGAAATATGAGCAGAAAGTACCAGAGGAGGGTCAGTGTAATTTATTTCTGTTTTACCTGCCCCAGAACACTCTCATTTCCTGACGAACACAATGACTTGGCACAACTTGAAGCCCGGCAAGTCAGATTTCTCTCAGCAGACATCCTGATCACTCTGACGGATATTTTAGGAACTCACCATTAGTTCCTTTAATTAATGCCTCCCCAAGAGGGACTGGCGCGGCCTTTTCCTACATCAGCGGAACAAAATATGCTTCGGCCATTTTGTCCAATAAAGTGGGGCTGGGCGATTGCTTCCAAATTGCCAGTTCCTCTAAAGCCCCAGGTACCTGCTGCCATCCATGGCATAGCACCAGCTTCCCCTGGGAGCATTCCCACCCCTAAAACTCATTTTATAGCACTTTTTCTACATGCTTGGTTTCTTCCCAGAGCCCCCCTCGACTAAGAAAGCCCTTATACCATGGGATGCACCATCAGTCCTTTCCGCGATAGCCAGTGGAAATCTGCGCAGTGTGACCAAAGCCACTTCCCTGCTCACAGTTTCGCTCCTTGCCTTGCAGCCCTGCTCCAGTTGGGAAGCCCGGCCTCGCCGTCCCCAGCTGGAGCCGTGTCCCCGCTGTGACAATGCCAGCTCTTGGCCGGTGGACGTCTGCCGAGGCATCGGCTGGGGCCAGGTCCCAGCTCCCTCACCTCGTCCTGTGCATCCTGCCATAGGCCTGGGACTTTAGTTTCTATGAATGCTTTGCCAAATAGCAGAAAAATCAAGTCAGGCTATTTAACTAAATTTTGCCTCAGGCTCTTTGAGCCCAGCACATCTTGCATATCAATTTGCAAAGCTGTAAAAGTCAAGAAGTGTAGATAGCTCCCCAGTTTAAAAAAAAAAAAAAAAATGAAGGCAACCAGAAAATTTGCTTGCCACACAACTCCCTTTGATAGCTGGATGGTCTAGCTGAGCCGACCTAAGCATAACTTACTGCAGAAAATTATCTCGCATGGTGAACAAAAATTTCCTCATTGGAATTTCAACCTTTGCCACTGGCGGCTGGCACCCCACGCCCCCCTCACAAGGAGATCTCCCCCACGGGTATCCTTTGAACTCTTAAGACTACGTGTGGTGG
>VZTQ01001659.1:378582-407926 GCA_013400755.1 Pelecanoides urinatrix | reverse complement strand
CCCCGCGTCTCTCTGGAGTTGGTATGCTTGTTCCTCTCTTCTTTCCAGGGAATGATTTAGTCCCTGGCATAATGGCTGAAATCGGTGTATTGCCAGGTGCTTACCTTCTTTCAGAGTTTGGGTAGGCTCAGGCAGTATTAGAAGCTTACTAAGGGGATACTGTTATATGGTTTCCTCCATTTTTGGGCTATATTAGCAGCAGTCTAAAAATACTGGATCATCATTCTTCAAATTGTCACTTCAAGACTTTCAAAGAAACATTTTTAGATATGCTTTGGGATTTTTTTCTTTTTATTTCTTTTTAACCTTGGAAATTGTTGGTCCTGGTATCTAATAGGGAGCTGCTCTTGGTATCCTTGTTTTTGTAACTTGCAACTATCACTATTGATTCTGAATTGAACAGTTTTTAACATCAGATTCTTCTTATTACTAAGGGTTGGATATTTTAACAAAACTTCCTGAAGAGGTACCCCCTAATGTTCCTAGAACCACCCTCCCCCTTTGCCAAGTGCCATAAACATGTCCAGTTAATGCAAATTTATCAAGAAAATGGCCTTTTCTTTGGCTTTTTTTTTTAATTGGGAGATACTGAGAACTCAGTTTTCCTGCTATCTCAGTACTACTGTCCTTCCTGCAGCAGCATTTATCTCAGCATATGAAGTTTCTTTCAGAGGTAAATGTTATAGAAGTCACTTGCTCAAATATTGGTTGCACATTACTGCCCAGAACTAGCTTAGGAAGGCACTTTACTATCTCATGCAACCTTATCTGCTGTTCCACAACTTCATAACAAACCCATTGAAACATGAAATGACCTTGGAAAGGCATCTTTCAATCTGACACGAGGCATGCTCTTATGGGGAACAGCACTGCTCCACGCAGAGCTGATGTTTTCAGATTGATGCTTCTGAACTGATTTTTTTTTTTTTTAAAGAGGGAAGGGAGATGGGTGGAGTATTGAATTTGAAAGGAAAATATTTTTTTAAAAACAAACCCACTCAGCTGAAGTTGAAGCACCACTCAGCTGAAGAAGAGGTATATTAAGAATGTACATACGACAGTGACACTTAAGTCATGGGTGAAAACAAGTCTTCAATTTTGATGAAAGAAAAACAGCATTTCCTCTGCCAGTTCTGATTTGCTCATTCATGAGATCTTCAAAACCCCAAATTATTAGTTGGACTAATTGAAGCTAGTTGGGTGTGTTAAATGGAGAAAAGAAGTGATGAAGTCTGAAGGAAGCTTTACATTTAATTGTGTTGTTCTTGACATCATAATGTGATGCTTCTACGTCAAAAATATTCCAGAAGCCTCTCAGTCCTCAAAATGCTGCTCCTCTGGAAGGGCTGCAAGAGCACTTGAGAATTAGCAGCAGGGAAGGGAAGTCTTGCAGCTGTCAGGGGAATTAATGGAGGTGGTGCCCTGCCAGTAAGCTTCATGGAGTTTTGGCCAGGATGCTGCACTGGACACTTCAAGCTTTGCAAAAGGGTGGTGGACGCTTTCATGCCCATGGTGGTTTTACCTTTCAGGAAGATGGTGCCTCCTGTAGAGCAGTGCTGCCCACCGCCTCCCCGCTGCCCCAGCCTCAGGAGCTGTGGTGCGAGTGCCACCTGCTGGGTGATGAGCACTCTTTACATAAATTGCAGATAATTTTTATATATATATATATATATATTTGTGTGTGTATACATACATATAGTAAGTTTATGTATATGTTTGTTTACATATGGGGGTATGGCTTTTTCATAAAGAAGTTCTTGGGTGGACCTACAAAACCTTGCTAAGACCTAAAGCTTCTCACCTTCTGAGGACTTACACAGCTTGTGTTTTGTGAAACTCAACTAGCACTTGGGTTTTATATTGCAAGAAGAGAGGAGAGATTTTGATACTGCTGATGTTTAATGCTGCCTTTGCTTTACTGAAAGCAACTGGGAATTTTCAGTTGTATAGCTCATTGCTCGTGATGTGATAAGCTTTCACAGTTGTCTTGATGGTCAGATATCAAGATGTTGAGATAGGGCTGTAGACCTGAAATGGAGACTCAACAAACCAAACTCAAAAGTGACTCGTTATGTATCACTTAAGTGTTAAATCTCCATAGCACTGCTCATTTCATAATTTCTCATGTCAACTATCTTATTGCCATAAAATTTTATGAGCATCCCATTTTGATACAAAATAGCACTTCTGATTTAGATTAGCTGAAGATGTATAGAAATTGCAGGATATTGCTGGATGGTCTTTTCCATTTTAAAGAACATTTTTTTCATGTGCACACTTTAATAACGTTTGCATAGAAGAGTAAAATATAAAAGTTTGATTCCGTCCTAGAAGTTCCACTGGCAGGTGAAATCATAAATCCGAATCTGACATCATCCCCAGCAATGGCTTTCCAATTTCTATTAGTTTCCATCCCTCCTAGCCCGCTGGAGCACTGGCTGGGATGCTGTTTAAATACCAGTTTGATTCAGCTGGGTCCAGAGTGAAATCAGTTGCAGCATCAAGGCTTGTAGCTGTTCTGTATTGTACTGACAGTATTAGGGAAAGATGCATAGCGCTGTTTTGGGGGTTTTTGTTGGACAGCTAACCTCATTACGGCTTTATTGTTTATTTATTTTGTGGGGCACTGGTGCCAGATGAGTCTTTTAGCCTGCCTGTGGGTTAGGAATGGGTCCAAGCTGAATCATAAAAGTTTTGAGGAAACTTTCAAAAGCTTTCAGCTGGAAAACCTATATTCATGTACTTTTGTGACAAATGGATAAAATGCTTCACATGGGTTTGAAAATGTGTTCCTCCACTTGAGATCTGTACGGTGGAGAGTGCATAACAGTTGGGAATGAGCTGATGGAGCAAAAAGCAAGTAGTGTAACCGCAGAGTTCATCCTAAAGTGTGATTCTAGCAAAAAAAAAAAAAAAAAAGTACCTGGCATATCAAGAGGGATTACAAGACAGGCTTTTGAGGAGGGGGACCCACAGTAATAATGTATAACTAAAGTTCACTGTCCCCTAAAACACTGAGAGTTAATTTGATGCTTGAAAAATTGTGATTTCAGTGTCTGGTGGAGAAGCAATTGACCCTAAAATTGCTGCCTGAAGCTGAACCAACATTTTCAGTTTAATAACCAGTGTCATACAAAAATAGCATGTGAAGAGGAGCAGGGGGAATGCAAAATGTCTCTGTGGTCTTGCTCTAATGTATCTCTCCTCACCCTGACCCAAACAACTGGCATGTAGTGTAGGCAGTGTAGGCAGTGGATGCTGCTGCAGTGCTCAAGGCAATTTACATCCCATCCATTCATCCATCCCATCATGGCATATCATGACTTTCTTTTTTCTTTTCTTTCCCCACCAACCTTCTGAGCTGCTAATGGAAAGCTGCCCACTATAACACGTCAAACTGCAACAACCACCTTTTGTTCTCTGAAGTGCATATGCAGTATTGTCAATGGGGATGCTGCGCTACTATCCTCCTCTCCCGCCCCCTCCTCATCCTGAGTAAACTAGTTCAGCAGCTCTCCTGCCTCCTGCCGTTTTAGACTCATCCATACCCTTTTGTTCCTTTTCTGCACACCACATTTCCTGGCCTTCCCACCTACTCAACACCTGCTTTCCTGTGACCTCTTGACCTGTCATCTCCTGGTAAGTTCATTGATGTTCATCTTGTTCCACGCCATCACCAAAACCTCGCTTTCCTTAATTTGAAGTCCTGCCTTTAGTCAGGTCACTCGGTGGCCATTACATTCCTTGGGAGCATCTTGGAATCACATCTGCTCCAATAAAAATGTCCTCCCAGTAATCTCAACTGCCCTTGCAGAGGGGAAAGGCAGGTAATATCTTGAGGGCAATCTGTAGCTGCAGTCACACTTGAGAGTAATGGCGCATGGTCCCATCTCTGGGGAAGGGCTGCAGCTCACAAGATTGACGAGAGAAATCAGAAATGAAGGCAAATCCTTTGCAATCTCTTTTCCCTTTCCTCTCCAATATTCTTCACAAGAAGGCGTTGGAAAGGCTTCTCCTGTGAAAACACTTCTACAAAAACAGCAACAAAAAAGTTGCTCACTAGCAAAGTGGTAAATACATGAGCAATCGTCATCCTTCTTCTGCAGTCTTTTGTGCTGTCTTATTAATGGGCCGTGGAGGCAGAGGAGGAGGTAACTCATCAACCGTTATCCACAGGGGGGCTGCAAATTAGTTGGCTGTGCCAGTTATGTTTTCCTTTTTGACACCAACAGATAAATTTGCCTTCATATGGTACGGTTTCTACAGAACAAACCATACCAGAACAGGGTCTGTGCAGGCAGCTCGCAGCCTTGGGATTTCTGGAGGCCAAAATGCTGCCCTGGCCCCAGGCCCCTTCGCTGGGACCCGGCAGAAGATCTTTGAGTTGTGAGGATATGTGTGTTCCTGAGAACAGTTGGTTTGAAGAATTTGGACAGTCTAAACATATGAAATGGGGAAGACTTCCCATTCTGTTGCGAGAGACTTTGCCATGACCTTTGGCTTCTTGGCATCCCGTCAGCTTTGGCGCTGTTTGCACGATGGTCAATCTGATGATGGTACAGCTGCTGGGAGAAGACGGCAGTGTTTCCTTCACCACCTCCGCCTCCTCTCCACTGCAGGCTTCAGTGCTCTCCTCATCTGGTGTCTCTGCACTCGCGACCTTGTGCTCTTCCTTAACTTCCAAATGCAATTGGTTTCTCTAGTCAAAAAAAGAGCATGCCTTTCACTGCCCTTACATCTGCGTGTGCAATTTGTTTAGGTTAACCCACAGCAATGGGCATTTTGTACAGATGTCTTTGAAGCATTCCCTCTCCAAAGGAATAAAAATAAAACCCCCCAACCAAACAAAAAGCAAAAAACCCAAATGCTAAATTGGGCGAATGTTTTGGAGCAGTTGCCAAAAGAAATCAATGCTGAGCCTGGGAAAGCTGTAAAATTTGTTCTTTGGCTTTTTATTAGTAGGAGAGAAGTGATACTTACTGGGTTTGGTCACCTGGACACTGTTCAAGGTCCAAATCCAGAAAATTTGTTGTTTCAGCTTGGATGTTCTTGGCAGTTTGCAGATGTGTAACGGTGCAAGGATACTTAGCTGTGGGGTAGGCTGCAAGCCCCCTTAATTGCAAAGAATAAATTATCAATTCCCAGTCCTTGACTGAGGATTCTGAAAATGATCAGTCGCTGTGGCCTATGGTGTTTTTTACTTTCTTCCTTGCCAAATGTTACATCTCATCAACAACGATTTAGAAATGTCTGCAGTATGAGAAAATAATACACCTTTTCTGTATATGATGTTGCCTACCTGTTACTGTCTGGGGAGGAGAGGAGTACAGTAAAAAATTTAGTTGTTTTTTTTATTTTGTTACAAAATCTTCCTTATGAGGCCAGCCTTGACAGGTCATTATGAAGCGGTAATTATTATTCTTTTATGAATATGACATTGCTATTGTGTTTATTTTCTTTCCTCTTAGAGTAAGTTAGGGGTGTGGGTGTATGTTCAGTCCATTTAATGAGTTACCTGAAACTATTCTGTAATGCAGACTTCACAGAAAACAGTAGTGTTGTGTTGCTCATTGAATCTCAAGGGTTCTTTTTTTTTCTTTTTCCCTTCATTTTCCTGCTGATTGCTATGGCCATGCTGCAACCATGGACTTCACAAACTGGACAAATGGCTGCCTCCTGGAATACGGACGATTTTGGTGAGTCTGCAAAATGAGTTTCACTTACTTATGCTTGCTTGGGAGAAAGAGGAGGAGTGTTATTTATTGGAATTTGGGCTTGATGAAAGCTAAGTCTGCTTTTGGCAGGTTGGTTTTGTAGACGCAACAGGCAAAGCTTACCAAATTTCAAGGTTTTTTTGTTTTTATGGAGCGGGTTTTTTTCTTATATTTTATTGTTGGCAAAGGTGAAGGAATTAACATGCAGTGGATTAATTTGAAATAGTGTCATTTTACGAGATTGAGTGTTATAGCTTTTGTAATAATTTTAAAATGACTTTTCTGTAAGACACACTGTGAAGCAATGGCTTAGAACATTTTAATTTTTCTTCTCTGGCCTTTTCAGTTGTTTCTGCAAATAGTTCAGACAGAAAATGATTAATTCATTGGATGGCTTTTCAGAAAAGTACTTGTGTGGTTCTCCTTACTGTTCCTAATACCAGTGTTGCCTGTGGTGTGAACTTTAAGAGACGATGCGTTGATAGTATGTTTGCATTGAACATTGTACCAGAGTTTTCCGTGAAAAGGATTTCCATCCCAAGTAGTCTCCGGTGAGATGTCTTTTTAATTAAAAAAATAAAAAAGAGAGACACAAAGCTCTCTCAGGGTCATACTCTGCTCGTGTGCAGACGGCTGACCTGCAGAATACCAATCTGGGGGTACCTGCAGTTGCTCCCTGAGGATGAGGCTCTGGCACTTTGGACTTTCAATTAAAGGTGACTAGACAGCTGCAGGGAAAACATTTGCTGCAAACAAATCAGCCTGGAGATTTGCTCCAGGGGCATGGTTGGAGGTGGCATTATTCACGCGGCGCTGTCTGTAGGAGTAAAGCTGCCTCTGAGCACTGACCGGAGGTGGTTGGCAGCTTAGCAGTCTTGGGATTTATCTCTGAGCTATTTAGACCTAGCAGGAGTGTCTCGTTACTGCTAATAGGCTCAATTAAGGAAAATAGCTTGCCTCACCTCTCACCTGTGCAGCGACCACCTCACTTACGCACAGCCTTAAGTTCTGAGGGAGAAGGCAAATACGATTTGGGTAGGGTGCTGGCTGCCATCCCGTCCCAGGGAGAAGCGAGCGGCCCTGTCGTGGGTGAGGCGAGGGAGGGAGTGTGGGGCCAGGCGCTGGCTGCCCTCTGACAGATTGCAGCCGGGTTTAGCTGGTGCACGCCCCTTCGGGGGGGTTGGCATCGCCTCTCTCCTTCTCCTTCTTCCTTTGCAGTTGCACCTGCGGTCTGCAGGTCTGCAGCACCTGCGTCTGATGCAAAGAGCCAGAGACTGAAAGATGGGTCTTAAACTTAGGACTTTCTTCTTGGGCACAGCTTTGGAGAAATCAGAGATAAAACCTGATATTTTGCTTTTAGGCATTTCCGAAGTATTGCTGCTTAATCCTTTTTATTGATCCATAGCTTATGCCGGAAAGCCCCTGTCTCAAGGCAATATTCAGAGTCCTGGAGGATAATGACACTAATCACGTTTCATATGACCTTTCAGGCAGGATGAACATATGTTGCACTGCTGCATTTTTCTCCTCTGTTAGTTCCGGTTATATATCTTTTATTCCTCAGCAGTGTGGCTTAGGAGTGCAGTTAAGAAGCCTTGTGCATGACTGGTACACGGTAATTTCAGAACTGAGTAGCAGTAGGGTCTGTAAGTGGACTGCTGCTTCGGACTGCCGTGCTTTGATGTGCTAAGAAGCCTTGATCAGCCCGAGAGAGTAATAGCTTCTGTGCCCAGGAACAGAAGTAACGCCTATTTACTGTGATGCACATACTACCCAAAGCTCTTTGAGTCTGAAAACTAGAGGAGTGCATTCCTCATGGCTTTTCTTCAGCATATATCTTGCTTTTTTAGCCTATTTTGTAATGTACATGTATAATTGGCTCTTGTGTTGCACCTATATAAAGAGATGCCGCTTCAATATCTGGAAGCGCAGTAATATGAGCGCTGAAGTGCTGCCATCACTGCCGCACATCAGGGGAAGTTTGATATGATCACACGGACGAGCGTTTCCACCCAAGTTTTATTCTTAGATTTATTTTTCACTTTAGCTCTGATTTGGTTATATTTGAATTTTTGGCAAATGTAGTTAGCAAAGTTAAAATCTGAAACAGTAATTTAAATGAAAGAGCAAAGTGTACTTTGAATAAACAGATAAATATCAGAGCTAAAAGTGTAAGGAATGATTTCCTTTCGCTAAAGGAGGAGAGCTGATGTCACCCCAGGCTTTTCCCAGCAGTGCATGGTGGAAGGCCAAGAGACAGTGGGCACCAGCTGAAACGAGAGGGGTTCACACTGGTTACAGGAGAAGCTTTTTCACCCCGAGGACAGCCAGCCAGGCAGGGGCACAGGCTGCCCAGGGAGGCTGTGCAGTCTCCATCCTTGGGGATTTTCAAGACCCGACTGACAAAGCCCTGAGCAACCTGGTTGTATCCTGCTTGGAGCAGGATTGTGGACCAGAGGCCTCCTGAGGTCCCTCCTGGCCTGAATTATCCTGTGATCCATTAAAGAACACTTGAATATAGAGGGATCTTTATGCTTGGAAGAAGAATGACGTGGCAGGGTCGTGCAGGGCGTTGTGATAACAGTAAGGCTGGTGGTGACTTCTGCGGGAGGGTGGCTTTTGTAACAGGAGGAGGAGGAATGCAGCACCTGGCCAGGCTTGTTCGGGAGTGCTGCTCTCTGGGGCCATCTCTGAAAGTTTGTTGCTTTTGGTTTTTAATTGCGCAAAGCAATGAAAAACTGCCACTTGCTGATTCTGAAGAAACTGTATGCTATTTGTTTTACACCAACAGTAGCTGCATCACTAGTTTCCAAAATTTTGGAAATCATCAGTTTACTTTTGTTTATATCAGTTAACAAACCTCACCTTGTGGGAGCAGACTTCAGGAGAACCAGATTCTTCATGTAGAAGGCTTCCAGTCTCTGGGGGGTTTTTGTTTAGTTTTTTTTTTTTCCTAAAGATTGGGCTATGACTATTCCCAATCCTTCAAGAATGGTGTGCGAACAGGAGGCAGATTGAAAGCTATGGTTGACTGGACTGGAGTCAGCTGTACAATGTGAGGTAGGAGCTGATGGATGGTGACGTGAAGCCAAACAGAGTTCCTGGGGCTGAGGGAGAAGAGAGAAATGGCCAAGATACCGAGGCAACCTTGCAGGATGAAATAGGTGAGCCTGTGAAGAGGAGTGTGGATGGGTCAGAGATGACCACAGCAGCTGTGGAGGAGCAAAGGACTGCTAATGGTTTAGACAACTGTCTGAGTAATCCTTTGCGTTTTCAGGAAGATGGCCTGCAACGTTGGAGTTAGTCCTGCAAATGCTTGTAAACAAACATAAAATGTACAAAACGCGCTATTAGTAGGGTATGGCTTATGAATGCACCAGTGAATGAATTTAAGTGTTTAACCTGATCTTAGTTTTTCTGTTGTATTTCTGGTTTTGTTGACTTCATTTTCTTTCCTCCTGGAAGGGAGTTAGTTTAATTTACAGATTGACTTTTCTTTTTTGTGTTTGGAGGCAATACAGGTGAATATGAAAAGCAATAGTTAGTAACTCCAAGTAGGATTTCAAAGGCTTTCACTTATTTTTGCAATTTTTTTTACCACTATCCCATCTGCTTCCACCCACGTAGCAAGTGAACTGTCATTCTTGCCTGTCATGCCCCAACTATGATGGGATATGGTCAGTGGGTGAGGTCCCAGCGAGGCCACAGTGTCTTGTCCTTTCCATATTCAGAGGCTGAAAGCCATGAGGATTATGCTGCAAGAAACTAAAAGCTTTAGATTTTAACCTTAACTTTACTTTGACTGTAACCACGCTGCTCCACGTGCATGCACAGTGACTATCTTCAGAGTAACATTCATGTAACTATGGTGACTTTATGTCCACTCTCCCTCCAGCCTTGAATACTACGCTGGGTAATTTGCCTTTTATTTTAATTTCTTTTATACATATGCAAAGCCTTTGTATTTCTTCTTTTCTGTGTTGGTTTTTTTTTTTTCCAGTTGTTGTATGGATAATAGTGCTGATGAACAACTATTTAGTCTGACACATAAAAGCATAGCTGTAAAGAAAATGAAGCAGAGAAAATTACAGTAGCAAAGGTTCCTAAATTATAGTTGTACAGGGAGAATGTGATAAGGAAGTAGTTAAACATTACTATTTAGTCAAACCTGCAACTGTGGCTGGTACTTCGATTGTCTCCTCCTTTTGCTGACACTTAATTTGTGTGGTTGGTGAGATACTTTTCCTGCTAATGAAGTCCCTGTTTTATTGAACCAGAAGTCTGTGGAAGTAAATGGGTGTGTTCTCCATGGTTTTAGGTCAAGTGCCAAACAAGTGCTAATTATTTTCAGATTTGCTTTTAAAAGAAATGTTAGGTGCTTGCTATACCCACTGTTTTAAAAAAAAGAAAAAAATCAAACAAAAAACCTCCAACAAAACCAAGACACAAATCAATCTGCTCGTCTGAGAGCAGATACGTGTTCCATTCAGGTATATTGGAAAACATATATAAGGTAATAGGACTAAACCAGGATATTCATAAACAAAAATATTAATGTTTGAGCTGGCTGTAGGCTTGCTAGAGCTGGAAAGCCCATTGCTTTTATGGCAGCAGCGTGTTTGCTCTTAAACAGCCCGGGCAGATGTCAGCATCGTCCTGTGCGTGCTCTTTGGTGGAGTCGAGCGGTCGCTTGTGAGCATGATAGTGAGTACAAGCCATGATCTCCTAGCAGCAGGTCTCGGGTTTGAAGACCTTTGCTTGGTTTCAAAGCATCACAGCAGTAATCCACAGGACCCTGAAGACCAGCTTTCATCCACAGGGATGTGGGACCAAGAAAATGTGCCATGTAGATCTTTCACGAAGTAAGGAGTGAGTAGGGTCCTTTAGGGAAAAGTTGCATCTTTCTGTGTAGGCACTGTATTTTCCCTTCTGAAAATTGCTGTTAGGGTCCAAGTTGGTGGTTAGTAATAATTTCCTTTCTCTCTCCTCCCAGGCGATTCAGAAAATGTCCTAAGGCAGGCTGGGTTACTGTGGTTAATTTTTGTTTGAGCAGGATGGATAGCTGTTCGTGAGCAAAAGGTAGTCTTCTGTGGTAAAGCTAATTGCCTCTCTGCTTATCTTAACCTCAATGAAGCTATTACCGTAGGTTTGTTAGGAAAAGAGTTAGGTAAAGGCAGTGGCCTGGACTGAGCAAAGGTTAAAGCAATCAGCGATCGCTCAGCTGTCAGCAGAATTGCATTGCTGGGAATTGCATCTGAGGCTTTGCACAACTTTATTGTCTGTGTGGCTTTTAGCTGTTCCTGCGAGCATGTCCTTCAGCAAGCTAAGGAAAGGCCAAGGGTTGTCTGCCTGCGATTTCTGCCTGCCCTTTGCATTGTGAAGTCAGTCTAGAGCATGGCCAAAATACTGCAGAAGTAACAGTTGTTTGTGGTGGAGCCTGAGATAAATGGATTTATCCAGTAATTGTGAGGCTGCTCAAGTTGGATCTTGGCAACTTGACTTTTTTTTCTTTCTTTCTCACCAGCATAGTTGTACTGAGGTTTGGTGTTGCATCTTATTTTTAACAGCAAAGCTCACTTATCTTTAGTCAAACATGTGGCGTGATTCATTTGAGAGAGGTGGCATTTTATCAAACATCACAAATGAGCTTTCTCGTTAGAACTAATTCAAACCAACTGAAAAAGGATTTTTCCTATTTCATATAAATTTATGTGTGCAAAATTCTCATATAGTCGGAATCAGGAGAGCTTGTTGTCAAAATAAAGAGATATCAGACTCAGTTGTACTTCTCTCAACCCAGCATTATGTTTGTCATATGGTACTTTAAAAATCTATACGTGCCTAGTTTATCCAATTATTGCGGGTCCTTTAAACTGAGCTAACATATCTGTAGAGGAATATAAATTCTTTTGCAGTTGCCCAGTATTAAAGCCTGTATCTTTATGCAGAGATGTAATTGCTGGCCAGTATATGTTTTTGCAGTAACGACAGTCACCGCAGCTGTTTGAGATCTGTCATGTTTATGCATGACCAGATATTGCAATAGACTGGTATGAATTTGCTGCAAAGAGAGCTTTTATTTTTCAGTCTTGGGAAGTGGGCTCCATCTAGTGTTTAAATTAAAGATTAGACTCCGGTTCCTTTTCTTGAATGCCCTTGTGGTGTGGATAAAGGACGTAGAGGAAGAATTGCGATAGGCATCACTTTCGTTGATGATTATCTAGAATGAGACGTTTCTCGATACAGTCAGTAGGTGAATGGTAACCTGAAACACTGCGTCTGTCTTGCACATGCACTTGAAGCTAAAATAATCCTTTTATGAAATGGCACGTGGCTAAAAAGAAATTAAACCAGCATGGCAATAATGTGATCCTGGAATATTTTGTGGTTGGTTCCTACATTTACTTTCGCACTATTTGATGTGGCATGTTAGAAACCAGCATGTTAGTCTACAAAATCAGACTTAGAAAGTTAATTGCGAAGCTCTTTTAAGAAGTAATGAATTTTGAAATAGTACTGGATATTAATATCCAGTCAACAGAATAGTTTTCCAGTATGTAATGCTTCACTGAAGGAGCATGTGGGGTTCTATCCTTTATTTTTACTGTTTTCTTAATATTTCAGCTTTTGTAATATTTCATCCTCTGCTAAATGCTACTTAATTATTTTTTTTATTAAAAGGGATATCATGTTTTGACCTAATTGAAACTAAAACAGAAAATTATTTGATAGATGTTGTCTCGTGTCTCCAGTGCCCTGATAATAAATAATGCTGCGAAACAGAGACAAGAAGCATGAAGAAGAAAAAAAAAGTTTTCATATGTTCAAGGTGGTGTTAATTCGTCTGAGCAACTTCTATTTTTTGTTGAAACTGGATCAGACTGAGAAAGTTGAAATACTTAAGACTGAACACAGATTTGCCTTCTTCACTGACCTTTGACACTCCAAACTGAAGGAGCGGGGACTCGGAAAAGTTTAGTCAGGAGGGCACGGCAGCAAATCTGCAGTGAGAAAAACCTGGACTACCTGAGGACTATATTTAATTATCTGTACAGTTGCATTTTTCCCTCTGGCTAAAGGGAGATTTGAGGCCGCTTTAACAAGCTTTCAGCCGGAGCTCCCTGCCACCTTGCAGCCACGCTTTGAGAGCGATGAGGGAAGAGGGAGGTGAGCGCCGTGCCCGAGCCAGCAGCCCCTGCCTGCCTCCCTGCCGCCTGCCCGCCCGCCCGGGAGGCTGTGGACCTGTGCTGCCACTCAAAGGCACGACTCGCCCCCGCCGCCACTTACCTTGAGGGCTGGGGGGTTGGAGAGCTGCAGAGCCGCCTGCGAAGGTGGAGGAGACCCCTGACCCACGCCCAAGACAGCTCTCAGCTTGTTTTCCGCCCGGAGCGGTGCGGAGCGGGGACTGGGATCCAGTCCCGTGTCGCTGGCAATGAGCCCGTTATTGTTTCATCTGTAAAACATTCAGGGTCTGGGCTTTCCGGTTGACACTTGGGAGCTGAGCGTGGACAAAGTTAATGGGAACCATCTGGCACCGGAGGGAGGAGTAAGATGGTTACCTCGGCCGCGTGAAACCGGGGCGCCGTTGTGGCATGTCTGCAGCGTGGGGGGGAACCGTCAGGAGCGGTGGCCGAAGAGGGCACCCGTGGAAGTGGGATGTGAGTGGTGAAACCCCGCTGGGCGCAGGACAGCCCTGCCGAGCCGCGGGCATGGCCCCAGAGCCTCCCGGCATCGGGCTGTCCTTGTTTCACTTGGCTTAGGAAGGCGGCCAGCAGTTGTGTGGGGGTGTTTGAGTATGTGCACGTACACACGCTTCCTTGACAACTCTCATAAATTACTATTTTTTTCTTTTGAGACACTGGTATAGCTGGCAACCTCTGATTTTCCAGTTCCATACAGGTGTAAACTTGGTCTCTCAACCCCACAGAGACAGTAGGGTTGGGGTGGACCTGCTGGACCACTTGGACCTGCTGGACACTAAATACTGTCTTCTGTAGGCAAAACCTATTTCTTTATCTGTTGAATTTTTTTTGAAATTTAAAATAACATATTATTAAATCCCATGTTATTTACTTTCTACTTTTCTCCTAGAGTGGACAATGAAAGCAAAAGTAAATTTGTGTTACGTGAGGCCTCTGGGTCTTACAGTGATCCAGTAGATCACTAGATATCTTTTGTTGGTTTTTTTATTTTATTACCGGTTTAGAAGCAGTGGTTACACTGCAATTTCTAAACAAAACTTGGAAATATCTCCACTGCCTTTACATTCTGTAAAAAGCCATTTCTTTCTTTAAACAAAATTAAATTTGGTCCAAATCTAAGCTGCTGCTATGCCTTTAAAGCATATTTGTAAAACTATAGATTGAAAAGGCAAGGCGGTATTTTTTTTTTTTTGGAGTGCCTGATAATACAGTGTTGTCAATTCAAGCGGTGCACCATCCACAAACTGGTTTGCATGGTAACCCACACCGTACTTCTAGCTGAGACTAAAATTGACCACAAAGGCCTTACAGGTGGTCTCTGTTGTCACCCACCAGATCATGGGATGGGACACCTTGCTCACGTTCTTGCTTTGAATCTGTGAGAGGTGGGATTTGAACCCGTGCTTGCCATGTCCAACACCGCCGGTGATTGTGGTGGTGGTGTCCCACGGCCAAGGGAGATGGTTCGGTTTGGCGCTGGCAAGGAGAGAGGGTCCCCAAGAGTTGTCCCCATCCCCCAGCATGGCCTCACGCAGAGCTGCACCAGCGCCTCTGGTTGAGTCCGAGATTCCTTGTGGTGAAGCTCGATGGAGGAGGGAGAAACCTCAGAAAGGCTGGACTTGGACATGATGCTGAACTGCAGGTGAGGGGGTGGTGGTACCAGGGGAAGCTCTTAAATAACGGGTGCTGCTGCGTCCACAAAGTCCCTCTGTTGAGTGTAGAAGAGCCTAAAGTGATGAAGCAAATGCCAGATAGTCCCTTTGCACCGCAAAATGGCAAAGCTGAGGATAATCTAGAAGAGAGGTGCTTTGCTGTACTTTGGAGAGCTGTTGTAGAATTTATGGCAGCAATTAAAAAGGAAAGCAAATGACGTCTTGAGAACATGAGGTTGGAAAGGTGGTTCTGGCACATGGAAATCTGATCTGGAGCTTTCTGATCACTTCCATCACCCTGTTAGAGGAGGAAAGTGCTAAAGGAGTGGAAAAGAGTGGAAATAATTCATGGTTTCAAGTAGTGCAAGTCATGAAGAAGATGTAAGTAGTCCTGGTGTATTTAACCTGAAAGAAAAAGAAAGCTATAAATAAAGGGTAGGGGAACAGAAAGAAGAGGTAGAATGTTAAGAAGACTTGACTATTTTGGACTCAGTATCTCCAAGTAAAATTAAGGTATAGAGTCATTTATTAGGCATCTACTTGTTTTCTTTTATGGTAGAAGTAGCAGGTACAAAATGTACTGTGGAAGTAAATGACAAGGATAGACAGTTGGCATCAGCTAACTGAAGGGCTAGGCAGTGTATTTTGAGAGAAAGAGAATTCACTAATACATCGACTAACTAGATTAAGGGTGTTAAGATGACAAGATCCTTAATTTAGACCAGTATTTCAGACCACGGTATGGTCTGCTCCTGGCTGTTAACATTCCTCTGTGTGGTGGGCACAGCACTCGTGTCGTGGTGGATGTACGCTCACCTCTCGCACTTTCTTCTCTTTTTCCCCAGGCAAACTTGAGCCAGCTGGTTTGGGAGCTAGACCTAGCCGGCATTTATAGTTTTGCATTGGTTTTGGTTACCTGACTTGAACTCCTTTCTCCCTCCACTGGGGACCGACGTCTTCGGTAGTTAGGCATCTTTGAGCGTGGCCGCACGACCTGTTGGGTCTGTGCCACCATAGCATGTGACATCGGGAATTTATGAGCCAGAAACTTGCTGCTAAAAGGACATCCATTTAAACTAGAGGAAGGGAAATTGGGACGGCAACTTTATTGTCCTGAGATTGAGAGGATTGGTTTCATGGCCTAAACTGTGGTTTTATCATTAAATTATCTCTTTACTTGGGAAAGAGATGGATCTGCTAACATCCTTCCTTCATGGTGTGCTCTTAAGAAATAATAACAAACATCATTGTATTTCAGCTCTTCTCGCAAGTTCGATGTTGTGAAGTGATTTGTTTTTAGCTTATTCTATGCTTACAGAGACATTAATGGTTTCTGAAGGAAAGCTTGCTCTAATTTGTAGACATTAAATTGGTAAGCATTTGCCTGTTGTCACTGATGTAATTTCTTCTTTGTCTGACCTCATTCACCTGGCATTAAAATCATATTACTGAATCTCAATTTAAAAATTGCTGCGGCTAATAGGGAAAACCTTTGCTTTAAGTGTTTTGTTGGCTTGATCTAATCTGTATCCTTAACGTCCACTGTGGGACTGTATCCAGATCTTCAGTGCTGACAAGCGCCTTTTAGCTTCGTTTATTTGTTATGGGGAAAACAATTTAAAAGCTTAGTTATTAAAGCCACTTTTTGTAGGAGAAAGTAATGAAATTGCCCAGTCTGAAGACACAAGTTATACAACTTAATATCTAATCTTAAATAGCATTATTAAAGCCAAATACCCACCATTAAAATCACTCGAGGTTCATTTTGTTATAAAACCCAAGAAGAATGCCTTCTGACGTAATACCTTGTAATGCAATGGCCCCAAAATACTGCTCTGCCTATGGTGCACTTTACAGGTTACACGTAATCCAGGTTTTATTCGCTTGCTTTGCCAGACTGCCCCTGCCCTTGCAGTAAGTGTCCCTCGCGCTTGAAGCCCGAGCATGTTTGCAGCTCGTTTAGTCAGAGTAATTTGTGATCTGATTGCCATGTAAATAGCAATATAAAACTAGATCAGACTGGACTATGCAAGAATAGCATTTATAATGTTTTTTCCTTCCTCACTTAAATTTCTGCTTTGCTCTGAACTTAAAAAGGGCAGCACCTACCTGAAACTTCTTGATTCTAGAAAAACGGGGATGTAATCTTAATTTGTCAATTAAAGCATACATGTTCTCACAGATTAAAAAAAAAAAAGTTTTATAACTCATGGTTTTTTAGAATGCACAAGAGTGTTGAATTCCTGAAGATTTGTTTTTCTTGATAGTTCTGGTTAAGGGAAGAATTGGCAGCTGGTCAGTAAGTGAGGAAAAGAAAGTGCTGAATTAATGATGTAAGAGGGGAGGAAAAATTTCATTAACTCTAGAGATGATTTTACTTTTTGTTTGATTTGATTGCTTTCACACTTTGATTTGCATTAGCATGCAAATATTTCTTCCTTGCTGTGCTCAACATTGAAAGAGATAAAATAAAGCAAATTACAAACAGAAGTGATGAAGACAAATCTTTTTCTTCCAAAGGAAAATGTAAATGTTATCAGCACTAGGAAAAATTAGGGGGGAAAAAAAAAAGTATGCTTCTCAGAAAAGTGCAGTAATCAGAGTTTTGAATATTTAAAGATCAATTTTGTCATTACATCAAACTAGCTCAATCAGAGCCGGAAAAATGCAGTATTGATAAATGGTGATGCCTCTGAGTGAGATATTTGAGATGCTATTGTCACCAGTGTGTATTTATAGAGCTGCCAGGAACTGTTCAGTACTAGCAGTGCACAGGAGTGGTATCTTTTTGCCTCCTGGTCTGGCTTATTTCACCTGCCGAATTAGAACGTGCTGATTATTTTCTAGTAGGAAATAAACCATCAATTCTGGGATTTTTGGAAATGAGGACTTCAACGTCAGTTCTGAAATATGCTGGTATTTTATTTTCTAGAAGAAGAGGGGGGGGAAAAGCACAGGGAAACTAAAATATCTGATGATGTTCTAAAAAAGGACTTCTTGTGGGCGGGAATTACTTAACTTTTTCCTGTACTGTATTAAGTCCTGATATCTACCATTTTATTGTTGAGAGAAAATAATCTTATTATTTTACAAAGGACATATTCCTTGTAAAATCTTTGACCGTACTACATCTCAGATCAGCTTGATTGATAACTTTTTAATGTACGTTATAAGTATGAATTTGATGGCTTTGCTTTTAAAATTTAGTGTGGTACTACTTTGTGTATTACTAAAATGGCTTGCTGCAGCATTGCCAGGTTAAAACAAAAAAAAAAAAAAAAAAAGGAAAAAACCCTTTTGCCTGAAGCCTGCTGGTAAGAAGGTGGATGGGAGAAGGGTGTGTGCATAAAGAGGGGTCACAGTCTGGAGGTAAAGCAGAAGATGCAGGGGCCATCGTGCAATTAAAAGTTAAATTAGGCCATGCACACACTCCACATTTGCTTAAGACAGGCTATGTGAGTAGTCTCATTAATGTCGAAAGGATGCCTTACGTGCTTGAAGTTAAGCAGATTTGTAATTGTTTGTTGCATTACATCCCAAGCCCATGTTGCAAAAATATTGCTTCCAATAAATTCCTACTGCTTGATAAAAAAAAAAAGAGGAAAGAAAAATATTTGAACCACCTATTGTACTGCCAGAAAAAGGAAATGAGACAGAAATTGGGAACCCCTTTATTGACAACAGCAGTCTCTCCCCTGAAGCACATCCGCAGCTCCCCAGCAGGGTATTCCCCCCTCAAAGTCCCATCGTGGTTTTGCCTCCCGTCACCTTGCCATGTTACAGGTTGGAACACTCGGTCGCCCTTTTCCCACCCTGCCGCATAGAGATGTCTCCTTTGGATCTCCCCGCTTCCTTCCCTAAACGATTAACTGCTCTTGACCTCTGCTTGCCTGTCGTGCTTGGCTCTTTGCCGCTGCGCCCAGCGCTCGCTGTCCCCCCGTGCCCTCCTGTCGCGCCTCTCGCGATGCTCTCCCTGGGCTAGCAGGGCTCTGCCTGTTGCCTCGTCCCCATTCAGCTCCCGTCTGGCTGCTGGCTTCACCCCTGCGCGTCACTCGCTCGCCCCGGGCAGCTGCGCGGGGTGCAGGGCTGACGAGGCTGGTGGCTCTCTGCACAGATGGGCAAGTGGCTGGATGGTTTCCCACGTTTCCCATTCTTCCCTTGAATCTCTCTTTTTCTAATTTAAATGCTATGTTTGTGTTTACCAGCGCATTTCGTTTTCCTCCTACTCTGATTTGTGTGGCTCTCCTGAACCTGAAGTGGAGGACCGCAGACCCATTGAAACTTTCTGAGATTGAAAAGGAGTTTGAGATGCTCTGAGAAACGCTGCAGAGAAACACAAGGCACAGGACCCCAGGAGCAGCACTAAAAAGCTTGTTTCTGTTTGGAAAGCTTACTAGAACGGCTCTTTTGAACTGATTTACAGTTTAAAAAAACGGTCTGAGAAACTTCCCTTTGAAAGCCTTGTAACTTCTTATGGTTGTAGGCTGAGGATTGACTTTAAAATATCCCATCTGAGTGGGACCATCTGGCTTGTTATTACTATCTAGAGTGGCCACCAAAGACAGCTTTTGCTGTTTAACCTCTACAAAATGTTCCCTGCCCTTAATGAATGCCTGATGCCAACATTAGATATGTAGATGACGTCTCATGGGGAGAAGAAAATCATTGCAATAAAGTTAACGTTTTTAGCTACTGATTTGTACTTTCCAAATGTTCATATTTATGAAGAGGAAGATTTGGAAGAGATTTTAATTATTTCATTGTAACACAGTTAGTTTTCTTATTATGTCTGAACATAAGAACAAATTCATAGGTTTCTGGCCCATCACATTTATTCTGTAAATATTTTTTTTCATTATAGCAAGTTTCTCTGAACTCTTGAATAGGAATACACTGAAGTACAGTGGCTTAACTATTCTTTTTCTTTTGCATATATAACTTGTTAGATAAATGCATTTTTCATCCATGGTAGGGGTACTATGCTTTGCAGTAAGAGTTGTACTTTGGCCAGCAACGTAAAGATCTACTCGTGTATTGAATAAATAGATCACGACTACTGATGAAAACCTCCTCCCCTTCCACCTCTCCATGAAGTGCTGCTGCTTTCTTCTATGCCAGTTTGCTTCTGGAAATGTTCTTTCTAAGCACGGTTAAATGGCAGCCCGGCGATAGCCTGGGTTTTGTTTCGGTCACGGAGAGGAATGACACTAACATGCTGCAGAATGTGTCTGGCAGAAAGTGCACAGCCATTTTGACTTTTCAGAGTGAATTAATTCTCTCCTTCTCCTACGGTATCATGTTTTTCGCTTACAGCTCTGTTAGTCCAGTGTAAGCACATGCTTCCCTCAACTCTTCTTCCTGCCATTGCTGTCTCGGGTTCATGGTCCAGCTTGTTCCCTACCTCTCATTGATCTGCCTCCACTTCCACTTGGAGATTTATTCCAGAACGACAGCTGATAAAATACTGGGTAGCCCTCCTCCCTTCTCTGTTTTGTTCTTCTTTTTCTCTGTGAAACAAAAAAAGAAAATTCTTGCCTGCTGCCCTTCTCTAGGTTCTCCTTTCCCCTGGCTCCTGTACAAAATACAGCCAGAAAAGAACTTTTAATAGTTGTCAAGTTTTCAGACCAGTACCTCAAATTTGGGGAATGGCTCTTGTGAGTTTTTTATTTTCCTTAAAGCTTTCCCTTTTGTGGTGACACCCAGAGAAAAGCAGTGGCTGCTGGTTATGGGCTTGCTGGGCATCCATGGCCTTCTCTCACCTGCCCTGCTGTGTCCCGGGAACCGCCTCCATCTCTGGTCCTACCCCTTGGTTGCGAGCCCTGCCTGGAAGCAGCGTTTGGGAGGGATGCAACTGCTGCTGCTTCATACAGTGACATACCTCCTCCTGATAACAAAAGCAATGAGACATTAACGGGCTCTTGCATAGGAGAGAATAGCATTTTGCAGTTACTGATCAAATCCTAACATCCTTACTTCCAACAGCAGGAGGTTGGGCTCTTGGACCCAGGGCAGAGAAAGGTCTTTTTCTGCACAGTCTTTGCAGCTTCTTCCATATGCTTTCCCCATCTGGGATGGTGTGCTTTGGATCCAGTGATTTTTCATTATTATTATTAGTAGTAGTAGTATGATGCTAGAGATTTGTGAGAAGGATGTTTTTCTCCTTTTAGGGTAGGTTGTACTCGGTACTGAGCTGAGGGACATCCTGTCTCTTTTTGTGGGTCTCCCAGAAGGTAAGAGCTCAGCAGAGCCCGGTGGTCACAGCAGCAGCAGTCGATGGGAGGACACTATAGCAGTACAAGGCATTTAAGAAAACAATCCCAGTTTGCTGTTGATTTTCCCAGGATCCAGTCCCCAGAAATCCATAAGATCCTGGGTGATGTCTGTGGCCTCTTGCCCGGCAGAGCAAGCTCGTCTCTCTTAATAGCAACCATCTGGGAGGACCACTGGGAGGGAATCCTGCTAGCTAATTGTCAGCCTTCAGCATCTCTCAGCCTTTTTCTGCGCTGAATATGGGAGTCAAAAGCAGCTGTACAATTTTTGCAAATATTATACATAAGTTACCTTTGGCAAATAAGCTGCATTTTGCCTATTGAAGCCATTTTGTGTAAATTTTTTGCTTTAACTTCATGCTGTGTACTAGAATTAAGTAACTTCTACTGAGCTGGTTTGGAAGTTTCCATGATACGACTACATCTGTGTATACTAAATAATAAATCAAATTCAGTAGGAATAGTTCTTCATTATATTAATTAACAAATGATGCCTTTAGATTCATATGCTTGAAGGTGATTAATACATGATGCAAAAATAAGTAATTTTCTGGTTTGTCTATTTGTTCGCTTACAAGCAGTTTCTGTAATTCCATGTTGAAATGAGTCTTCCTACCTAGCCTACATTGTAGCAAGACATATGTTATAACATACCAAGAGGAAATGTAAGCAAATCATCAGTTCATAGAGTAAGATCCACTGATGTTTAGTTTTTAAAGCATTCCTTCCTCCCTTTCTTTTTTTAAGTTTATGTAAGACAATGCATGGCAGAGAGATTAGAGTCTCCTGATTCCTCCCCCCCCCGCCCCAAATTTATAAAACACATGCACAGAGTCTGCCAGATGCTTTGGAAATTACGTTAGCAGAGGTATTGCTCAGGTTTCTGCATTGCATTTGATGGATGTCATCTATGGTGGCCACCGAGGAGATGGTGGTCAGTGTCCCTGGTTATCATCACTAAGGGATGGAGGAAGGAATGCTTTGGAAATGCCAGGCCAGTCCCAGGCGCTGGTGGCTTTGCAGGGGAAGGAAGGTGCCTTTACTCAACTCTGCAAACACTGCAGAGAGTTGTCAAAGTCTCTGAAGCTCAGTAAGTTGTTCTAAAAACTATTTGACACTTTACTGTGAATATTTGGTGTAAGTATAGCTGTTCAGATGAAAAAAGGACAGCGATCTGTATGTATTTTGTTACTGAATTAGGCTCCCCAGGATTAGGGGTTTTGCTCTCTTTCCTCATTTACAAACGTCACCCACCCTCTTTGCAAGTGTAAATTGCTCTTCTGTAATGAGATCAATGGACCTTCACCGATTTACAGTAGTAGAGAATAATTTGGCTCATTATGCATTTGATGAGATATGATCTGGGAGGCTATCTTTGCACGGATGGACAGTAAAATAAACATTAAGGACTAATAAAAAATGTCATATCCTCCACCACTGTGCTCTAACTGCGTATGTGGGGCTATGTCATTACATACGAGTGGAGCAAAAGTATCCGTGGGTCAGCTCTGAGATGAAGGCTTTTCTCTTCTTCCTACTTCTGTTGTGCTAAAGTCTGTTTTATGAGTCAAGGTGGCAAGAGGCTCAGGTTTAATCTTGGGTTTAGCCCATGTCCTGGCAAAGTGCAGCTGCTCTTTACACAGGCAAAACTGTTGGTTTGGGTTTTTTGGGGTGGTTTTTTTTGTTTGGGTGTTTTTTTTTTTGTCTAATGGAATCACAAACCCCAATGAGTCTCTCAGAGCGGTACCAGGCTGTTGTTAAGGATGGGTGTTTAGAACCATAACTGGGATTTAAAATAGAACCAATCACCTCAAAATTGGTTGTTCCTGCAATTTGGTTGAGTAAATAATCAATCACCCTTTGAAAGCCAGCTGACTACAGGCAAAGGTTTCACATTCCTGCAGTTTTGATGCAGATCCTCAAAACCTCTACCACTGTGACAGCTCTGGCGACTGGCTTGTGCTGCCTGGCACTCTTGATCCTTGGGGAAAAAAGTTAAATGTACTTTCTTTTTTTTTTTTTTTTTTTCTTTTTCCCCAAAGAAAATATGTTGCAATGGTATTTTCTGTGATACTGATAAATTATACACGTTCCATCCCTGGTGATGTGAATTCGGGAAAAGGAAGTGGGAGAATAAGATAAAATTCATTGTGAGATGTGAGGAGTGTACTTTAAAAGTAGTAATATAAATTACGTGGAGGTCGTCTTCTGTGGTCTGTTTCTCAAGTTTATACGTATCTCAAATTAGTAATGAATTAATGTAGGAAAATGAATTTTGCTGAAAGGCTGCTTATTAAGACTTCTGTGAGAAGTAATTATGAAAGAGCTCTGCTGCTGGCCATTGTTACTGCATGTTCTTTTCCACTTTGTTTTATTATATACAAATATTTCCCCCCTTTATGTTACACTATAATGAGTTAGATAATGTTATATTTCTGGTTTACTCACATCTTGCATGAAGACTTTTCTGGACCGACTCCTTGCTTTGTACAAGACACATGAAGTTTTTACGAAACACATTAAGAGGAGTGGGCAGAAAATGTCTAAAGGGATCACCTTGAGCTTATAAATTTCATCCTTACAGTGTTAAAAACTTGGAGCACTGTGAGTTTTTTACTCCATAGGTGCCACTGATGAGTAGCGTTGGGTTATCTCTTAGTAATGGCAGATTTTTTTACTACTTTTTTTTTTTTTTTGCATAGAGAATAACTAAATCATGCTTATAATACTAGAAGGTGGTGTATTTCACACGCTTTGTGGGTTAGGAAGCACTCAGGAAGACAAAGATGGCCTTGGTGAGGTGGAATAATCCTCCAGCCTCCTACTCAGGAGGCTTGCGTTTTAACTTCTAGGCTATGCTACTTCAAAATAACCCTTTTCCTCCCCTCAATTAGTGCTGATGACCAGACCAGTGTTTCGGCTGCTCACTGAGGCCTCCCTGCCATGAATCAGAGATGTGTTCTCTGGTGGCAGTAACCGCGGATGAAATATCTGCGGCGGCACGGCAGTCCCTCGGCGCCCGGGGCCGCGCGCTGCGGATGCTTCGCTTGTTTATCCACCGGCTGCTTTTTAATGGGTTGTAACATGGCTGGAGTCTGTGCCACAGAGCGGGCGCCCGGGCTGCGGGGGGGGATAACGTATGAACCTGCTGTGCTTCAAATCCGAGGGTGATGTCTCTGTAAATCAGAAACATTAACTTGCTTAAAATGTACTGTATTTTGCGTGATTACATGGTTTCATCTGATGTGGCATTCAGAAGATGCTTCTTGTCCATGGACACCAAAACCTCCCTCAGATGTGTGGCCATGATGCTTGTGAGAAACACACATTTGCAAAAATGGCAGAGGTCCTTCTTGTGTGATGACCAGTGTGGCGTCAACTCCAGCCGTGGGTTGCCCCAGGACTTCCTGAACTAGGTGGGAGCCTCGTGGGCTGCCTGGCGCCTGCAGAGGTTTTTCAATTACACCGTGAATTTCAGTCATTGAGCAGGACCTTATTTTGCTGCGCATTGTACCAGTTTCAAGCTAGAGTGGGAGATTAAGGCTTAGGTTTTTTTTTTTTTAAAGGAGAGGCCATATTGCACTGGGAGGTGGCAGCAAAGATTTGCTGACCTTTTTTTGGTATTTCATAGGAGTTGCAACTGGACTACAACAGACAATCNTCAAGCTAGAGTGGGAGATTAAGGCTTAGGTTTTTTTTTTTTTTAAAGGAGAGGCCATATTGCACTGGGAGGTGGCAGCAAAGATTTGCTGACCTTTTTTTGGTATTTCATAGGAGTTGCAACTGGACTACAACAGACAATCTTTTTTCTTTTATTATTATTTTTTGTTCTACCTAAACACCTTCTTTTACTGCTGATAGCGATGGGGGAGTAAATGCAGATCAGCGAATAAGCTCTTGTATTTTTTTTAGAGCATGCGTCACCTCAGCAGAAGTCTCATTCATTTGCTTTGCAAGTACACGAGTAGAAAAGCTTGTCCCGAGTTCTGCAGGAGGTTTGTAACTAGTGTGAATCAGCATCTCGGTACAGCCCTCATGTCCTGGGCAGCATGCTCAGGCAGCACCCAAGCACGGCGATAGCAGTCTGAAGGTGGAAGGACTTGAGACACCGAAGGGATTTTGTGTGGCCCATCCTCTGAGCAGCTCTCACGGGGCTGGAGCTTCAGTACCTTCTCTGGTGTCACGTATGACTTGGGGGGGGAAAGAGCTGTTGGGTAAAGTGCTCCCTAGGTCTGGTGCTTTTGGAGGGTAAACCTATTACCTTGAATTCTTCTCAGAAGCTACCCAACAGCTAATGCAAATCTTTTTTTATCTTTGGTAATAAGTGGTGTGATCTGAAATTTCACATGATAATTGGGTGGCTGTGTTTCTTCTTGTTCCTGAAAACTTCCCAAGCCAAGGCTGCGCTCAGAGCACACTGTAATCTGCCAGTCTTGAAGTTCATCAGGGTTAAGCAGGGTGTTAAACATTTTTAATAAGTTTCGTAGGTCCATAGTCCTTATGTTGCCTAAAGATGTTATTTTTGAAATCTTTTATGAGAATCTGTTTTTTTTATTTTACATGTCTTTCATCTCATGCTGTTTAAGATTTCACGAGTGAATATGCTCTGCTTCTGTGGAAAAAGGTAATATAAGCTCCAGATGTGATTTCATTCTCTGCAGAGGTAAATGTAAACCTAATGATTCCTTACAGGCTTTGACTTAGCTATTCCTCCTTTCTTTTTTTTCCTTAAAACCTAGCTGATGAATTACAAAAGTAATTCAAACTTTGTTTTCCAGTTCTTTTCCTCTTCTGCTGGCAGCTGGCAATTCTTTCACTGTGATTCGTATCAAATCGCAACTCACTGAGGCTCCTCAAAAATAGGCGTGCAAAGCTCTCATGTTGTGATATTCCTCAGGGTTTACACCTTTGGGTTGAGAATGTGCTGGTAGATAAGAAGTCATTGAGCACTGTTGATCTGAGAAGCCTTAGAAAGATTTGATTTTGTAATTTAAAAAGAAAAAAAATCACCCCCCCAAACTGATAACTCAGAAAGTCATTACTCTGTTGCCACTTTTTATGCCCTTTGCACAACCTTTTAGAATTATTTGCTTTAGAAAATTGAATGATGAAACAGTCTTGACAAAATCAAATTGAAGGCTCAAATAACAAAGGGTGGGATTGTAATGTTCCTGCTGCTAATGAAACGTAATTTAACAAGTCACTTCAATAATTTGCTTCTAAACCCCAGAGTAAAGTTTCATTAAGTGGCTGTCAAATTTAAGATACCCCAAGCCTCGCAGATGAAGCAAAGACCATGTTTATCACCCATTTACACTGGGAGCCAGACTGTCAATGTGGAGCCCCGACAGCTTGTGCTAGATGAGAATCGGGCTGCATAGGGAGAGCATGAGATCTGTGTTTTTTGCAACTAGTTTTTGACCCCGACATCCAATCCAATAACCACAATTGTAGCTGAACTACTAGCAAACAGCAATTTCTTCCCCCCCCCCCCGCTCCGTGGAAACGTGTCAAGCACAGATGATGAGGGTCATGTGCTGTTACTAGTGTCTTCTGGGAGGTTGGGCAGCCTTCCTCGCATCGCTCTAGCAGAGGGCTAGATATCACATGCAATCACACCAAAAAATCCCTAGGACAGTAGCACATGGAGCTTTAATGCTTTGGGAAGGGACAGAGGATGAGGAGGAAGCAAAGCTGGCCAAAGCAGGTACACAGGGACACGGTTAAAGTATTTTGTCTGAGGAGCAGCAAAACTGCAATGCCCTTGGCGTGGGCAGGTGGTTACAGCCCAGCTGAGATCACCGGCTACTATTTTTGTGTGGGGCCACACAGTAACCTTTCTGAGGGAGAAGCCAGCTGTGTCACTTCCCAGTTCATTTAAATATCGTAGGACCTTAGATGGCAATTAGCATCCTAGCATTAATACTTTGCTTCAGTGGTGATGGATGAAGTGATTTACCTTCCATGAACTTTTTACTTGAGAAACAATTCTTTCTCCATTGTGGGCAAAGTGTCCTTAAACTGGAATCTCAAAAGGATGAGTCAGCTAAATTGGTTCCTTTCTCCAGCTTCCTGCTTTTTCTTCGTCTTTCATCTTTCATGTCTGATATTAATTTGATTCTTTCAGAGACAGACATTTTAATTGATTAAGTAGACCCGAAAGGTTGGTGATGTGTTGCCAACATTTTTAACAACATGTTCCTTCAAAAAACCATCCATCAGCTGCGTGCTCTTTTCAGAGGAAGGGAAAAAAGAAACCTATCAATTCTACATCCTTCACCTCATTCCCCAAAAGATCAATCATTCCTCCTCGTTCCATGCCTCTTTTAGTACTTCCTAGCTTGCATTGATTTTTTTGCATGCATTCACGTGAGGGTAGCTAATGTTCCCAGAAGCAAAGCTGGAAGAAACGTATTCTGTTCCTTCTGCAGGAGGGTGGTTTGGGGAACTTTCCAAATGAAGGCTTCGGGAGTAGAGTTTGCACTGCGTTACTTGAGCTGCCTTTGAAAGCAGTGGATGCTTATCAGCTCCCTGGCTGAGCAGCAGCTGACTCAATCCTAGGCTTGGACATGAGCTGTTAACAGGCATGCAAGGATTCAAGTCTGGATGGGTGGAGCTGCCAGGTGACTTTGTGCTTTTTCCCTGGTTAAGTGGACATGATTCCTGTTCACGGTTACAGTGCTATCCAAAGGATTGAATTTTTGAGGAGTTAGAAAGGGAGAACCACAAAAAGCTGCATTAGTGGACTAGGAGGGAACCCTGTGAAGCTTAGCAAAGGAGGAAGGAATAAGCCTAAGCAACAGCACAGGCTGGGTGACAGCCATCTGACCTGCAGGTCCTTTTGGTGGACAAGTTGAGCATAAGTTGGCAGTGAAGGCCAACCACAGGCAGAGTTGATGAAAAAGAGCATAGACAGCATGTCAAGAGAAGTCCCCTCTACACAGCAACGGACAGTCCTGTGCCCAGTTTTGGGTCCTGCTGCCCTGGAAGAAAGATTGATAATCTTAGAATGAGGACCATCAAGATAGCAAGGAGGCTGAAGGACAGAATGACAGACCAAGAGAGGAAGGAAGTGTGGCTTTATTTATCCTGGAGAAGAAAAAAATTAAAGGGGGATCTTACGAATGGTTTATAGATAAGGTGGATCAGACTCACCTTGAAAAGAGCACGGCAGCAAGGGCAATTCCTGCTAGATGTAAATAAACAAATTTCACAGTAAGAATGATCAAATATCAATGCAGGTTGCCCAGATGGTATGAAGACTTTTCATCCTTGAAAATACTCAAAAATTTACAGAACAAATACTTGAGCAGCCGATCTAACTTTGAAGTTAACCCTGCTTTCAGTAAGGAGATTGGGCTGGATGACTTTTGGAGGCCACTTCAATCCTGAATTATTCAGTGATTCAAATAAAATCCTATGCTTTATAAACTTTGTTGATTTTTAGCAGGAATGACTGCTAGTCTGGTGTTTCTCAGTGAAGGTGTCTTTCCACCCATAATTATTCCAGATTTGAAACACTTAGGCTAACCCTTTTATCCAAAAGGAGTGTGTACCTCACCTGGAGTGGAAGAGAAGAGTCTTGTTTTTTCCCAAGTCAAAAGTATCTTAATCTTGTTTTCAGGAATGAAAGGATTATATATTGTTTTACCTATATTCAAATATTTTGAGAGTCCTTTCTCAAAAATGCTATTATTCTCATGCTTTCAGGAAAAGCCTAGTAGCTTGGCAGGGTGCATGGCTTTTTGGCAAGGCCATACTGCATGAAATACTGCATGAAAACTTTGTGTTCAATGAGAATTTGAACAAGTTGAAAAGGCTAGGGCTGGATGGAAGTAAAGCTTCAGAGTGGAGCATATGGCAAGGATCAAAACTCGGGGAAAAAGAAGGGAGCAGAACAGTAAGAAGAGACCGGAGGGTGGTACCTTTGCCTTATCCCAGGACTCATTCAGTGGTATGCTTGAAAGCCAACCAGCCTCCCACTTACTTGTTGCAGAAGGGCTGTAATAAATGGGACGAGGCAGTGCAGGTGATGAAATAGCAGACTGGACTTGACTGATCATTCAGTCCTATCAATTGCCCCAGAGCTCCCTAGTGTGCTACGTCACTTTATCTG
Source organism: Pelecanoides urinatrix (assembly GCA_013400755.1). Taxonomy (NCBI): domain Eukaryota; kingdom Metazoa; phylum Chordata; class Aves; order Procellariiformes; family Procellariidae; genus Pelecanoides; species Pelecanoides urinatrix. The sequence goes on along the minus strand of VZTQ01001659.1, from coordinate 378,973 downwards.
AATTTTCTCTTTTCTGAGGCTTGAGTTGAGATTGGAAAATCATGATGCAAAAAAATGATGAGCTGTAGCTGAAAAGTATTGGGATTGTGCTGGAAGATACCAACTGGTGTAAGCAATCTTTCCTGGGTGGCACAAGTTGGGCATCCCAAATTGATGGATGCTTTTGACTTTAATGTGTGTGGCTCAGTCTCCTGTGTAAAATGGTGGCTGGAAAAATGGTGATTATCAGTATTGATGGCTGTTCTTGCAGTGCTCGTTTATCAGTGTTAAGCACTACAGGAAAGCATGTGAGGAAATTGATAATTCTGTCTTCATAGCTCAATTCCTATTCACCCTTTACACTGGATGAGGCAGCAGTTCCTTCCTTGCCAAAAAAAAAAAAAAAAAAAAA
>VZTQ01001659.1:242466-378558 GCA_013400755.1 Pelecanoides urinatrix | reverse complement strand
AAAAAAAAAAAAAAAAAAAAAAAGGAGGAGGGGGGGTTGGAAATAGTGTATCAGTAGAAGGCAACTTAATTCTGGCAGTTCTTAAGTACTGACTTCTGAAATATTAATATTAATTTAATATATTCTGGTGGGTAATTTTACCCATAAAATTGTATTCCTATTTCAGTTTTGTCAATTTTCTGTTGTAAAAGTTGGCCCTAGTGACATGTTCCTCTGAAGTTTTTCAATCTGTTTACATCCTCAACCTTATCTGTGTAAAAGGAGAGGGCCACAAATGTCTTTGCCCTGTCCAGTTCACTCAAAGAAAAGGAAAAATGGTCTTTCAGAGGCCTAGTAGGTCTTTCTGCTGCATGGGCTTCCACCATCCCTTTCACCCCGCTGATAGTGAATATGTATTTCTTCTGCAGTTTGGTTCCTGCTTATGATATTGTTAGAGCCTTTATTTTTAGAGTTGCTATCTTTTCTCCTGCTGCCATATCTGTCTGCAGAGTATTGCACTCCTGCCAAGTTACACTTGCTCTAGACACAACATAAACAAAATCACATGTAAGAAATGTGAAGTTGCATGGATTCACTGCGAAAAGTGTTCTGAGTTTCAAAATGATTTCACTTTAGTCCTGTTGCTAATCTTAATCCTGGCTCTCTAAAGCAGGGGTTATCTGTGGTTGAAGTGTACAGGGTATAGTGTGCTTTAGGTCTTACCACTGCCTGGAGTAAAAGAATTAATAATGTTACTTACATGTATCAATAGAAAAAGCTTTCTCATTTTCATACTGATACCTGAAAATGATCACTAGAACTGTTAAATTGGGGGTGGTGGGGGGAAAAAGATAGGAGAAAAATATGTACCTTTTTTTAAAAAGGTGACCCAGATAGTAGGTGGCACTAAAGACAAAAGATTATATTCCGTGTCCTTTGAGATCTGTCTTCATCCCAAGTCCATTAGTTCTCTGATTATTAAGACTATCCTGCAAGCCACACGGAAAATTCAGGGATGTTCTGAGAAAGTAAAATACTTGTGCTTGAGGTCACACTATTTTGATGCTAAGAAAAGAAAAAAGAAGAAGAAGAAAAAAACCAAACAGCTTTGGCCAGAGTTGGTTCAGAAAATGCCTGTTTTCAGTTAGTTCTGAAGAGTAAATACTTTGAGGCTGAATTTCACTAACGTGTTACTCAAACATTGCTTTGACTTTTTTTTTAAACTTCTGGAAGAGTCACAGAACTGAATCAGTAATTTGCATGGGTCCTGGTATCTGATCCAGTGTTGGTGCAGAAGGATGTAGCTGCACATGACAGCTATTATGGTAACAGAGACATTGAAAACCAATTTTTAAGGCTGTTTTCAGAAGAGACATGTAGATATGAAAACACATATATAGTTGAGTTTAAAAACTCTTTCATTGAGACACAGAAGTAGTTGTATGTAATGAAAATGTTAATTTTATTCCTGCTTCTCTTCTGTGTTGTATAGGACTGCCTGGTATCTGGTGGGCCTAAAATGGGTTTGACTCTCCTTCATCTAAATAGTGTTCTGCAGTTGGGAGATAAACGTGGTGCCACAAGCAATGATGAAGGGAAGGAATTTGATTAATTAATTGCAAAGCAAGGCACGGATGAGCCCTAGTCCAGAGGACCCTGGCTCTTGGGGAGGCATGGAGCTGCACAGTTCATGGGTGACATTCTTCTCTAGAATAAAATAAGCGCTAGAGAAGCAGTCCCAGACTGCTCTGATTCTGAGTGAGTGAGCCTAAGAAAAGGTTACTCTATCCTTGACAACATGTGGAGCAGCGTCTTGCAGTGATTTAAAACAAAAAAAAAGGCTGATGTGGCCATTTGTGTGAATCTGTGAATATTGGCAGTGTTTTTGCTGGCCTGAATAACTTGCAGACTCATTTCTGAAGCTCCTGGCAGAGCAGCCCTGGAGCTGTAGGGGCTGTGCCCCGCTTTCCCCCCTCCTTCACTTCGGGGCTGGCAGCAGCTCTTCCCCTGCCTGTGCCCAGCCCGCCTGCGCGCCCGCCGCCGCCGCCCTGCGCGGGGGATGCTCTGCGCGCCTTCTCTCTGCGGCAAGGGGCAAAAATGAAGCTTGGGAAAGAGGAAAACTCCAGAGCATGCATTTTGCAAGTTCTTCTCTACAAGAAAGGGTTGGTGTGACAGGATTGGTGAAAACTCTGGCTATTCTGTGTCTGCTCGTTGTATGCAGAGATAAGATATAGTTGTGAAGTGGAGTAGCTTATTTAAAAATGTTCTTCATAGTTAAAGAGAAAAGCATGGGTATAAGAGAGGGAAAGAGGATTGTGTTATGGCCTGGTTGTGCTCTTGTAGCACCCATTTAAATTCCCATTTATATTTTCCTAATACACTCATCTCCTTTTTGCCTCAGAGCTATTTTAATTGAATTTGCTTGTTCTGCCTGCCATTTAGCTGTGAGCTGCCCTGACTAAAACCAGTTCCAATGCAATAACAAACCAAGCTGTTTCACTAAATTTCCGGCGTTAAAAGCAGCTGACCTTCATGTGCTGCTGGGGGAAAGGGGGGGGTCTAGCCGGTCTAATGCTGAGTGCTGCACGCAAAATCAACTTGCGCACATAATTTGGATGAGAAATTATTGTAATTGCACTAACTACCCGTATTAAACACAGTTGCTGTCTTTTCCATGCAAGTGTGTGTGTAATTTTCAAATATCGACTGCATTTGGAATTGAATTATCAGATGGGCTGTAATCACATGCTAGAATACATTTGGGATGAGTATGTATTTTGTAATAATTACTTCATTACTAGGCATAACATAGCTGTTTCTCTTGAATGTGCTTTTTTTTATTTATTTGGAAAAAAAAAGAAAAATAGAGGCATTTTTAAAAACTCACCAATGAATACACCATTATTACTATTGGGTAAAACACAAATAAGGGGATGGAGTCAAAATTTCGTTACCCATAGCACATATTTATACAACTGTACAGCTATTGAAATTATCTTTGTCTAGTTTGTAAAACAGAACAGTCAGCCAATGCACTGTTTCTCTTTGACGCTGTATTTCTGTTGGGCCAACTGCTTGACCACCGGAACTATCAGAGCGCATGGGGTGGGGACACCCTTGCATCATTAAACTGATGAGTTTTCCCATCTGTTTCAATGGTCCAGGACTTCACCCACTGAGTTGTCAAGATTTGACCTGTTCTGTTGCAGGGGGGAGTATCATGTTTGCTTATGCAAAACTACTGTGGCAGATACTACAGACCTAACTGATTCTATGGTTTTTGGGGTTTTTTTGTGGGTTTTTTTTTCTTCCCCCCCACCTCTGCTGTACTCTCTGGGACTCCTGATAGTCTGTTTGTTTCAGCCTCTTGTTGAGTGAGTGATAAGATTTTCAAACAGAGGTTTAGAAAGTCTCTGGTGCTTCTCAATGGTTTGGTTTTCTTAAGTGGAAAAGAACATGTCAAGATAAGGCATTGCAGTAGCACCGACGCTACCAAGAATAACCTATGTGCAAAAAGGCAGAGAGGTTGCTTATTTGTGCATTTTATGATGCTACTTTAATTCCTAGTTTTATAAACAACACAACTGTTCAGGCAGAGAAGTGATCTTGCGAAATCCAATATAATTATCGGATGCTGCCTGAGAGCAGAATATGCATTAGGCAGTGGGTACGGAGGAGGGAGGGCTGCTTCTGCCTGCCCCCTCCTTTCCCCCAACCAACACGCTCAGGTTCGTGCAGCTTTCAAAACAGATCTTCAACCTGTTCATTTAAGCAAACTGCTTGGTCTAGCTCTGGCCATGAAAATCCTTCTATTGTTTATAATAAGGATAACACCTCCTAAAATAATTTACTAGAAAACGTAATAGATGTTAAAATAGGTTGGTGCATTCTCAGAGTCATGATGAACATTTGGACAAAATCTCTTGATTTTTTTTTTTTTTCCCCCCTCATTCTCACATACATAATTAGTTGGAGTTTCTTTTATGCTAGAAAGTAAGCTTTACTGCAGTACAACAAAGTCTACAGGAAAGTAAAGAAAACTGTAGCCTACAGAGATAAAAGAAGCCTGGATAAGAGCAGGTCCAAATAGTTGATACTGGTTGTCCACTGGGGAGTCTGAGTTATACAACGCTGGGTTGCTGTTATTAACTAAAAATTGTTAAGAAGTTAATCTTTCTGTGAGTTAAGAAATGTCACACGACTCAGCATGATTCATCCCACTTTTCCTTTACACATTTAATTTTCTTGCGCTAGTAGCAGATGTTCCAACACTCTGCTTTCCCTTCCACAAGTTACTTTAGGCTCTTTGGAGCCATGAGGCTTAAGCAAAACCAGGAGATGGAAAGGTGTGGGTGGGAAGAAGAAGGGAGAATTGAAACTGTCAGAAGGACCTGGTAGTTTTTAATGCCCAAAATAAATGTATATAAAGAGACCCTGGTATAGAAACAGGTATAGAAACATTGTATTGTATATTCTCTTCCCCAAATTTCCAGTTGAAAATTCTATTACTGCTACATTGCAATGCCTTCAAAACACTTTCTCTAATAAGTAGTTCAGGCTGGTTTTAGTCCTCTCCACTAATAGATATTTGCAGCTCGTCTCTTCCACAGAACCTGGGTTTCTCGGATCAATTTGTTATTGGTCCTTCAAAACAAGCCAGGTTGACCACATCCCAATACTTAAAATACAGGCTTCCTACGATGTGATCTCTTTCCTGGTATCATCGGGATTCGTGTTTAGATGTGTGTTTGCTCAGGTACCCAAGATGCTGGCTGTGTTCTTCATCTCTCCAGCCCACCTGCTGTTCGGCGTTGCCGTTGTGGAGATGAGTTCCCACTACAGGCTTCCAGCTTGGTGGCCCAGAAGGTGGAGGTGCTCCATGGGCTTGTCCAAGCTCGACATCGGCTGCGCAGTTGCGAGCAGCTGTTGTTTCTCTCTCACGTTCCACTTCAAATACGTCATCTCTGTGCATACAGTGTACAGTTGTTCCCCATATGTAAAACTCTCAAATACTTGGGATTGCCTAAGTATAGCTGTAACTGCTGTCTATCGGCTAAGGAAATTGTACCCAAAACATTCCTTATCCTTAACTTAGTAAGTTTTACACTTGGTAAACAACTGCTGTAGATGTTTCAAAAATTTCCTGATTTTTCATCACTTGTTTTTCCTTATTTACAAAAGAAAAAAAAAAAACACTTCTTTTTCTCCTTCTCTTTCTGGAAATCTTAATTTTGTTTTGAGATAGCTTATACAACTAAACTTTTCATGATCTGGAGTGTAGACTCCCCAGACAAATTTTGAATTGGAGTAACTTTGGTAGTGGTTTTCCTCTTTCAGCTAATGCAACACAGGCCAATGTATTTCGAAGTTTTCGTTTAAGCGAGCAAAGTGATATAAACACATATTTCTTTTCGAAAGAGAGTTACTTCATCCCTATCAGAACATCAGAAACATCGGAAATGTTTACACTGTGAATTGGTGAAGTTTGAACAGGGTACCATGAATTCTTGCCCTACCACTTTGCATCCTAACTTCTCCAAGTAGCCATCACTCTGCTTTTGATTTCCAGTCAGCCACCAGCTTGAATTGACTTTTTCTACACCACCCTTACGCAATGAAAGTGTTTTATAGGTTTCAGACACTAAAAAAGGTAACAAGAAGTAGTTAAGAGCAGTCGCTGCACTCCCGCTACAGAAGCTGAGGGTATTAAGGACCTAAAGATAAGAAAATAAGATGTAACATGCTAATCTTACCATAATAGCTCTGTTTGCATGTATATTATGCATGATAACTGCTCTTTTATGGCAAGTTTTCCAGATGTTGTAATTGCCTGGTGAACATTGCTCTGCTCTGCTACGTTCATTGACTGATTAATTCTGTACAAACTTTAGACATGCCACATAATGTGATGTCTGGGAAGTTGCAAAGCGAAAATTTTATTTGACTAGTCTAAATAAAATTGATCAATGACAGCGTGGAACATAATTTTAGCCTTAGAGAGGCTTTGAAGAAGGTAAGTGAATAAAATATCCACATGGATGTTGCAGCCTTTGCAAGAGACCTCACAATTCACATGCTTTTCAAGATCCCAGCCAATTACAGAAAAACAAAATTTTGCTTTGCTTTGCTTTGTGAATTAATCATTGGGGAGTTTAACTTCAGAAGTCCTTACTTTAATCATAATAGTGGACATATATCAGAGTATTTGATTTCATGGGAGTTGTGGAGTATAGAAAACTTATTTCTCTCAAAGGGTAGACTTTTTAATCATGTTATTCTAAGAAACGTTCATTATAAGGGGGTTTTTTTAATTATTATTGTTGTTAATTGCTGCTCATTAAACACGGGGGGGCGGGGAACGAAACCCAAACCTGCCAGTGAGGAATTTACTAATGACATGAAAACACTTTTCCTTTGAAGCTCGTTTCAGAGTACCACACAAAAACGATCTTGCTGTCTGAAGGGTTTTGGCACTCTTGCACCCCAAGAAATTTGTCACCACAGTTGTGGTGGAAACTTGAGGCTGAGTTCTCTAAGAATAAGCCTCTGTATCTCCTGCCTTTTCGCTTGGGTGGGATACGAGAGCAAGAGCTCAGGTTTCATCATTCATCTGTCTAATCACTTTCAGGTTCCTTCAGAGAGTGGCAGAATCCCCCAAAAAGGAAAATAAAGCAGGACTTTGTATGCTTAATGCAAAGCAGAGGGTGGGTGGTGCAGGGAAAGACATGGAGGCTCTATACCATGAGACGCTGCTACAGCATCTTTTATGGTACGCATTCAAATCCACCCTGCGTAGTGGTAAGAGAAATAAAGAGTAGTGGTAGTGGTAGAACCACGGTAGTCTGGAAAGGCAAACCTTGACTCTCTAAGGGAAATGTTTTGCTTTGGTGTGAGCTCAGCCATTAGATGTCCTGCGTGGCCGTAGTGGGCAGGTAGCCTGTTTGACTAATCGAAGCGTATGTTTTGATAGACGATCAGCATGTGCAATGCTGCCTGTCAGCATGCATATAGCTACTGCATATGCTCTCTCTTGCCTGACAGAAATACCTAAAGGGATATGCAGAGCGCTGGGCTTGGTAGTGGTAAGGATGGAGTGTAGAGGGCAAGAGGCAGTAATAAAACCTTAGGAACACAGCCTTTGACATACTTAATGTTTCTCTTTCCAACTCTTCTTCCCAAAATGTGAAAGGAACATAGTAGAGCATCTCATTGAAGTCATCCGAACCCTCTGAAGGCTGTTTTATGAGTTCATTTATCTGGCTTCTTACGTTTCTTTTTCATTTCTTTCTTACACTTAAAATAACTCTTAGACTGTAGATTAGCTGCTGTATGAAAAGCAGTAAAATGGCCCATACCTCCAGAAATGGATTCAATACCAAAGTCAGAATTGGAGGGTTTTGGTACATTGTATTCCAAACTAACTGAATGATAGAATTTTCTTAAAATAGCAAAGGAAACAACTGTGTGCTGCATATTGTGTAAATGCAATGCTTAGTATCAATGCCACCATGTTTTTTCTTTGAGAAGATGATTGTGGCTTTCACTATTTCTGCAGATATGTGTCTTGTCAGGAGAAAACAAAGTCTTAAAGTGAAAATAATCTTTTTACAACCTTATTGCACTTGTCTGGTACCTCAAGTGTCAGAGAAATTCCAAATACCACAAGCTCTGGTTACTTTTGTTAAGAACACCCATAGTTCATGATAAGCGTTAATAGGTGCAACAGGAATTGCAAGTTTTTCCTAAGCAGCTTCATGGGTCAAGATACAAAGCGCAAACATGCGATCGGTCACCGTCATCTCATCAGAGCTCTGCAGGCAAGTTGGGAAACTGAGGACCAGCCCTGTTTGTAAGCTATTAACATGATTTTGTCTTGCAACAGAGATTCCAGTCCCACTTTTTCTGTTTGTTAATTTATTTTAGGAGAGGAGCTAGTGTTAAAACCTTAAAAAGTGTGGGTGTTTGGCTTCTCTGACTGGTATATTGAAGAGGACCTTGGAAATCATTTGACTGACACTTGAGCAAAATGAGTTCAAATATGGGGGGAGAATGCAGCCTGGATCTCTTTGGTTCACAGGCATTTCGCAAATACATTATTTTTATGTTTCGTTTGTAAGCACTGAGATCTGGTTACCTTTAAGTGTCACCAGCAGCACTGTGTTGGCCCCTAGATATGCTGAATCAATGTTTGCTTGTACCTTGATTTGGGTAAGACATGGGAAGGCAGTATACTTTGTCTGTTGTCACCCAGAAAACTGATTTTTTTTCAACTGGAATCTTTGTTTAGATTTCAGTTTCAACCTTAGGAGCTCCGACACACAAATTGTTTCCTTTTTTGGAGGCGATGACAGGAATTGCTACATTTATTTTACTACCAAGAACAAATTGCGCACCCAGAAATTTTCTGGGAAAGGGGCAGAGCACCTCTTCTCAATGCAGAGTCCTTATGTAAGCTTGTGCTTTCCTATTGGCCTTTTTTTCCGAGTAACTTTTTTAAAGCAGGCGAGTTGGCTCGATGCTTAAGGCATTGAGGATGTTGCTTGGCAACTTTGGGCTGTGCGTGCGTCGCTCCGGGAGCAGCCGGACAGATGTTTGCACACAGGCTGACTGGGAGCAACCCAGTGGCGAGCAAGCAAACCCGGTCCTAAAATTATCGGTTGAGGGAATGTGTGGTAAATTAAACATTTGCACTGTGAGACGCTCTTCATGATGCTTGTTATTTGCGAGCTGTAAAAAGCTTTTCAAGAGGGTGAGAGGCTGAGATTCCTTTCTTGGATATTTTTCAGTGCCTAGGACACAAATGTGTATCGTTGTCCTTTGCAAGAGTGAAACTTGTGTACCTTGTTAAAGCTGTGAGCTGAAGATGATGGGGTTTTCTCCTCTTTTAATGTAACAGTAACAGTTTTGTGCTATTAAGAGGGTTACTCTTCAGAGATACAAGCCCAGATCCCCCCGGGGTTGTTTTGTGGGTCCCTGTCCAGTTAGCAGTTAGCTGCGTTTCAGTTAGAAAGAAACCAGTGGAGAGTGGCTCTCTGCTACTCTTCTTTCCAAGGACACAGCATGCTGGGTGGTACACAGGGCACCCTAGTTTTAAGGTGTGCCAGTACATTTTGCCAAGGGAAAGATATAAAGGGCCTGGAATCGGTGCCCACTGATTTTTTTCCTCCCTGAGTACTGACAGTGAGAGTGAGTTGCAGGGGGAGTAAGCTGTCAAAGCGGAGGGAAGGGATGGGTTTCTCCTCTTCTCACTACCTTCAACTCAGTTTTACTGACACTATCCCATCAACTGAATGTGAGACTTAAACTGTAAACTGAATTAGAGCATGTTTTTAAAAGGTAATATATTTTGAAAGCATCTGAGCAGCTACAAACGTAAGGTGGAGGAGCTCCTGGTTGTGCGCAGCAGCCATCTATTAGCCGGAGGTGGACTGGTCCCCGGGAGCCCGGTCAGACAGGGGCTGAAGGTTAGGGACATCATTTTGAGCAGTCGCTGACATAAATAAAGGCTGGTGGCCAACACCACAGTCTGACGCCAGCACAGGCTGGTGTGTCTGCCAAAAGAGGCGGTGGTGTGACTCTGCCGTCGTCCCCACTTCTCATGTCACACCACTCCCCCCCTTTTCAGTCTCATATTGATGAGATGCCATGGGGAATCATGGTGAGGAATTGATCAGATTTATTGTCTCACCTCCCTTTTTAGTTTTAACTTGGATGAGTTTGCCTACTTCTTCCCATGGCCTTAATAAATGCTTGTAGTGGCTTGGCGAAGGGGGCAGGACAGAGGTGGGAAGGAACAGCCAGGAGATGGGGGGAATGCAGACCTCTGACTGGCTGGGAAAGCGTGGCAGGCTGCGGGACGGGGACAGGCTGTGAGGAGCACAGGCTGTGTCTGGCTGGGTGGGCTTGAAGCAGCTAGGCATAGCCTGGACACAGACCTGTGTCCTTGGTTTGTGTGGAGCAGCCACTTCTGCTGATAAAATACTGTGCAAGGGAAGAAGTAAGAGCACGAGGAAGCAGCGTACTGGGAGCGAATATGCACTTTTCTAAGTAGAGATGGGGAAATTGCACTGTATATTTTGGGGTTTTGCTTTCTTGTTGTTTTCTTCAGTAAGTATGTTTGGTAGATTAAAAACACCAGCCATTTCCCTTTCTGTGAATAAAGCTTACTTACTGTCAAACATCGGATCTGGGTTTTCTGCTCTTCTGGCACTCTGAGAGAATAAAAATGGAGAGGGATAGTTTGACAGTAAAGATAGCCAAGGAACCTAAAATTCTTCTTTAGACATGCCAGGTCAGAAATGTTGTAATTCTAAGGAATCCTTGGAACTAAAGTAATCTTTTAACTATTAAAGAAAACAACCTGTGACATCTTAGCACGCGTATCTGTAAGATAATACAGATATAGGATAAATGTGTTCATTCTTGAGCAGGACTTCTTACCTTTTCTTAATAACACTTTAGTATTATGATAAGCATAAGCATAGCATAGTTATTCGTTGTACTTTAAATAAGAACCTACTAGCGCTTCCCTTAATTGCTATTACCCTTCATTAAGATGAGAGGTGAACTGTGTTGGGTGCTATGCAAACACTCGTTAAAGTGTCTTCCCTCCCTGGTAAATCTTGCAGCTTACTAAGACAAATGATATAAAAGCAGTCGGGGGCTGTGCCTATTAACCTGGCCACTGAAAGTTGTTTTATTATAGGTGTCATGAGGAAGAGATATCTTAAAAAGAGATTTGTAGAAGGCAGTTATGATTTAGGATGGCATTTCTAATTCTGATAGTACTTAATAAATATGGGCATTGATTCTCCTTTGAGCTAGTGAGAGTTTAGCTTATGCTCATGGTGAACTGCTGAAATCCTCATCTCAATTAGATGCTTCATGAAAAGAAGACGTAGAAGGGGTAAAAATAGTTTTGTAACTAAAATGCAATGGGTTTAATGGCATGGAGAAGAGAGAAGGAAGGCATCTGCTAAAATGTCCCACAAGTAGAGGAAAACAGGATGCACTGCAGGAATGAGGACAAAAGGCCAGAGTTTCATGGACTGAAATAGAGAGCTCTCAACAGAGAACACCCCCAGTAAAGGAGAATGGCCTGTGTTGACCTGGGTAGAGGTGGTCACCATTTCTGAAGCTCCCAGTCCTGGAGTTGCCAATAGCAAATGAGAGTTGTCCTTGCCTCCTTCATTGTTAGGCTGTTCAGGAACCCTACTTAAATTAAAATAAATTTGTGTTAACTGCATATTGCGTGTCTTCTGTATTTTCTGTTTCCTATAGTCAGTGTATATTAAATCAGAGTACAGTTAAACCATATTAATGATTATTCATAGACAAAATAAATGAAAACCTTAACTGAGATAAAAAGCTTCAGTTCATTACTCTATCTGAAAACTAATCCTTGTCTGTTTTGGGCACAGCCTCAGGTACATCCCAAAGCATCTTAGATCCATAAAATTTGGTTACCTTTGATTCATAATGGGAGCTGGAGAACTGCAGCAGGCGGTGATCGCTTGATAATCCAGTTAATGCTCTCAGTGAGAAAGTAGCTACAGATATGAAAGTGACAAAGGGCAGTGCTGAATTAATTACAGTAAATCTTCTATAGGCAGGATTTCAGCTGCAGAAGCACTGGGGCCAAATTTACTTATTGTTCCTTCAGTAGTCTTAAAATGGGGTGAATCTGGCCCTGACTGGCAGATTGAGACTTACTTCAAACAACAGACCAAATAAAATCCTGCACTGAGGTCAATAAACAGTGTCAAGAATAAATCTGACCTGTTGTGTCACTGAGTTGCACTAAGGGATATCTCACCTGAAGGTTTACTACTAATATATTTGAAGGTAATGGAAATATTGGCCAGTTAGAGGTCTGTGGGCTTTATGTTTGCAGTGAGGAAAGACAGAAATAGAAGATTTGGTCTGATTTCTAAATCTTACCTTCATCTGCTGTCTCACAGTGATTGCTCTTAATTATGGGAATTTTGTTTCATTGCCATGCAGAAAGCTAAGCTGCATGAGTCATGGGCAGAACAGTTTGCTTTTAATAAATGGAAGTGGATACGGTAATAATAATTAAAAAAAAAAAATCAATTTGACTCCAAACCCATCTACCCGTCTAGACAGATAGTGCCAAGCTGCTGTCTGCTAAGAAATATCTTCTTAATAATGCTGTAATAATGCTACTACTTTTAGAGTACTTGCCATTTTTTGAAGTGTGTACCCAGCTAATTCATCGTTGGCTGGGCTTGAGACGGCCTTTTGCTGAGTTTGATAGCATTTTTGTGTCTTGCTTTTCTGTAATGTGCTATTTTGAATGCCATGTCCAATCAATTAGGGAATCACAAGAATGTTTTAGGCAGCAGTTCCCAGGGTTGGGCAATAATCCTTGTCCCTGCTCTTCCAGGGTTGCCTATTCATCCTTTCCTGGCAGAGACCACATGTCTCCCCATTCCTCTCTCCTCTAAAAAAAAAAAAAAAGGCCCTTGTCGTGGCCAAATATTCTGCGTGGGCCCATTTTCCTTGCAGCTGCCCTCCTCTTACTGGTACCCCACGGGGAAAGAGGGTGTGTATGTTGGCGCCTTTTCCTTCCCCACCGCTAATTTACCTGCTTCATGTCAGAGGCTGTCTTTGCCTTTATTCTTCCCTGGCTTTTCATGCCAGGAAGAACTCCTTTCCTTCCTCCCTCCCTTTGCAGGGCTTTCCCAAGAAAGTTCCATGTGTTCACCAAAGGGGAGAAAGTAGAAAACCCAAAGTGAGGGATGGATGGAAAAGGGCAGAGCTTGCTGCGTGTTTTACCCATTTCCCCAGCCTAGTGTCGATCTCCTGGGTGACTCTGTCTGTTGCTCATACAGTTGGGTGTTGGCATGTGTTCTTCCCCAAAGGATGGGGTGCTGGGAGCAGCCTGGCTTCCAGACCAGCACAGAAGCAGTTTGGATGTGCATCTAGCTCCTTGCATGGGTAGGAAATGGAGGATCCTGGTCTGGGAAAAAAAATGCAAGGAAGCTATATGGCACAAGGGGAAGGAAGCTGCTTTGGAGAGGAGAAAGATGAAGAGAGACCTCTTGTAAGGGCAAAGGAGTAATAGAGGGTCGGGACGCCCGTGGCCGAGAGGTATGGTGGTAGTGGAGGGGGGGGAGAAGGAGCTGAGTGGGGACGGACAAATGGGGCATGCTGGATGTGGAAAGAGGAAAGAAGATGACCTGGCAGGAGCAGGCTGGGAGAGGTTTTCTGCAATCACCGAAATGGGGAGGAGATGGCAAGTGGGTAGCGGCACGCAGAGAGCTTGTGTCTAGAGCAGCAGGCTGTGAAGGGTTCAGAGGCTGTGTGCTCAGGGCAACCGCGAGTGTGTGCCATCCCGCCCAAGCTGGTGCTGGTTTTAAATGAGCAGAATGTAGGAGTTAAAAACTTCTCCGTGGCAGGCAGCAGGGGCTGCGTGTCTGGCTGCTGGCGGGGCATTGCATGCAGGCGAGAAAGGACTGCCTCGGGCTGCGCCAAGCCTGATACGTTGGGAGTTGAGAGGAACAGAAACTCAAATGGGACCATTAAACTCATTTGCTCTTGACGTCCAGTTCTGAAGCACCACCTCCAGAAAGGCAAGAAAATAGCAAAAATAAAACTATTGTCCCATAGCAAGGCAGGAGATCAGAGTCTCTTCCAGTGTTGCCTGGACTTGTCATCCATGCTTCCTTTCATGTAAATGGACACTGGGATAACTCCAGTGAAGTGCGGGGGCATTGTTCACATCTCCCACCTGTGTGAGAAGAGTGTGGATTCAGGCTTGCTATAAATTACTGGAAGAATGGTGTTGGGTTTTTTTGTGTGGGGTTTTTTTTTTAAATAATTAAAAACTGATGATTCATGGAAATGTAAATTTCCATGGAGCTCCCATCTGACAGAAGTCAGGGCAAGCTGGCCAACTAACCCACTTTGGAATTAGAAAGTAACACCTGAAAATGAGGAAGAAAAAAAAAAATACTGTGAGCATTGAGAACTCTGAAACTTAGGCCCATATTGGTAGCCCAGAGGTACCAGCTACCTCATATCTGTTGCAAAGATTTCCTGCTTGTAGGAACAGCCTGTTAATACCACTTGGTGTTTTGAGGTTAAATCAATGTGCTGAAAGCCTTCTGGATCCTCAGATGAAAGATGCTGTTACATATGCAGTATATCCACGGAAGGGATCACAGAGTATATTGTAACTGTGGAGCAAATCTGCCTGCAGTACTGCTCAAGGACAACACGTGTTGCTGTGAAGCGCTAATGCCCCGGCGGTGTATCTCTGCTTAAAAGCAGTGTCAACACTTTCCTCTGCAATGGCAGTGCAAGAGCTGCAAAAGGCTGAGCTGGCAAATCTCGCATTGTTTTTCAAATAATATTTCTTAAGTCTCCTAGCTTGCTTTTGAGACTCGATTTGATTCAAACCAACTCAGTCCTTTTCTTCCTTGTCATTTTTTTTCTTTTTTTTTTTTTTTTTTAAATATCAAACCTTGTTAACTCTAATGTGTGTCTCAGATGTCAAGTCCATTCTCTTGTGATTCAAGATGACTTCCAGAGCTCCTGGTGGAAAAGAGTATACAAGTCTTTATTTCAGCTGCATGACTAGAGGTATGCCCTCTCTTAGTTGATGGCACTCATTTTCCTTTTGAAGTCTCTCTCTTTCTTATGTATGTTACAGTGTGCCAGATCTGCTAAATGGCACTCCTGCATAGCAGGTGAAGGGTGGGGGTTGTGTGTGTGTTTCTTGCTATGATTCTACATTAAATACAGAGCAGTGCAGTTTTGCAGATCTGAGAAATGGAATATCTGCTGCCTACTGTCAAAACCTCTTTCCCTTAAATCTCACAGAGATGCTGCTAATTAAAGGAGATCTTTCCCCCCACCCCAGATTCGTATCAGAGGCCTGAATATAACAAAATACACTATCTGAAGAGAGAATAAGCCTGGGTTGCATCAGGATTGAAGGTGCAGCGTGAGAGCGTGTCAGTCTGTGGCTCTCCCACAGCCAGCCATCACTACCCTTCCCATGGCCAATTCCTCCCCTGGAAAGGAGCAAGTTCAGCCGCTTCTGGTCCCCCAGAGAAGCGAACGAGCAGTGCCTCTGAGCGCCGTGGTGCGGCAGAGTCTCAGATCTGATAGCTGCTCGTATCATCTGTGGAGAGCTCAGTTTTAGGTGCTCTAAGACGAGCTACGTATTTACCAAAATGAAATGGTGAAAGTAGGATTATGCCCTCCCAAATGGCTTCTGTATGTGCTAGGAATTTCTGATGCTTTCTGACATGTGGCATGTTGTGGTCTGTATTGTAGTGAAAACTTAAAAGTCATTTTCAGTTTTACGTTAACCCTTTTTGGATCAGGAGGTGATGTGTGGCAGGACCTCTATTTATTTCTGTTTTGGTGATGCCGTTGAGTGAAATAGGGTCCAGATTTTAAGAGCATGTGGTTTGTCACTGGAAATTAAAATCGAAAGGGCTGGTACCCCCTACCCCCAGCAAAAACCCCACGGGTAAATCAAAGCCAGACCTTG
The DNA here is from genome assembly GCA_013400755.1 of Pelecanoides urinatrix. NCBI lineage: Eukaryota > Metazoa > Chordata > Aves > Procellariiformes > Procellariidae > Pelecanoides > Pelecanoides urinatrix. Next base: position 363,053 of record VZTQ01001659.1, on the reverse strand, counting down.
CCAGCACCCAGCTTGCTGCTTTTAAATTCACAGGGAGTCTTTCCATCGCTAGGGTTTGGTTGCAAGTGGAGCAGCTAAACTCATTTGTCTAAATAGAAGAATTCATTCAGCTGAGCCAAAAAACGGCCGGATCCCTCTGGAGGCAGGTGCGGGTCCCGGTGCGGGGCGGGGGTGGGCTTCCCTGCTGTGTGCCCGGGGCGCAGCCCTCGGCGCCCCCCGCTCGCACCGCAGCAGCAGGCTGGGGGACTGGCTCCAGCAACCTGCCGGCATCCAGCTTTTGCCGTTCTCCGCGGCGTAGGCTTCCCCCCCCCCCTTTTTTTTTCCCCCCTCTCTCCTTTCTTTTTTTCTTTTTTTTTTTTTTTTAACTCAACTTCTGTTCCCAGAATAAGAAAGCTGAAGTATAAGCTCTAGTTCAATAGTATAAAAGGATTTTAAAAAAAAAAGATATAGTGTGGCCCAAAATTATTTGGTAGATAACATGGAGAATGTGCTAAACAACAAACACTAACTAGAAAACTGTTTGTTGCACAATGAGGGAGAATTGCACGGGAACAAAGAAAGTCAAAAGGAAGACTGAAAAAGAGGTAACAGGCCAGCTGTAAGGAGCAATGGTTACCAGAGGGTGGCTCGTCTTAAAATCAAAGGGTCAAATGAGTTATTTGGCACATAAGCTGNCCCTCCTCTTTCCTTTTTCCCTCCCTCCCTCTCTCCGGAGGAGCCTCCGCAGCCCTGATTTGCTGGGAAGCGGCGGAGGCTCGCTCTGGGCAGAGCCGGGCTGCGCTGCCCCTGCTGACGCGTGNCCCTGGGGGGCTGCCCCCCCCCCCTCGGGTGCCCGCTGCCCCGCTCACCTGGGGGGTACCAGCGCCTGGGTGGTGCAGGGGGAGCCGCCCCCCTACCCTCCCGCCCACCGCCCCGCCGGGGCTGCGCGCCCTGCGGTGCTGGGGGGGCTGTTCCCCCCCGCCCCGGCCCGGCCGTGGCTTCTGCAATGCGGTGGGTGTGGTCACGTACGGAGCACATCGCAGCCCGGGACCGCGGCAGCGCCGCGCCGCCCCACGGCCCCGGCCGGCAGCGAGGGGCCCAGCCGCCCGCGGGTGTCGGAACCGCCGGGCCGGGGCTGCTGCGCCCCGCCCCGCGTTGCCGGGGCCGCAATCGCGCGTGGGGTGCGCGCGCCTGCCTGCCTGCCTGCCTCGTGGCGGGGTCCCAGGTGCGCTGGAGCGGGGCCGCCCGGGAGCTGCCCTCCCCCACGCGTGGTCCCGCGGAGCGCGGCGTGGAGGTCGCGGTGCTCGGCCAGGTCTGTGGGGAAAGGCAGGGGGAGGAGGCGAGGGTGCGGCCGACAGGCAGGCCCCGCGGGTCCCCTCCTCCGCATCCCGGCGGCGGCCCCTCGCTCTTGCGTGGCCAGAGAGGGGCTGGGGGGGGAGACGCGGGGAAGCAGGTTTTTGTCTTTTTAGGTTTTCTTAGTTTTCGTTCAGAGTTTCAACTTTATCATGTACACCACACCGAGAAGCTTGAAAACTTGGCACTCCTATGATCGTCGCAAGTAGCAAAGTAGAGTCAGTCTGGCCTTGGGGTTCCTTGATTTTTTTTATTTCTCTCGCGGCCGTGCTTGAGGAGGAAGGCGTTCAGTAAAGGTGATTGTTGCTCCGATGTGCTTGTGTTTGAGGCAGGGATGGAAAGTATCTCAACTTAACACGCATGTCGGTTGTAAGTCGAAGGGAAAGAACCTGCGACGTTTAAGTCTTTTCTGTCAAAATGATTGCAAGCCAGAGGCCTGCTTGCCAAGGGAAAGCTCTGCGTTAGGTGTGTCGCATGTGCATCTATCCTTTTATAGCGTGGCAATCTGAATTACATCTTTTTTCATTTTACTTTTAATATTGTCAGCATTTGCCTGTGTCCATAGAAGAGATTTGTATAAAGAAAACAAGTATAACTGAATCTCTTAGAAAATGAGGAAATAAGCAAAATATGTAGGTTTTTGACCAGACCAATCTTAGTCAGATGTGACCAAGTGTATGCTTTTCCTCCGAATCTATGGAGAATCTATTGGAGAACTCTTTTGTAGAGTATTAAAAGGTCAAGATCATCCTGCTGCATCACTCTTGTGGTTAAATTCACGGGTCTTGCTTCACCTGTGTGTGTACATGCATAATATAGCATAGGTGAATACTGCTATGCTGGTCTCTTTGGGTTGGAAAGTTTCAGCTCCAGCGCAAGGGTGTGACCTGCATGGCAATAAGGGGAGATGAGAGCCCAAGAGCACCGCATTGGAGTAGGAGCCACTGGAAGTTTATTCCTTACGGCACTGCTTGAGCAGGAAGGCTCCTTGAGCTGTCGGCATGCTGCAGACATGCTTGCTGCAGCAGAGAACATGAAACACATCGGGAAGCATTAAAAATACATTGGTTTTATTTAATCAGATTGGTACAGTCCGGGCTTCTCCCTGAACTAATTGCATGCAGTCGCATCCCTCCGTTAATGATGCAGCTGATGGCCTTTTCTCCCCAAAGGCTGCCCTGTATGACCGAGGAGCTGATGGGATGCGTGTCAGCAGCTCAGCCGATGGAAGCCTGCTTGTGTGGTGGGCAGGTTTAGCCTTTGGGAGGAGGAGGAGGAGGAGGAGGAGGGGGGGGGCCGCAGGGTGTGGCACCATCCCCTGCCCCACCCTGCGCCTCTGCCTTGGCGGCTCCTGGCAGGGTAGGGCTGTGTCTGTCTGCTGGGGAACTGCAGCAAAACTGAAGAGGTCTAATTTTAGTTGGGGTTTTATTCTCTCTTCCGAGAAGGAGCAAGTGAAGGTGAAGCTACAACTTACGTAATTTTTGAATTAAACGGGGTGAGGTCTTTTTTTGTCTGTAGTGGAAACCTGCTGAATATTTAGTCTTTGATGAAAAAGAATTACCGTTCACAGGTTTTTCTTTGAAGACTGGGGCGGGTTTATAGATAATATGGGCACTGATGGTAGGTTTAACCCACAGCAGCGTGCTCACACCTGTATTTGTTAGATTTGTTGTTTGGTGCAGTGGTTGTGAGTTCCTTGGAGGCTATGCGTGGTTATTTTTTTTAAATACGTAAAATGTCACTTCTTTGTATTTCAGGCATGATCTTGAGTTAACAGAAAGTTCTTGAAATGTGTTATTCATGGTGGGTGACATTCAGACTTGTTTCATGGAAATCTCATGTACCAGTAAATGACTGCTTGTTGTCTCAGGGAAAACATCAAACCATTTATAAGCGGTTATAAAAGAATACTTGTTTCTCATAAGATGAAGCACCAGCTTTATCTCTTGAGCTACAGCATTTTCAACATGAAAGTATGAATAACTGCGTGACTCTCACATTGAAATACATGCTTGGGTGAGAATCTGTGTACGTTCAGTGCGCGTTCAATGTATATTGGGCTTTGAAAACAAAGGGTCGGTCCATGCAGGGAGGGCTGTTGTGAGTCTGCAGGATTGTGCTTTTTCAGTGTGTATAGCATGGCCCTGGGATATACTGTGTTTTAGCATCTTATTTATCACATTTTTAACTGGAAATATGTTATGACTGCAGAGTTTGAATTTTCAAAGTGTTTTGTTCAGACATAATTTCTCTCTAATCAAGTGAAAATAAGTGCATGCATATAACTGAAAAATGTGATTGCTGCCAACTAAGCTGAAAATTAAACTGAAAACGTGTTTATTCTGAAGGATCATGATGGATTGTTATTTGGTGCAAAAGTTATAGAGTATATAAAAGAGTGTTACCCAGAACTAGACTTAAATAAGCATTGCTAAGCAGTTTGAATCAGTACCGTAAAGGAAGCCTTTCAAAGAGAACTACTGGGAAGATGATGGACTAGGTAGGTTTTATAGCGTGTTTCTCTTAATTTTTAATCTCCAGTATTAGCCATTTCTAATGGCTGGGGAACGGTCCAAGTCTAAATGTGTATATGGACACATAGCACTTCCTCTCGCATTAGCTGGCTAGAAACACCCAGAGAGAAATGCTTGTTTTCTTTGGAAAGATCTCCATTTCTTCAAATGAAGAGCATAGGTAACAGAAGAGGAGCGTAAGCACTTATCTTGGCTTCAGTAGGAGAAATCCTACGGGCCCTTTGCGCCTGCCCCTGCCAGTCTCAATCGTTGTCACCAGGCGCATCAGTGCAGAGGAAACTCGGGAGGATTGCCGAGGACTAAATATCTGTGGAAAAGCAGAAATGGGTCAGTATTTGGGACAACTGAGTTAATCTGAGACAATGTGCTGTATAGACAGCAAGCTCCCTATCTCCTACACCCTTCCTGAGTAATTGATATAATGCAATTTGAGTAATTGTCAGCTTTTTGTCTCTGGAGGAAAATGAAATCTTTACTTTTTACTTGGTCTTTGACTGTATCAGCAGCGCTGGTTGTTCTTGAATAAACTGGATAACGGCAAAAAGGCAATTACAATAATCTTCTAAATCACGAATCTATTTGCACCCTATGGGATTCAGTATATGAAAGGATAATGGATAAATAAAGGTTTAAAAAGTACACAAGCAAAAAAAGGGGGGAAAAAACCCTTTTTGCATAGACCCCTTCAATTTTTACCCCTTCCTTTATAGATCTTGGAAATACTTTGTGTGCCACAGACAGAGAATCCCTTTCAGTGGCTTCACTACCTATCAAAACTGATCTGTTGGCAAGCTGAGAAACAAAAGAAGTACTGAAATCTGCGTGAGGATCACCCACCAGATGTTTGATCCTACTGAGAAAAGTCTTTACAGTTTAGAGGGTTAAAGAAGAATGTGGAAACCGGGGACTCAGAGCACGTGTGGGGGGTAAAGGGCTAGAATAAATGGAAAGCATATGTGAATATAAAGAAATATTTCGGGAAGGGCAGAGGGGGAAGTGTAAAGAGGAAAAAGCAGGATACGCTTTTGGATACATGCTCACGTGCATGTATTTGTATGAAACGTGTGTTTACTGACAAGTGTGACAGAAGGGAAAAGTCATAGCACTGCTCTAATGAGTTAGAGGTGAGAGAAGAAAGCTCCTGTGTGGAATGGAGAATGGTTGATGTTTCTGGTTTTGGGCTATGTTAAAACCTGAACTACCAAGTTACAGCGTGCGTCTATCGCTTGACTTTTACTGCAGCCTTTTTCCTAAAACGGGCTGGATTTTGATCCCAGATGGGTTGCAGGTAGCAAGTGGGGGGAATATATTTGAGGTGGGAACAGCTGGCCCTGGTGGGCTCTTGGTTGGAGCCCTGATGATGGACGATGGCATGGTCATGGGAGGGAGGAAGGGAAAACACCCGTCTCCGGCCCGGGTCAGACCAGAGCAAGCCACATGCTTACGCCTATATTATTGCTGTTCTCTTTAGTTGTGTCCTGCTCCCCCAGCCAGGCTCTTGCCTGTCACTCCCACCGCACGTCCCCTTACCCCAGCTGAGGTCACTGGCTGGGTGCCCCTTCCCTGGAGCTCCCTGGCAGGATCCCTGCTGGGGCAGGAGCCTCTGGCACCGTCCATCCTTCCCATCATCCAGGCAGGTGGCCGAGCACCTGCCCCTGTTCCCTCTCCTCCTGATTTCGGATTATCCCTCAGCATTCCCCATCCTCAGAGCTTCACCCTTTGCAGTGGCTCAGCCTCGGGGCTCTCCACTCCCCGGAGGAGGTGAGTAAATCCTGGGAGGCAGCCACACGCCGGGGTGCTCCAGCAGCCTTTCCCCGGTGGCAGGAGGTGACACCGCTCCTGGCAGCGGGGAGCATGACATTGCTGGTGGCAGTGGAGCAGGAGGAGTCCCTGGTGGTGGAGGTTACCTTGTTTACTCCTTATGAATCTGAGGGCAATTATGTGTAACACCTCCTGGTTTCCTAGGACATACTGGCTGCAAATAAAATCTTGTTTAATAAGCCAGCAAATGCAAACAGGCTGTGAAGAGGAAAAAAAGCTCTTCCAGACCTAGGAAAACATATGTTTATGCTAACTGAGAGACCTGTTCTTGCAGCCTGACTCATGTTGGGGGGTATCTTTATCTGCCAGTCTTCCCACAGAAATCGGTAAGCCTGTCTGTTTGGTTTAGACAGAGGTATCAAAATCTGACCCTACTAAATTGTAGTTTAGGTCAGGAAGCTGTAATCTCTCTATGGACCCTGGAGATGATTACTTCACCAGGTCCGCTGAATTCATCGCTGTTTTCTTTCAATTAAATCACCGCTGTTGCAGAGCAAGGGTTGGGGCAGGCAGTGCTCAGCCCTTCTGCTCCCCAGCACAACATGATTGCTGCGGGTGCCTCACAGCTGCGCTGCAGTCGGTATACAGACATATACATCTATACAGAGATAAACATTGCCACTTGCCTACCGGAATTATTTGCAACAAGAAACCTAGTACCTCTGGTTTGTTCCTAGTAGCGGTTCTTAACCTTACATATCAGTAAATACGAGGTTTGATAAAGGTAAGGATGGTGGGTGAGGTATAAAATATGCTTTCAGGAAAGCAGGAGGGTATTTTCGGTTTCGCCAGATGGTCTTGGTAGTTCAGGCACTGGTTGCCCAGAGCCCTTTGTGTGGGGCATCTGGCACCGGCATTGGCCGTGGCGGCTGGGGAGGGCGATGGGCAGCTGCCCTGCCGAAGGTCAGCACGTCGCCTTGTCTCGAAGCAGGAATGAAACACAGGTCATCCTCCCACTGGAGGGGCTGGCACAAGGCACAGTTGCCTTTTGCCGTAAGCAGGTTTCTTAATTGATCACTTAATTATGGCAGCACGTTGCTGGCTTAACCGTGTTGCTCGCTAGGCTAGATCTTGAGAGCAACCCTGGCAGGAAAGGCCCAGCTGCGGGGTTGAAAGGTGAAGTGAGATGGCGGGTTTTTTGCCTTGGAATTTGTCTTTTCCATTTCTTCTGTCTCTCTTTTTTGGATCATTCCAGAAGACTGAAAGTTTTGGTTAATTATATGTGCTTAAAGGGAAACGCTGTAATGTTGTTTCCACGTACTGGAGCATTATTCTTGTACAGCTGGAGCTGGCAGCCTTTCATTCCCTTACTACCACCTCCTTTTTCTCCTAAAAATAGCAGCACACTACAGTGGGATTACAGGAGAGGCAGAAGAACGTTTCCTGAGCGACAATTTTTGCCAGATAGTGGTTGTGGTAGCATCGAGAGCAGATTTTGGGGGAGTCAGAGGGGCATATAAATAGGAAGAGAACAAAATGGGACAGCGGCAAAACTGAGGTGGAGAGAACAAGGCTGGTAGGTGGGACGGACGGTGAGCTTCACTGGGCTGTGTAACAGCCTGCCCGGGGAATTGGGAGAAACCTCAGCGCTTGAATCGTATAATCGTTTAGTTTGGAAAAGACCTTTAAGATCATGAAGTCCAACCGTTAACCTAGCACTGCCAAGTCCACCACTAAACCATGTCCCTAAGCACCACATCTACATGTCTTTTAAATACCTCCAGGGATGGTGACTCAACCCCCTCCCTGGGCAGCCTGTTCCAGTGCTCACATAGGAGTTGCCGAGACAGAGCACTGAGCAGCGACATACGGCTAGCAAACTCACGGTGCGGATAGGAGGCGCGGGCAAGATGACCTAATTTCCATCTCTGATTTCTATGATTTATTAAAGAGTTTTGCAGGCTTTCTCTTAGGAGGCTTAGAGCTGGAATTTGAGGCATGGCAATTAGGAGGGTCCTTTAATACTGTGCCAGCACGCTGTTGGGGATTGATCACTTACTTGTGGCGTAGTGAGCTGAGTGTCGGTAATTCTCCACTCTAGCAAAGGGTGGTAGCGGACAGGCTCTGCTCCAGTTTAGATCTGGTGTTGACACTGGTTTACATTATGCATTCAGTCCTGCCCTCAATGCCACTAATGCTGTATGTAGATTATGCATGTACATATAATGACAATAAATAATATATTAATGTGCTATAGTAGATATCTTGGAAAAAGTAAAAGTAAAAAAGATAACCACCACCCCAACCACTTCTCGTGCTGCCCTATTTAATGGCACCCTCAAGAACTAGACAATCGTTGATTTGTCTTAGTTTATTCCAATCTTGGGAATCCTTTTCCGCCTGTAATGGGTTAGTGGAAAAGAGCCAGCAGATAATGCTTCCGCCCCCACCAGTTGTCCAAGTCAAGGAGAAAAGACAGCGCCCACCTCCTTCCTCAATATATTTAAATATATTCAACTAGGCTTTCCGTCTGCATAAACCGTGTGCCTACTTGCATTTGCACATAACTAAATATGCCACACAATTAATAATTGTGAGGGTGAAGTACTGATATTGCTGAAGTGACTTGAAAAACCTGCCTTTCTCTTGAAATAATCTTTTTAAGGTTATTGTTTCTAATCTGTACCCACTGACCCACAGTTCTTGCAAAGCCAAATGAAACCATCCAGAATTTTACATTTAAAGTTTGAAAGTGTTTTATCCTCATTTGCTGGTGGTGTGACACAGATCTATTGACTTGTTCTTCATTGTGCAAACCCAAAGCTATTTTTCTTACACTCACATCATATATAAACCATGAATATTGTACTTTGCAGCTTCTCTACTAACATGATAATGCAGAGCAGTAAAGCCAGAACTCTTCTCAGCCTGAGGGGACAGTGATTGAATTAAGGATGCAGAGCTGAAGAATGAAAAAAAGTTCCTTCTTTTTAAATTTTTAGTAACTTCCCACTGCTGTGCTATAGGAACAGACACAAAATGTCTCTTGCCAGTATAGGGCAAATGGTGTGGTTTTGGGAGTCAAAGCAGTTGCAGTTTCTGCGTTGCGCTGGCCAGAAGGATACCAGCTTCTGTAACAGGAGTGTCTGTATTAAAGTAAACTCTCTGCCGGGATTCGGACTCCCTCCCTCTTCAGCTCCAATTTTGTTTTTACCTATCTGCCGTGCAGACATGATCATTGTGTTTTCCCCATCCCTTGTTATTCTGAATCACCTCACCCCAGCAGCAGTTCGGTTATTGCACGTTTTGCTGTTTGCCTGTGTCCTGCATTTTCCATCATCTGAAGCACCTCCTTCTAACTCTCGCCGGTGTTTCTTCTGTCTAAACGCAAGGTAGCTGGTATGAAAGAAGATGCCCCTGTGACCTTCTGATCCTGTGATGCTGCTTTGAAGAAGGCAATCAGTGTAGTTATGCTTCCTCCTTCTAACCAGTTTGTGGAAATCGATACGAGTGTTTAATATCTCCATAGATTTGTAAGAAGTCTTGCTGTGCTTTTTTTTTTTTTTTTAAGTAAAAAAATGCTGGCATGCAATAGATGATGCAGCAACAAGCCATCGTGTTATAAAGATACAGATTGTGCTAAGAAGATATCTGTCATTCTCTAGCTTCCAAGCAGTTATAAAGGATAAAATAGATATATTTACTACATACTACATTACACAGTTTACTAAAAACACTTCGCTACCTTCTTTTAAGGCACGCCAGGGCATCGTTGCTCCTAACCCACAGAACTGCGAGTCTGCTTCCTTGATAGCGTCCTCTGCGTCTGGGATGATGTTGTAAGAAAAATCGCTGCACAATGGGACTTGGCAAACAAATCAAGGTCTCGGCCAAGGAAATGCATTGTCTGTTCATTTTCTAAACAAAAGTAGTTCAGCCGAAGGCGAGTGTTTTGTATCTGGTTTCCACGGGCTGTATTTTGACTTTGTAAAGTAGATGTGATAAGCAATTATTTCTGCTTACATGCCGTTGTTTAAAAAATACTAGTGGTTAAATATTTCTTAATTAAATGTTGGCTGCTGAACCTGAAAGAAACTGTCCAGAAATTCAGAAGGGATAGCACAACATTAACAAGAGTCTGAATAAGTGTTTACATGATGAAAGGGGGTATTTCCTACTTAAAAACATACTAGTTTGAGAAGTGGGCTGAGCAGAAGTCATTCTTTGACTAGTGGCACGTTTAAGCCCAACATCTTGAGATTCTTGAGCGAGGAATCCTGCTTTCTGGTGGCATTTGGCCTTTGTTTTAAGACCTTGTATAACCTACTCTACTTTAACCTGGTATTCTGAAATTGTGGTGTATGGAAAACCCTTTTGAAGTTGCTCTGTGGAGATTTTTAGATTTTATTTCTTTCTGAACTCTGATTAGACACATAATAAGGAAATTATTGATCAGTAATATTGGAGAGATACAAAATTAATACCTAAGAGTAATATTTAACATCACTTAAGATGACAGCTCTGCAAAATGCATACTATCTTCCAGAACTGGGGTGGCAAGGCATCATGACAAGTGTACTCTGTTAGAAAAAGGCAATTCCTTGAAAACCTAGCGGGAGCTTGGAGTATTTATTGCCTTCCATAGGGAAATGAAGTAGTGACTGGTAGTAGGTAAGGCTTTCTTTCAGGCATGAGTGAAAAGCTCCTCAAGCTCCTTGATCCTCCCTGCCAGAGCTGCCAATACCGAACGAACCGCTCCTTCCAGGCGCAGGTAGAGCCCTCAACTTTGTTTCTCTGTCGCCTTCCTTGCAAACCACAGTGTTTCTTATCAGTGGGGCTGCTTGAGGTCCTCCCCTGCTTTGGAAAACCCAAGCTAGGAGGTAGCCGTGGGGGCAAGGACGGAGGTCCTGGCCCCCCCGGCTGCAGCGCCGGCAGGGAGAAGTGCTTCACCCCGGGGTGCTGCAAGACGCCGCTTCCCCATCTCACGGATGTTCTGTAGTAGCTCCTGGGGCTGGTGACTGACTGATGCTCCGCTCGATCCTTTGTTGTAGGCGCCGTGAAGATTAATAATTCGATTTGTCAGGTGAAAATTCAGATTGCATTAGTCATACCTCTTGCAGAGTTATGCTGTGATTAAAAATGACAAATAGTTTCCAATGAAACATTTTTTTCACGTTCTCCTAACCTCTCAAAGCATACATATTTGAAGCTTAAGCATGTCACGTGCACTCTTCAAAATTTACCTTTAAAATGATATGTTTAATGTAAGGAGGAAGGAAGGTTTCACCTATAGTTTAGATAGAACTGAAAGCATATCAATTTCCACTTAAAATGTTGACCTTTCTTGCCTTACTGCTAGGAACATGCCATAGCTGTCCAAGCTTTGAATTTTTGCACCTTTCTGGTATGATCTCTTCGCTGAGCAGTGATGCTTTTAGACTTGACAAAACCCAAATGATTAATCTTCTGGTAGCCTACCAAAATAGTCTTAACAGTAGCTGATAAATCCTGTGCGGTTATTGAAATATTTTGCAACATTAAAACCTTAAACGTTAAATTGTTAGCCTCAAACAGCGGGATAAAATTGAAAACGAATGCTTTCCTTTCCTGAAGGTGCCCCCGCTTTGTTTAAATAGCAGATAACTTTCAGCAAGGCTGCAGCCTTCATCCCCTATGAAACCAGCCTGTGGTTTCCGAAACGTGAAGGCTGGATCTGAGCCCTCAATTTATCTCTGCCACGTGAGGCGAAAGGCAAAGCCAAAGCACGCTGCGACTCCTAAACACGTTAAGAGGAGAGACAGGGGTGGCTGACCCCAAACATCCCCGCGTCTTCATCGGCAGGCGACGCGATTGCTGGGGGCTGGTGGGCGGTGGGGATTGCCCGTGGACGCTCGCCAGTCGTGTTACGAATGGAGCCCACTCGCCGTTTGCAATGATAGCGCTGGGGCAGTCGAGCAAATGCTGCCCTGCTCTGTAACTGATAATATTTGGAGTTGTTGGCTCCTGTTTGGTGGTGCACAGAGTTGCAGAGCTCTGGGACTGAGGGTGCTGTGCGTGGTTATCCAGCCTTCGGGTTTGGGGTGGGCGAGCTTTGTGGACTCAGAGGCTCAGCGAGTGCCCCAGGCATTTGGGGCTCACAAAAGTAACACGAGTTTGCGGCTATCTGGTGGGGTTTTCTTGTCCCGGACCTGCAGGGCTGTGGATCATCGTTCTCCCGAAGCCCACCTGTGCAGCGGGTGTTACGCTGCTCTGTTCAGCTGAGCCCCATGTTGTGCTATGTCGTGTTACCCCAAAATGCGGTGTTTGCTTCAGACATCTCCTCCCTTCCTTTTTCAACTGTGAAGACAGTAATTTTCTGATACAATATCAAGTTCCTCTTGAACACTGTAACAACAGCATGGGACAAAAATGTTGCCAACCATCCCTACCCTTCATGTAATTATTTACATGGATGTGAAAACCAGATTTTCAGGATTGAAGTGCTAACTCCAATCTACTGTTGCGATCTAAAGAAAGATGTTTGGGTTTCCATTTTGTTTATTAGAAGGTCTTCCCAAATCCTTATTCTTTCATTGCAGAGCTGCTGTTTAAACTTTGGGCTTTGCAAGTGATGGTGGTCATACAGTTCTTTCCAGTGGATTTTCCGTGCAAAATGTGGAAGCACTTGCAGCTTTTATCCATCAGTTTTCAAGCCTTTGAACTCCACCTATTGGCCCTATAAAAATGCATTAGTTTAATTATTAAGATAATATTACTTGACCATTTAATTTCCCTAGTAAAAGATGGGACAATTTGTAAATGAATGGAAGGGTTTTAGCCTAAAGCCTGTAAGTGTAAGAGGCTTTGGTCCTAGCCCATGGTCTTAGAAATTGGAAAAAGAGCTTTTTAGCGACTGCTTAGAAACAAATGATGGATATTGGTGCCATCTCCGAGTGCGGCAGCTGGAAAGTTTAATTATAGGCTGGAAAGTCAGTTAGGGATTAAGGAAAGTGTTAGTAGAAGGGGTGAATGTTAATGACAGCTGTTTGCTGTAGGCTTCAGGGAGGCAAAGTACATATAGAACATAAATGAAGTGTAGGACCAAACGTGCTGGCTTTGAACATTCAGAAACTCCAGGTCACTTGTTTCTTGACACGTGAACCTGGTTTGTATGAAATCATTTTAATGGCTCGCGGAGAGGTGTGTGTAGAGGGGGGGAGAATTCCTGCCTTTGTTTCAGAGCCCTTGGCATGGGCGAGCTTGTGTTCGCTGTTGGAAAAAGGCACCTGGGCCAGGGATAAATATAAACCCCGAGAGAAGCGTGCACCCGCATTAGGCGAGGGGCATCGGCCTGAGAGGAGGAGGTCCGTACAATGAAACATTCAGGGCTGAGAATCTGACATCCACGCGCTTTGCACTGGCTTTACTCTCATCCCAAACAGCATGCTGCCTGTGCCTGCCAAGACCTGCAAATTAAAACGAGTCAGAAAAGCCATCCCACCGAGCGTGGGGCTTGTAAACACACTGTAGCTCACGTTGCTGCACCGGTAGTTCGAAGGAAAATTCCAGTTCCTTTTGCCTTTAAAAGTGTATGGGTTGGGAAGTAGTTCTGCATCTGCTTAGGGTACCTGTAAGTCCTGTTGTATAGATCAGGCACCAGTGCTGAGATTAGTAATGGTGCAAATTGCTAGGGCAGTTATAGCCAATACAATGCTGGGGCTGAATCAGTCTTCCCTTTCTCTCATTTTTCTCAGGACTGAGTTTAGTTTTTTTCATTCAAGTACATTTGGTCTGGTCTGAAATTTTTTTTTTTTTTTTTTAACTTGTATGGCACAGGTTTTTCACGATATAATTTTTTTTTTGAATGAAGAGGAAAGAGGAGTTGTGAGGGATGCATACCAGACTTAAGCTTGCTAGGTGCATACATGACTTAATGAATCTGCTGGTAACACATCGCAGTAACCAGAGGTCATTCTTTGAGAGGAGGAAGAATGATAGCAAGAGCCATCTTTGGGGGGGGGGGGGGAAAAGAAAAAAAAGCCCAAAACAACAAGCAAAAAAACCCCAAACACCCCAAACCAACCAAAAAAACAACCCGCAAAAAAAAAAAAAAAGCCAGCATTTTTGTTTTGAAGTGCTTAAAACAGACATGCAATAGTGACTCGGTGGAGTTTCTATTCTTATGTCAAAGCGTAGTAGCATATGTGGAGAAGTTTGGATTTATCCCTGTTGGATGTGAGCTTTAAGATTGCCTTTTATTCTACTGCAGTTGTGCTGTACCTTACAGACTGCTCTGACAGTGTGGTATATTGGCCTGAGCATTAAAGGAATAAACGAAGGGAATAATCTTCCCCGTCAAGTCAAACTAATTTGAACATGTGGCATTATTTATAATACATTTCATAGATTTATAGCTGTACGTGTTCTTCCTTGACAATTAAAAGCTTGTAGAGCACAAAAATGTGTCTAGTTCAATGAGCTACAAAACTGTCCCATATGAGACTTCTGGGTGTTACAACACCAAGGCTGCTGCAAAAAGGTAATAATTCAGCCTTTCCGCACATAATTCAATATGACCAGCCATAATGAATGTATGGCTGCAGTATATAGGGTAGTACAGCCGGCTGCTTGAAAAATAACTGTGTGACCTTCATACCAAAAATTGGTAGCTGTTGGGCACTTGCCGATTTTGGTTACAACTGGAGCTGGTTGGCGGCAGAATGAAGTGGCTGGTTATCCCGCTGGTGGTATTTTCTGTCCTCGCTCGTGGGCAGAGGGGGCTCGGGCAGCACCCAGCGCTGGGTGGGTGCCGTGGCACGCAGGGGCTGCTGGCTCCCTCCCCAGCCCAACTGCTTCCCGCTCGCCGGGGAAGGACAAAGGTATTTACACCTCTCTTTCTTGGAGGGCTTACGGTCCTTGGGAAGCTCTCTGGCAGTGGAAAGAAAGCGCTTCATGTGGTATTTAAAATGCTGGACAAGAATTCACATCAGGCATTTCCTCTCCTCTGAAGTATGAGCGGAGGGAGAGAGAAAAAAGAAAAAACCCTAATAAAATACGGCTCACTTTAGGGATGGTGAAACTGCATACTTGAACCTGTTTTACTTAAGGTTTTGTCAGCGTAGGTCAAGCAATGCGCTGAACTGCAGATGAAATAATAAGAAATAAAAAGAACCTTCATCTTCCTGAAGGCAGCACGCTTTTATGAGACCGTAAAAGATGATAAATGGGGAGAAACAGGGAAGAGCCTTGAGTACGTGTGTTTTGGGAGTTGTGCCCTTTATTGTGTGTTTGCGTGTGAACGTGTATGTGTGAGCAAGAGAAGTCCTTAACTTGCTCAGTCTGCAGGCTGCTGGCGTTTTTTGGGTTGTTTTGGTTTAATTTCTTTTCCCCAGTAGATTCTTTTTCCCCCCAACTTGGAAAACCCATTAATTACAGCTGTAATTCTGAGGCTTAGATGCAGTTCTGGGCACAAAGGACCTTGCCATGTTTCTGGTCTTATTTAGTAGTAATGGATTAGACAAAAAAAAAATCTCAGAACCCCACCCTGAAATATTACAAGCTGCTTTTCTTAAGAACTCCTAAATATCCAAGTCCACACTTGCATCTACTTAAGCCGGCTTGAACTAGCTTCTCTGCAAGTTTTCAGTCCTCTGAATGCCAGCCATTGTCTAGCAACTGGTTTGAATGAAGCGGTATCCTATAGTGGCCTGTCAGCCTGTTCCTTGGCATCGTGTCCCCACGGCACGTTTACTGTCAGTACGAGGGATAGGAAGAGTAGATGTTCTCCTCAGTGGTGTAATGTAGGTTGCGGTTTTGTTCCCTCTTAAGAAACCAATATCGAAACTTAAAATGCAGGTTAAAGGGATCAGCCTCAATCAGTCTTTTGATTTTCCATTTTTCATTGGTGAGGCATAGCCTGTAGTTCATTTCATGAGTGTATTAAGATGCCCAGATTAACCTGAAATTGCAGTCTTTTCTCACCATTTAACTTTTGGTTCAGTAAGGGTTGAAGCAAACATTTGCCAACATACCGAAAGGGACCTGACACTTCTGTTGCAAATAACTTTTCCCCAAAAGCACTGCTTGTGTTGAAACAGTTTGGGTTCTGGCTTGCAGCCATGGCTTCACCTAAGCATATTACAAGAAGTGACAGGTAGACAGAAGTAATACATATTTTAATGTGTTTGACTCAGCTAGAGACCATCAAATGGGGTAGACCTGCTTTCCTTTCCTAGCAGATGTGAGCTTGCTCCCAATTTATTAATAAGTTACGACGCTGCCAGCACTGCCACTCGGGTCACCTTAATGGCCCTCAGGCTGTTGAAAGCGGACGAGAACGTTGAGTTCCTGCGTTTTTTAGATGTTCTCAGCTCCTGTGAAACTGCTACAGAAAACGTGCTGAGGGGTCGACCCAGCCAGATTGCTAATGCCCCCAACACCTGCCCAGGACTGAAGTCACTCTTTCTGGAGTGGGTATTGCAGCAGTGGGTAGAAGCTGTAAGTGAAATTGGAAATGTTTCCAATTGATACTCGCTAATATTTTAATAAATAAGAGAGTATCATAGCTTGAATGTACTCTGGATACAGGGAGCCACAGTTGTTCTAATATAAATCACGCGCACTCTGTCACTGAAACTAGATCTCATACATTAATAAATACTTTACCTGTTTGAACGATACTCAGCACAAGAGAAGAAACTTTTAAAATATAAAATGAAACAAATCAAATAATATCTACCTAGTAGATTTTTTTTTCCCTTACTTTTTATTGAATATAATGTAGTTAAGATAGTTTTCTTCTACTTGGGAGATCTTTAGGCAGGAGTTTGGAGAAAACAGTGTGGGATTATAAAAGAATCAAAGGTTAAAACTAAGTTGATAAGTGTCATAATATGGTGGAAATATTGAACTCTTTACTACCAGGAGGTAGGAAGATGAGTATTGTTTTCAGACATAAAGCCCCTTGCAGTCTGTTCAGCACCAGTAAGCACAGCTGATCTTCAGCTGAAAGTAGGGTTTGGATGCTATTGCTCGGGAGGGAGGTGGACTGATGGGAAAGAGAATAGAAGAGAGAGAAAAGAGCCTGAGAGAGGACTGAAAATAGGACTTGCCAGAAGAGGCAGAGAAGGGTGGTCTGAGGGGCGAACAGCAGCCGTCGGCAAGCTGCGGAGCCATGTTACGCATCCACTGTCGTCAGGGTGAGGAGGATTGTGCCTACATTTCAAGTAGGAAGAATTAGGTCAGACATTTGGGAAAGTTTTCCTGAACAGTAAGACTAGGGAATCAATGGAATAAATGGCCTGTGGGGAACATGGAAGCTTCAGCATTGTGGGATTTTAGTAACAGGTGACATAAATATATACCAGGTACAGTTTAGACAAGGGGGGCTGGGAAGGGGACCATGAAGCACTGATGTCAATATGCAAGACACTTTGAAATTATGTGCCCCCTAATTAAGATCCAGCACGTATCTGACGTGCTTGTTTTGTTGGTGGTACTTTTGGCATACTTGTATAGCTCTCTCTCTCCAAAAAAAGTTTGGTGGCTGCTGCTGTAGGGTTAATTAACACTGCTCTGGAGCTGGGGGAAGGATTAGTTGGTTTCTTGCTTCTTTGCAAACCTTTAAAAAAATTACTTCTTAAGGGTAAGGTTTCTGTAGCCCCAGCTGCGGTGAAACACACGCATATGGCGAAGGCGGCAGAAAGCAGAGTGAGTTGGACCCCAGCTGCAGGGTACCGCTTCCCCAGGGCATTCATGACATCCAGGGAGGGGGTGGATTACTTCATTCATTTTTAAGTTCAGATGTAATGGCCATGTGAATATTGGCATGGAGATTTCTGTCCCCACAGAAAACAGACTGCGGAGTGAATAGAAGAGGGGAAGGAGAGGTGAAATACAACTCTGTTGTTTATCTAGCATCAGCCATAGCTACTAGAAGAAATTTTTGGTTGCTGAACCACAATTTATAATGAAGTAGGGAGTAATTCTCTGTTTTTTCTGCATATTTATTATCTCCTGAGAAGGTTGAATTGTGTACTAAGATATCAAAACTGTTTGATAAGTTAAACTTTGAAATTATAAATGCCTTCTTGGGCAAATCTTTCCTGTAAGGAGCGAGACAGTTACCCTTTTTACCCACACACACTACCACATAACGTAGAATACAAGTAAGTTGAATTTTACATGCTGTGATCTGAAGGGTACTGGAAGAAATGGATTGTCATAAAGTAATCAGTAGGTACAGTGCACGGTGGTCCTTTGTCACATGCCCAGAGAGTCTTGCCTTGGGTCCTGCACAACATCAGGAGGAAGGATGGAAAAAGCTACCATTTTTGGACCTCTTTCACTGATTTGGGCATTTTCCTGGTTAGCACACGAGACAAGTTTGAAACTCAGTGCACCGAACAGGGTCTGGTGTCGAAATCTTTCACTTCATTTCTGAATTGTAAGATTCTCCCTTAAACTAAGGTAGCTCATTTGGATTATTTGGTAGCTACCAAATTAGTGGTTTGTAGCCTTAAAAACACACTGTCAAACATTTAGCAGAGCTATGTATAAGGAAAAGTAGGTAGGGAAGGAAGTAATTCAGGTTGTAAAGTCATTCATTCCTGAGTTAGGAAATAGCAGCATCTGCCTTAATTACCTTCACTTCTGCTTTCAAATTATCAACTTGATACGGAATAGATTTATAGATATTTTTTTTTTTATGCTCAATTCCTGTTGAGTAACCTAGAATGATTTACGTGACTTTCTTTTTTGAATCCCCAGTGAGGTAAAAGCTGCAAAGAGCTTTTTTTCCTCTTTCTGCTACAAGAGTTTGTCCATTCCCTCTTACTATCATTTTTGTGATTAAGCTCTATCTACTTGCTATTTTCTAGTCTTGCCCTTCTCCCTTCCTCCCCCATTTTTTTCGGACCACTGTCTTGCGGGGGCACTTCAAGCCACCTGGCTGTCCCCATTGCCTCAACCCCTCCTGTGCTTTCTGAGCTGCTGTCGCTTCTATGTGTCTTAAGCACAAGATAGTCACACACGTCGAGGAGGAGTTGCGAGATCCGGTGACAACCATCTTCAGAGACAGCATTATCCAGTATAATACTGGGTCAGGAGTATATAATGTAATTACTATATAGCTGTATGTATAACATTTCAGGGTTTAATAGGTAAAAAGGGTTAGACCTTCTTTAAAGAGAGCTATTTTCTTTGTCAGGCTGTATTGGATGCTGGTCTTCAAATCCTCGAAGTTTAGTGTAGCTGCACAGATGGTGAAAGGTTTTGGCTTTATTGGGATGTTACGTGAAGATACAGAAAGCTTTCTCTTAATTCCTTGTAGAGCTCATCATGCACAGGACCCTCGGGACTTAACTAGTATGCATTGGGACAGCATGTGCGTGAGCTTCCCGTGCTTTGAAAACGCGTAATTAAAATGGTCCTAAAACACGTTACTGAAGCTGGGAAAGAATCCCGCTTACTCAATGATTTTAAGTGAGATGGCTCTACTCCGCAGATGCCTGGATCTGCCGTAAATACTGTTGTCCGTGCGTTTCCACTCTGACCGATTCGTTCCTAGAAGTCCTGCTCCCACACCATCTGTAGGTCTTGGGTTGCATCCAGCACATTATTTAACAGCTGGTGGCTCTGAGGTGTCAGGGCCAACTGCTAGCATGTGCACTTGAGTTTTGGGGGGGACATGTTGAACGGCATTTTCGGAGCTGGCAGTTTCTTCCAGTTGATGGGCTGGTGTGTTGTCGTCTGCGTGGGGTGGGGAGGATGGTTTTGGAGTGACAGTGTAACCTGGAGCAGGGCTGTCACGGCACTAGCTGCTGGTGCCAAATGAACGGCATTTTTGTAATCTGTAGCAGGTAATTAAAGCGCTGGGGAGCACGGGGATCCCAGAGAGTTTAAGTATAAAAAGCTGGCTGTCTGATGCCACGGGTTGGGTTGTTTAGACTCGCAAGATTTTAATTTGTTTGGGGAGCCAGTGGTTTCCTGATGCGGTGCTCCAAACTGGAAAGTCTATTACTTGATATTGCAGGATGTGTTTTATGTTCAAAACTGACTCGAATCCCCAGGAGATGAAAATCTAAATATGAAGTGAATAATCCATTTCAGAAAAACAAAAGCTATTATGACTAAACACGCTGTGATGCCTCATCATGTAGCCTTACTGCATCAAACCTCTTTAATGCCTTCAAAAGTTGAAAAACAGGATGTAAAATTAGTATGATATATGGGGGCGGGGGGGCAGAAAATTGGAAAATGGAGTAGCAGCGCTTTCAGCCCCAGGCCTCAGCACAATCACTCTCCTCCAACAGGGTTGCTTTTATTTAACTAGGACCCAATATGGATTCAGGGGTGGTTGCTCTGGTTTTTTTCGCTGCCTGTGACTTCTTCCTTCCTTTCCTGTCTGCCTGAATTTGAAGTTTTCCCAATTATTTTAATCCAGCGTTCAAGAAACCTGCAGCTCCCCAGTGATGGAGAGCGGGCGCTGGTCTGGGGTGCCATGGGGCAAGCCATCGCTCAAGTGCCCTGTCTTGCATGACTCATGTCCGATAGCTGCTTCCAAGAAGAAATTATTGATGACCCCCTTAAAAAAATTTTTTTAAAGGCTCAGTTCTGGGCAGGTTTATGGAAAACATTGGCCTGCTGAAGCTGAGCATGCTTCAGGGCAGCAGTACGTGTGGGTCTGCACCGGGGCTGGGAGCTGGGAGCAGAGCTCTTGGCCGCAGTGCTGATGTGTGTCTTGCTGAGACGGAGCAGCAGTGGAGGATGGAAACGTCAGTGGCTGGATGGAAGAGGCATTAGCCAGCTGACTGTAAAACGTGTGTCTTCTCTGCCCCAAAGGCTTCCTTTTTTCCATCTCTGAACCACACTGGATTGGAGAAAAGGATAAAAAAATGTAAAAAAGAATCCCCCCCGCCCCAACCATAGAAATGGGCGAAAAGTATCCATTCACTGGAAAAGCAAAAAAAAGTTGCAATACTACATAGCTGTTGCAAGTAATAAGCTGGGGAGGGTTTAATTCTTCAGTGAGCAGTCCTATGTGACTTTTTCAAGCACCACTCAGTAAAATAAAGCAAAAATCAACCAGTTTCTTTGCTGTATTCTAGTTAGTAAGATGTTCAGGAAATCAGAAGAGCCATGTTGATATCTTATATTATAGTTCATCATTTTTTGTTTTACTTTGTAGGCTTTTATGTCACCTGAGCTGGAAAGATAAATGGCTGGTGGGAGGGAGCCGGAAGCCCTTGGAGGAGATGGGCTGGATGCTCTGATCTGTACCTTCCCTGTCTGATCCCCTTGTTCCTGTGAGGTTAGGCAGGTCACCAGCTTGGGAGCACTGGAGCACAGTCTACTTAGGTAGTGTATGAAACAGAAAATATTGTTCACAGGTGTTAAAGTATTTTGGCCTGAGGGTAGTGTGATAATGTAGCACACCTGCCATGTGTCAGCAACTCGTGCCACTTTTTTTTTTTTTAATTTTGAATTGATTCTATTTTCTGCTCAATATAAGAGAATATGAACTTTAATGATCTGATGCCTGAAGCATACACAATCTCTGTAGCATTAAATACAACTTCTAAATAGCGAATGATGTACAGGGGGCCCCATGTGAACATTTGGCTCCAGAGCGAGTCAGAAGGGTCAAAACCTCATGTAAATATAACCCAAGTAATCAAAGTCCCTTGTCTGCAGAAAATCAGGGTGTGCCATTGAGGAGTCTTTCCTGCCTTTCTAGTTGCTGAATGAAATATTTATCAATCAGTTATAATCACAGCACTACAAGCAGTTTTGCTGTGTTTTCTTTTTCTGTTTTTTTGGGGTTTTTTTTTTGTTGTTGTTTTTTTTAACTGAAATGAGGAAAGGGTGAAGTTGGGGGCGTTGCTATGCAACTCTCTCATGACCCGCATCTGTGGGATGCTGCTGTCGTCTCCTTTACTGGTTCCTTCATTTCCTTCTCCTCCTCCTCACATCTGCCTCCCCCCTGTAATTCCCTATTGTTTCTCAGCATACTTATTTATTAAGCTATTTGTGTATTATTTCTGCTCCCCCTTGTGTTCCTGCAAGCACAGTATTTGTGCGGATTAAAGCTTTCCGGTGAGCGGACGCTTTGCTGAAGTCTAAGTACCAGTTTCTTGTGTTTCTCGGGAGTCCTCCTTTTACCTTTTTGGGTTTTTCTTTGTGTTGCTGGTGGTGGTTTTTTTGTTTTGTTTTGTTTTTTAATGAATGAAATAGCCATCAGGCTTAGGTTTAATCACTGTGCACTTCTATAGCTACACCCAGGAAGGTGTGTGTTTGCCAGCTTGTGTGTGGTCTCTTCCAGACGGGAGCCGTCTGCAGGAACCGCCATGAGCAGTGGCCACGATCCTGCTTTTGGAGCTGGTGGATGAATCCTGGCACCAGGGGATGGGGGGGGGGGGGCAGAGCCAGCCCCCACTCTGGGTGCAGGGAAGGGTGCAGAGGCAACTGCACCCCATGCCTGCAGCCCTGTACAGAGAGTTTGGTGGGAGAATGCAGTTCCCTTTTTCCTCCGGTAAATCCATGTCTGCCCATGGGGAAAACTGCTTGGATCAGCAGGGCGGGAAAAAAGCAGCCAAAACAGGTTATGGTGGCCTGATTTTTCTTGTCCTGTTCAGAAATTAGGGTAGCCTTGGGGTGCTGTAGGTGATATGACCTCCAAAAGGTGATCTGGTGTCTTCAGGGAACCTGGTCAGTCATACTCTTCATAAACCTTGCATGCAGGAGGGGAAACAGAAACCGCAGCGATTCTGGGTTTTGTTGCTGTGGGAAGCCACCCATCAAGAGAGCAAAACAGACCCGGGTAATTTCACTGAATCACAGAAATGAAAGGTAAACAGGAAATAAAAATGTTATCCTGTGCATCCAGATGCTCTGAAGCAGAAGTAAATATATGCGTTCTGTGAATTCAGAGTTGCCAACCCAAGTGGAAGGGGTAGCAAAATTAACAAAATTGTAATTGCTTATGCTTTATGAAGTTGCAAAAGTGGAGACTTTTGCTGCTGCTTTGCTATAGGTAACCTCTTCTTGACTGTCATTATAGTTGATATACCGTCTACTCTAAATCCCACTTGATGCCAATCAAGTTCTTGCTCCACTGTTAGCAAATGCTTGATTACTTTCTGTCTGCAAGAAGTTTCTATGTATTGCAAGGCTCTTATCAGCTCTCCTCTCTCTACTCCCTTTCCCAGGGTAAACAAATTCAGCTCCTTAAACCTTTTTTCACTGGTCACATTTTCTAAATCTATTATTGTTCTTCCCACTTTCTTCTTGACACTCTTTAATGCATATTTCTCAAAAAATATGAATCCCAAACTGAAATACAGTATGCTGCATATTTCTCCCTGGTGCTGCAGAAGGCAGAACAGCTCCAGCTTCGTGTCCCAGACTGAAATTCGTCTTGCTTAACGTGTGACTTCAGACCCTCATGCTGCTTCATTCCTGCTGCCTAACCAATAGCCTCCCCATCACTTTTCACTTTTGAGGTCCCCACCCCTGTTGCGGTTACCCTTACAGGAATGTAGTCAGATTCAGGATATATATGGTTTTCTGGCAGACTACTTTCTTCTTCTTTAAGTCTGGTGAGGAAGCCAACAGCGTGCCCCAGCCTCCCTGGTGTGATACCGAGCGTGGATCAGGCACTCTCCCTTCCTTCACTGATGCTCAAAGGGCTGTGATGCCTCAAATTGATAAATTCTCACAGGTTGTCATCGTGCTACTGGTAACTGTTCATAGGTTAGGGTTTGGGTTTTTTATCTCTTGTACACCTTTTTTTTTCCTTTTTTTAATAATTTAAATTATTTCTATGGTTCACTCATGAAAAAGTCATGTGGAGCTGTTTTAAAAGCCTTTCTAAAGATAGGCTCTGTCATCTGTACCACTTTCTTTTTATCAGCTGGGACAGATGCCCTGTCAGAGAGAGCGAGAGAGACATAAAACTAGCTTGACATGACTTTCTGATACATTCATGTTGACTGGGTGTTGGTTTTTTTTTTTCTAATCTCATTATTTTTACAGGATTAGAAATCCTTTAGCAGTGTGCTCCAGTAACTCTGGTATTAAAAGTACACTGTAATTTCTGACTTTTCCGTCCCCACTTTCCTTTGTAAGATCCGGTGCTGTGTTGGGTCTTTTCATTTCTTTTAGACCTTACCTGGCCTCTCTGGCATCTGCAAGGCGGTGGCTAATGGGTTAGACATGATGGCTGGTAGTTCCCCAGACACTGTAGGAACATGTCCAGTGGTTCCTGCTGACTTGAAACCGCCTGGATTACTGATGTGTTTGCTCTGTTCTTCCCTTACTCCATCCAGCCTGCGCTTGCACATCCTGCACGTCAGGTGAAAGATGCTCCGAGTATCTGGTCCCAGCTGGCTGCTGTGAAATGAGGCTCTGAATAATTCAGCCTTTCCTGTGTTCGGTAACAGGCCTGGTTTTCCTTCTAATGTATTTATAGACTCTCTTCTTATTGTTTGCTGCATCTCTTGCTTATTGTAAGTCACTTTGCATCTTAGTCTTCATTTATTCTTTTATGTTGATGTTGGTCTTTTATGTTCATCCCTGAGTCATGTGTCCTTGGTTCTGCTTTGGTGTACAATCCCTTTTTGATATATTTTCCCCTCCCTGCCCCATCATTTAAAAGCTCCTGATGCTTCCCATCCTCACCCTTGCTAGGCAGAGGATAGTCTCTCCAGAAACACTGAGCCGCGTTTCCTTTCGGTGGTGGTGCCAGAGAGGTGCGTGCGTGCCTGCGGCAGGGAAGGTTTCGGTCCTTATGGGTAATTCAAGCCTGCCATTGCCTTTTTGTCCCCTCTGAAGGGTGTGCCTGTAGGTTTTAAGGTGTCTCCTCCATCCTCTCTGGATTACATGACTCAGATGTTGCCTCTGTTTTTCTTTCTTTCATCTTCATTAAAAAACTTCAAAAAATCTGTATCATGCATCTTCCTAGAAGGCCAAACAAGTATTTTAATTCATGCTATGTGTTGCAACACCTCCAACCAGCCTTTTTTTGTTATTGCTTATTAACACCTCCCTGACATCTCTCTCCTGCACCTATGCTTGGGCCCGTGGCTTGTGCCACCAGATCTGTTAAGTCAGATCTGTTAAGCGTGCTGTGCTGGCACAACTGCAGATCATCCTGATGCTTAGCACCTTTCTCCGTTGGTTTTCCTCTTGTTATTACTTTTTTGACTTTCATTTCGTGTTTTCTTCATGTGCTGACTCTAGTGTGTTTGTGTTTATGTTATATGTGTGTGTTTAAGGTGCAATGCTAAACTCTCAGTATAGCCATTGTGTTTGTGAGTTAAAGTATAAGGGTTGCACTTGCTGGGCTGGAGCCTCACAGCCATATTAGACAGACGGGGTGCCCACCGATGCCCAAAGGAGGGGGGCCGCTTCCCCATCCCCATGCTGGGGAGGTTCAGCCCTCCCAGCTGAGCCACCCGCTCCCCCAAAATTACACTGGTGCTGGCAAGAGAGAGGTGACAGGAGCATGCAGTTGCCGGGGGGGGCATCCAGTTGCCCTTTTTGTGGTCACTTCCCACCCGCATCTGTTCAGGCTGCAGCTCTGCAGTCACTTTGGCTTGTCGGCATCCACTGGAGAAACTGTAATGCTGGGGAGATGCCTCCTCTGTAAGGCCTCCAGTTGCTGCCGGCACCGGAGGATGGGGATGAGTAAAGAAAGAGTTGGTCTTACCTCCTGGCCAAGTGCAGCAGAGGTCCTGCCTCCCACCTCTGCCAGGGACCCTATGCCAGGCTTTGGTGGCTGAGGTGCCTCCTGCACGTGAGGGCAAAACTTACCCACATTAAAGAGGATCAACAAAAAATGTTCGTTTTCCTAATAAGGAACCCAACTGGAATGAAGTGAGCTGAGACTTCAAGCAGTTCGATGAAAACAGTTTGTATTTCAAGCTTAGAAGTCGGCGTTCTGGCATGTATTCTTTTCTTGAAACATATATTGACATTTCTGTTACTGCTCATAGCAGCAATATTGTTTTCCATATGCTCTTCTCATCAGCGTCTCATCGTTATTGGATAAATATGTCTCTCGTTATGTGGAACATTATTTTTGAAGTATGAAATCATTATTTTGTTACATAACTTCCAAATTTGGACCTTTGCAATGATTTATAACAATCTTCAGAAATTGTTGTAATTAAAGGAGAACTTTCCACAAAGAGAATTAATTAGATCAAAGAAGCATTTAAATGTAAATCATTAATCTGTGTGTTACAGGAAATAGTTAGTGGCTATGTATAGTTCATTTAATTATACTTGGTTCAATTTTATTTTGTCGTTACATCACAATTTATTGAGAATTAATTTGCAATTTCTTCTGTAATGTGATTTCCGTTTGCTTAATATAGCAAATATTTTCACTAGCATTTGTGTTTATATATAAATAAAGGTTTGTTAATGACTGCTGGGTTAATTAAACTGTGGACTCTGCTGTCAATTAACTGTGAATTTTGTCACTCAGTAGATCCAACCCAGAAGGTCTGTGCTCTGAGAACAGGAGGCAAGGAGTCAAATAACTCATTGAATGCATGAATATATACACTAGATTGTGACTGTCAGTTGCTGGAGGGGACCAGGTGACATAGCCTGGGCTTCGCCTGCTCAGAGAGTTCTTAATAGAGGACAACGTGATTTTGGTTCCCGTATGGAGAAAAGGAAATTGTGTGCTTTAAGTCCATAGCAAGTAATTGGTAATGGCAATGGTAATCTCCCGAGCTGCAATATGTTGGTAGCTGCAGGTAACAAGGACTAGGTGCATTTGAAGGTTTTAGGACGTAGGCTTTGCACAAGTGGTTTTATGTAATGTCTTTACTTTGTATAGTGTAAGCGTATGAAAAGATTTCTTTCTGTGATTTGATCTAATAAAAAATATTTTAAAATATGTAACGTAGTTTTTTGAAGTTGTGTTTTAATAGCTTGACAGTATATTAATGTTTATCTTCCCTTAGTTATTCTTATGCAGCACTCTCAAACACTTCTATTTTAAACCTTTACACTGCTGGAAGTAGACATTTTTGACTTAATTTTTAAGTAGTCAATGCAGATTAAAATTAGCTAGTTCTTGGCTTCTTTTTTTTTTTTCCCCTTTAATTAAAAGACTTGATTTTCATTCTGATTGAATTCTGTAGCCAAATGGACTTTAGCTTTAGACTGTCCAGTATTAGCAGCATCTGTGTTAAGTTTGGACTCAGCTAATCTTTTGGAATCTTTGAGTATTCGAGTGTAAGCCAAAACTTAGCTATCCAAGAGCACATCTGGCTTGCATAGTATTACCTCATTTGTATAAGGTAGTGCTCTTAGTTTCTTTTCATTAATTTGTTTTCTGTTTGCTGGAAAGGGGAATTTGATACGGGGATTGTGCTGGCAACAGAAAAAGTTTAAGGAACTTCAGTGATTTCTTTCTTCCTGTACTGAAATTCACATTAGAAGTCATGGTTTTGGTACGTAGCAGGTATAGTAAATAAACTAATAAAATAAGAAATTCCCAGCCAGTGATATGTGTTTGACAAATGTATAGACACTACTAGCTATTCTGTCAGGTTTGCTGCGTACAAACAAAGGTAGAGTAATATTTATGTCGTTAAATTTCTTAAGATGGCTGTTATTTCTTCCAATAAGTTAAACTACCTCTTCCTAGGAGGATTGTTGTACCATTTATAAAAAATGAAATGCTTTCAAAGTTCTTTTGGTTAAGCAGCTGTTTGCTGAGGAAGGCAAAACAACCTGTTGTTTGCACTGAGAGAGAAATTATGTTTTCTGTTGCGTAATTTAGGTATTTTCAACCTGCTCTAGATGGAATGAGATAAATCTTAACAACACAATAATCGGAGGAGTTTGTAAGAAATTGGATTCAAAATGTGTTTGCTTTGCTTTTATTTATGTCTGTAAGATAACAGTGTGAAATCAATAGTATTTTGTTCTCAGTATTTGTTACTAAACATACTGATATGTGTAGGGAGATAAAGACGACATTTGGAAATGGGTAACCTTGGGTTAATTAAATCCATCTGCTGTCTGACTAATGACAGGAATATTGTATCCAGGGAATCGCTTATGCTAAAAGATCTGATAACGCACAAAAAGTTTTCTAACAAAGCACTCTTAGAGCAAGTGAGGACTCACGTGTAACTGGAGAGGACACCGGTCCCAGAGAGTAACTCTCAGTATTGTAAGGCTCTGCTTCATGTGGAAACGTCCCAGAAGAAGTGAAGAACCACATTTGTTGTTCCTTGAGATGCAAAATTATAACTGGCAAGAAAAGTAAAACTTGTTTTCAGTTCATGCTACATGAAGTTGAGTTTCATGGGATTAATTTGATGGCTGTGTTTCCATGCTCACAAAAAGCTAGAATACAAATGTTCATTAGGAAGGAAGCTGTATAGGGTGCAAAAATGAGCTTCCAGAGACGCAGCGATGGCAGCTGAAGGAAAACAGACTTTTGATTCATATTGACAGGCAATCTGATCCTATATGGATTAATGCCTCTAGATATACTTGGGTTGATTGTGTTTCAAGAGAGCAAGTATCATAGCTGCTTTCTATTTACGCTGCTCTAAGTCATATCAATAGGAAAAAAAGAAAAAAAAAAGACCTTTGTGCAACAACTTCCATGCGTAACACTTTGTATTCATCATTTATGTTGTTTGGAGTTGTTTTATTAATGATTTTGTAGTTGTAGGTTAGTTTTTTATTACTTGCTAATTCGTAGTTCCTGGAAAATGAAATCGAATGCATTGTTTGTTTTTATTGAATTAATTATTTGATTGATTTACATTTAATGTCTTCATACACTTGTACAGAAAATGATTTGAGAGTAGGGGGGAAAAACTTTTGAATTCTGTGGAGACTTGGGTGCTTTTAAAGCAAGGCAAACGTAACAGCATCAGATGAAGAATAGTTTATTCCACATTGATCTGACAGATGGGCAAAACAAAACTCTGAGAGATTAACATTATTCTGCAATTTAATTTTTAAAGTGTGCAAGAGTGGCGTAATAGAATTGAAAATGGAGGATGGGTTTGTTTGATCTACATCAGAGGAACTTGTTTAGGTTTCCTTCGTGGCGAGTCAGACGAAGTCGCGCCAGTGTGTGATTTATCTCAGCTTAAGCCGGCATCTAAAATAGGTCAGATGAATCGCTCTCTGAAATGCCTGGTTTAAAGTGACCATCTCGGATGTGGACATCTGAAGTTTAATTAGATGAATGCCTTTCTGGCTGTCACATTTTAAAAGACATGAGTTAATTATTGCTTTTTGTAGATGCTAACAACAATTTGTTAGACAATGCATTTTAAAAGGTATTTTTGATATAACTGTGCCAGTTCGAGTGTAGAAATTTATGATGTATTCCTAAACAAGTGTGTCACACGTTAGTACTTTGAAAATGTGGCCTGAGGCGTCAATCTGCCCTGTATGCCTTCTAGTTCTGCTTCTCTCTCGTGCTGTTTTGGCATGCAGGAGGTAGGAACGCGCACCCCCGTCCTCATACACAGTGCAAAAACTGAGCACAGGCTGAATGCTGGGCACTTGCCGGCTGTACAGAGACAGGTGTTCTCTCTGTCTGGAGGACTTAGCCTTGAAAGTGCAGAATACATAAATGAGGTTGAAAATAGTAATTGGCCTCATTTAAAACATTTTCTGTCAAGCAACGTAGCTTATTAAATATCTAAGTTAAAAAAAAAAAAAGCCTGTACTTTTTTTGTGATCTTTAATAAACCTGTTTCTACTAGTAAACATTGCAGTGTATGTTAAGACTTGACAGTGACTTCCTAGCAGATGAATTAGCAGATGTATATTCTGTGGAACTGATTATAATTACATAGTAACTATGGTTACCAGGTTAAAAAAATCATGGCCTGATGATGAACAGAAACAGATTGTAGCAGACTGGTTTGGTTTTGAGTTGCTTAAAAGCAAAATGCAAGGATAAGGCCATGAGGACTAAGAGCGTATATGAGGAACAAACGTAAGAGCAGGCTCTATTTGCTGAACTGGCACAGAGTCTCCTTTTTCAAATCCTTGTTTTGATACAAAATCGCAGTATTTTTTAAAGTTGGGGTTTGCTTCTATATATTGTTTGAGAATTGGGTGCCAACCACATCTTTGTAATGAAACTATTTAATTGAAATAGTTAAGATTTTGATGAATATTGCTAGTATTTTCATTTTGATTTAGTACTGGACAAAGTTAAGTTCAAACAGCCTTTTCACGTTCAAAGAAAGTTATATTCAGTTTATTTTAAATCTAACACTTAGAATGACTTAATGGAAGTATTTATCTTTTCTTTTGGATGCTCCAGTACTTAGAAAGAAATTACAAAAGTGTGGGTGGATTCAAGCAGGAAGGACAGAGCTGTGATTAAGGACAGTTGTACATTTGCGGTGATGTTGGTGGGCCCACTTCAGATGTTTCTAGTGTATCTGTTGCCTGGAAGCAGCAAAAGTACTTGAGTCCATTTCCAAATGGGAGCGCACGTGTTGAGAAGTTCAAGCCCTGTTGCCTTAAATGTATAGAACAAAAGATTTAATGTTTTCAAAAGTTTCCACGTGGTTTAGAAACCGAAACTGCAGTGAATTGTGTTGGATTTAGGGCCCTCAATCACACAAACTTTTCTCAATGTGTTACTCTCCTTTTATGAATTACGAACTATGTAGAACTGTATGTCTGTATGTAACTTCAACATGATTCCTATAATGTCTGTATATTATAATGTAGAATAAGATTTTATGGCAGCGCACTCTTCTTCAGAGTGCAGATGCATTTAGACCTGGTCTTTTGCACCAGGGAAGCTTTCCTGGGGATCCTCATTGGGCCAGTAATAGCCACTTTAGTTTTAAAGGCTGGGCGTATTAAGACTAAAACTTTGAGCCTGATGTTTCTCCATTTTGTAAGCCTAGCCTACAAATTCAGGGCTACAAGGTCATACTCAGTGGGTCTGCTCACCTTGTTTTACAGAATAACCAACCATGACTACAGAACCAGGATCGGACTCCGAGTCCAAGGATAAAGAGCAGGATCAGCAGCAGAGCCCTGCGCAGCAAGGGGCGGCGGAGACCCAGCCGCAGGACCAGCAGCAGCAGCAGCCGAGCGAGGAGCATCAAAACGCGCTCGAGCAGTTCTCGGCTGTGGCAGCCCACAGCACGCCAGTGAAAAAGGAGCAGGTAAGGGAGCCCGTGCACGCGTGCTCGCTGCATGCAACCAGCTACGTGCCCACTTATTGCTCCTGGGAAATAATGAGCCTGGTGTGTTAGGAGCAGAAATACATATTCAGATACGCATGGAAGGCTGTTTGGTGTGATGCTGTAGATCTTGACTGGTTGGTCTTTTGCGTTCAAAAAATAATAATTCTCACGCAGAATGTTCTGAAATTCATGTCAGGTCGTTCTGCCTCCAGTGCTTAAGTATAAGGGCAGTCTTATTACCTAAACAGGAAACGTCTTCGACCTTGCATTTGCATTAGATAGCAAACAGTGGCAATTTTTGAGAAGCTGAAAGTGTTTTCAGAGTTCGTTTCTTCTTTGACACCTGCCGAAAACTGATTTCATGCTTGCTTGTCTGATGTGTGAGCCATGAAAAATCTGTGGTCCCTTAAGCTTCTCGTAGTTCTGAAATGACTGCATTATAATTACTTTAACTTTTCATGTAATAGGTTTCAGAAGAGCTATCGCATGCTTTTCCATTTGGTTCATTGTTGCACTTATTAAATTTGTGGAAGCTGCTTTCTTTTTCCCGTTAATAATTTCCAGTCAATAGGATTAACAGGCATTGTTCTTCATGGGTAAGTGACACACAATTAATGAGGTACCTGCAAATCGCATCCCTTAGCTCCATAAGGTTATGACCCCCATCTGATCGCATTCACCTTTGAAAAACGAAATAAGTCAGTCTAACTCCTCCCCTCCTCCACCCTTTAAAAAAATCAGATTGTTTGAAGTGCGGTCCTGTTATTTTACCTAGTTGGGAGACAGTGCTGGTGGAGCAAGCAGTTGTAAGATGTTACTTAAAATCAGCATGACTGCTCCCATAGAAGCTGTTTGAGGCTGGTTGTGGTCTAGTTTTTAAGCTTTTGTCCACAGACCTACAGCCCAAACTTGCTGTTGGTGGGGAAAAAATGGGGGTGTAAGCAATTTCAGATACAAACAAAGTATTTTTGTGTCATCCTGGTTTATGGGTGCATTACCTAAATGCTTGGGACAACAAATGTTTCTGGGACCAAATTAAAAGAGGTGTCTTATGTCTGACTTCTAATATCTAAAGAGGTAGACATAGCAGGGCAGGATTTCTGATGTTTATTGCTATTGAAGATCAATCATTGGAAGAACTTCTTATTTTTCAGATTACTAACCATTTTTACCATTGATAAACCCTGATCAGCCTCACTCCATGCCCACCAAAGACCTCTCTGCTCTTGCTCCCACATCCACCGATTATGTGTTAGGACAATTTTGGTCTCTGAAATAGATCAGAAATTGCATGTAGTTAGTTCGGGGAAAAGAGGCAGGGCTGCTTCTCCAAAAGAGAAAGGTGCTGCACAAGCTGGTCATTAATTTAAAATATAATTCTATCAGGCCTAGGCATAAGTATTACTAATTTTATTCTTCCAGACATCATCAGTAATCTTTCTGCCCCAAGTTTCTTTTCATCTTAAACAAAACAAAACAAACACAAAAATGACCACAAAAAAAAAAAAAATCCTGTAGGCACCAAACCTGTCCATCTGTGTTTACGGACGTGTGAGTTTGGAGACCTGGGATGCGCTCACGTGCTGTGTGATCCCTTCCTTTCCCTGTTGTAAGCTGACTGCCAAATCCAGCTGCAGTGATCTGGATTTTGTAGTGGCTTAAGTGTCTGTATCGCAGGAAAGAACCACTTAAACGCAGCATTAAGAGACAGCTATTGGCAATGGTGTCATTAAAAAAGCCAAAAATTGAAGGAGTAATGGGTATCATTCTCTCTCTTGCCATCTGTAATCACAGTGAGGAAGTTGATGGTTTTTGCAACCGCTCACATGAGAGGACGTTGGGAAGAAAGATTTAAGTTACTGATCCATGAGGGTGACTTTTTGTTGTCATTCAATATTCATGAAAAAGAACACTTTAATGAAGACAGAAAGGCTTCTTCATGTTGAGATTAACAGTTACTACAGAAATGAGTCCTTTCTATCAGGTATAATAATGCAATCTTACTATCTTTCTGCCTTCCTATCTCATTGAAAATGAGCATGAAGGCATCGCACGGGTTGGGCACTGACATTTCTGAGCAACTATCATAAGTAGATGGGATTCATACATTGTGCAAGCTGGTAATATCACTTCATATCCCAATGAGAAGCTGTGAAGCATCAAAGATCATTACTGCTGAATCCTGTGACTTCAAAGGCTTGCTTTGAGAGGGGGGTCCAGCTTCAGAAAGGGTTGAACATGCTGTGTCATGGTAAGGTGCAGTAATATAGAAAGAGGTGAGACAGCTTGTGTTCAAAAACCACAAACCCTGAAGCAACTTGTGCAGCACTAGGATTGAATCCATAACACTGAAAATACTGCACAGAAATACAGCACAATATTCTTCAGAAGAATTTAGGAGAAAATGCAACTATGCTTGCAGAGTTCAAAATAATTCACTGAGTACATGGGTTTTTCACTGGTCACTTTTTCTTTTTCCTGAGATACCAGGATGTCAGGTTTCTTTAGGAAGATGAGGCTTAATGCAGTCTGAAAGTACCTCAGTGCCTGAACATGTCAGCATAGTTTGGGGGACCTTCTCTAATAGTTCTTGGCATGTTTTGTTCTCCAGACAAATGAGAGAAAATCCTTTGTGTGACTTTAACCTAGACACATTCCCCTGATCTTAATGTGGACGGGAACTTTAACAAACAAAATAACCTCAATACTATTTTTTTAAAAACCGCTTATAAATAAGCAAATATCTGCTGTAGTCTTGAGATACCGAGTGTCTTCATGAAGGAAAGAAGTCACCAATCCATTAGGATTCACAGAACTTGTTTGCAAGCTGAAGGTGGTTCTAAAATTGAAATGGCTGCTGGGTGCCCTTGCTGTTGTAGGCTTGTCTCTCAAGCAGCTTCCCCCTTTTCTTGAAAAAGATTAATTCCATACATCTGGTTTTTTTGTTGGTTGTTTTTTGTTGGGGCGGGGTGTTAACTCTCACTGCCATGAGAAAACTAATGAGCCACTGGGTATGGCGGTATATTTTTTCCAGCCCTGGCATGACTTTTGCACCCACACATGTGCATGTGCACCTTCCCTGGCAGATTTCTTTAACAAAACGTAGGGAAGGCATCAAAGAGCCCCTCTGCCCATCAGCAGCAGCACAGCTCTTCACAGAGGCCCTAGCAGGAGACATCTTCAGTCTTGTTTTTCTCTCGGCGTGGTGGGTTGGACCACTGGCCAGCTGGCGGCGGTTGTGGTAGAGGGTAGAGGTAGCTGGCCTCAAGCCTTGCTCTGAGCCTGGGGGGACTCCCCCCTTCGTCACAGCTGCTGGGAGCAGTAAATGCTCAGCGAACAGCTAATCCGCTGACATACGCTGCGCCTTCATCTCCCGCCAGCCTTCAAGGTATGCGAGGACCTTGACGCCCAGGCACAGAGCTGGTGTCCAGGTGCTGGAAGGAGAATGTCCTCTAGTGCCCGAGCTAGATGGGGGAAGAGCCGGCTGGCGCTGGGCTGCTCCTGGGGAAGAATGTCCATGGCTCAGGGGATGAGGCAGATTTTGAAAGCAGCTTTTGTGTTGCTTTTTTATCTTTCTAGTCCCACTTTCTCCTAGTCTCCCCACGCAGGGAAGCCCAGGAGAACTTTGCTATGTCGTGTCTTGCAGGGAAAGGAGAAGCGTGGGTCTTGCCTCACCTCTTTGCAGTTTGCTGGGGCTTTGGAGGGAGCTGGGGCTGTTGGAAGCAGGGCTGATTCCAAATTCCTCTTTCCCTCATTCACCCAAAGGCAGAGGGGAAGCTTATGGCTTGTTTGTATGAAATCTCTCAGGGAAAGTTCCCTGTGATTTAGCAGCACACTGTTGTTGCTGGTTATACGATGCAAGGTTGTTCTAGTCTCAAAGCAGATTAAACATTTTGGACAGATTTACTCCATTTTCATGAAGGTTTATTATGTACAATGAATGGAAACAGACTTGGAGGATTAATTTACAATATATTTCCAGTGATGCTTGTTGCTTATTACACTGAAATCATTCAGAGCCAAAACAGTTGTTTGGGTTTTTTTTTTCCCCCTTGTAGTGAGATAACAGAAAAATTTTGTTGTTGTTGTTTTTTAAATTTCATTTAAGCTTTAGCTTAGGTATTACTGCACTCCTGTTGAGGTTTTGTTTGGAGACTATCAGGGGCATAACTGATGAGAAGGGTAATGACTGCGGCATAATGCTGTTGCTAGGAAGGGTGAAATGCTGTAGAGCTGTTCTGGCTTTCATCTGGTGCCGTGGAGGGGACCACGGGCTGTGCTGCCTCACGGTAACTCTTCAAATGGTCTGACCCTCAGATAAACCCAAGCAAAAGTAACCACGCTTGTTTCTTCTCTCCCCTTTCCCCTGCAGTATATTTGTCTTTCAAATAGCACCTACTTCTCACCAGCTTGAGGGGCTTATCGGGCATCTGTGGAGAGCAAAATTCAGCCTCCCATCCCGTAGTTATCATCCATTAGCCAGCCGGCTGCACATAAAAGTCGTTTGGCCCCTCACTTCCATCCTGTTTGTCTAACCCTTTGCTCAGGCACTTGGGGAGCCTTTCGCTCTCACGGGCACGTCAGCATCCCCCTGAGAATTCACAGTGTCATGGGCAGGTCCGTCCCCTCATTCAGGGGACTGTTTTCTCACTGACAGCGAAATTGGTGCAAACCTGATGGTATTTTCCCATTCCGTGTGATGCCATGGAAGCATCATATGATTTAATAGGTACAGGACTTAAAAGTAATATCAAGAAATTGTAGGAATATCTGTTCATCACAACGTTTACCAATTGTTCAGCATTTCCAACAGACCAAAAAAAGAGGTCCAAGGGGGATTTTGTACCTATGGAAAAAGTAGAAGCTTAAAGTATTTTCATGCATGCCCCTCCTTTATGGGTGTTCTCCACATTTTGGAGTGAGAAGGGAGGGCTGGGAGGAATATGGGGAATATAGGAAATATTTTCAATTGATAAAGAACACTCTGTCCTGGGGCTTTCTCATTCAAGCCCCACACTAGGCTCACTTAAATGCTTGGGTGAAGGGTGCATAGTGTACTGCATTGCGTGATCGGTTTATCTCACTTCAAAACGTATCTTTCTTTCTCTTTATAGGCCACAGACAAAGAACGGGAGTTTGCTGCTGCGAGTGCAAAACAGTTGGAATACCAGCAGCTAGAGGACGACAAGCTCTCTCAAAAATCATCGTCTAGCAAACTTTCCAAGTCTCCTCTAAAGATTGTCAAGAAACCGAAAAACATGCAGTGCAAAGTGACGCTCCTGGATGGATCAGAATATGCTTGTGATGTAGAGGTAAATTGCATTTTGTCTTCTCTTTTTCATCCTGTCTGGAGGAAAATATTTGAAATTAGATTCCTAATTTAAGCAAAAGTATGAATGGCCTGATATTTCACCAGTGCCATGCACAGAGATGCTTCCGTTGTTTTCTCTGGAGGTTGAAGACGTTGCACAGATTTGAGCTGGGTGAGGGATTGTGAGCAGTCCCTGGAAGAGCCAGAGACTTTGGATTAATTTTATGCCAGCACATGCCACAATAGAATGCAGAAAATGAATTATGGGCAGCAAAGCCCATGAACAAAGAAGGATTTGATCCCATAGGGCTCTCTTTTCCTTGGTACTCTGCTGAGTCGAGACTCATGTTGAGTCACCATCCAAACAGTAATTCTGACCATCGTGAGATTAGCCCAGGGGTATGAGAGACACGCAGGGGAAATGTCAGGAGCAAATAGCAGTGAGAGTGGTGAGTTTTTCGTGCATCTCCACGATGTCTGTGAATCATAACCGTGTCTGAACGTTACTGGCAGAAAGTTACTGGTGGTTTTCTGTAAGGAAACTTGCCTTCCCTGCTGGGACTTCGCCAGGAGCATACTTTTGGGAGGGATGCTCTCTGCTGCACTGTCACTTAGGAACCGGTCTGTGCCTGCGGGCAGACCCATGCTAAGAGGATGCCTTGCCTTCACCTCCAGAAGGCCATGGAGAAGCAGAGCATGAGCGAATTCAGCATCTCAGAGTGGGCATGAGCAAATTCAACATCTCAGAGTGGACTCATTTCTCCATTCAGCCTTTCCAGCCATGTCACCCCGGTGGTCTTTGGACAGTGGAGCAGCTTGTCCTGAGCCAGCTTTAGGTCAGGAGGCCGCAAGCAGCGGCCGGGAGGGGAAGGATGTGTGTTGGAGCGCTCGGCAAAGCCAGCCCTCCTTCGGGCAACCACAGGGTGCAGCAGAGAAGAAAAGCCACCTGGGGAGGGCAAAAGAGTATAAAGGTGGAGGTGGGATAGTCTGCAGGCTTGAAAGGGGAACCCGCAGGAACACAAAGAAGGCAGAGGAAAGCAGTATCTGACTGGGAGCCAGATCCTGGAGTCTTTACAGTCAGATTGCGCTCAGCCCTTGCATTCTCCAGCTGCTCTTGTTTTAAGTGCTTTGGAGAGTGGCAGGTGAGAAAGAACTTTATGATTTTTATTTAACCTTTACAGTTTGGGACAAGTTTTTCTATGCTAACACAGGAGCTGTGATTTGATTACTCTTACAGCAACATAGCAGTCATGCTGTCAAGTATTTTTTAGTTTCACTGTCCAAGTCCTGAGTTGTTTCCTTCAGACTAGCAATAGCTATCTGGCCACATACTTTGTGACTATTAAATTGTCATTTCTTGACCTGTGGTCTCAGTTTTGTCTGTCAAGAATAGCGTGCGAACCATTAAGCTGGAAGAATGACTAATACTGGCTTTGATGGAAAAGAGTCAAACTCGTTTCAGCTTTTGCCACTTGGTTATAAAATGTGAGTCACTTTTTGGAATACAATCAAGCAAATTTTACCAAATAGGATTTCTATGGAAATCTTGTCTAGCAGTCTGAGCTTTATGAGAATATAAGATGGAGCAGAAGGGGAGATTTGTTATGTTAGACTTCCACTTATGTGAAAAAATGCTGTGAATAATACGTTCTTTTAGGAAGTTTCACTTTTTCGCTAAACTTGGACTCTGTTGGAGTTGAAGTGTCGAATTGCTAGCATATAGAAGCCATCATGTTTTATTGCTTGTCAGATTTCTCTGCTTTGCAAGTTCTGAATAGCTCTTGAATAATGTCCAATATAAATTTTGTATGCATTTTTTCTACTTACACTGCTGAAATATTTTGAAATTGTGTTGACTGTCATCAATAATCACTTTATCTACTTCTAAGATGGTTAGACTTCTTAGGCAGAATGTAATATTGATGAGAATAGAGCTCCTAAAAGGATTACTCCTCAAATGACAAAGCTGTGATGATGAACAGACTATTGGGTGCATTGAAACAGAAGTTAGTTAGGAGGCACAAATATTTCAGGGAGCAGTTTGGAAGGCACAGATATTTCAGGGAACAAGCACAACTGGAGTGGCGAATGCTTTTATGTACCTTGAATGGGTTATCCAGACTTCGCATCCTCCCCAGGTGGTATTGTCAGCATACTGTGTGTATTGAGAATGCAACTGAAGGTGCGTCTCTGGCACAGCCCACTCTGGCCCATGGGAACGCTTGGTAGATCCCCAGGGGAGTCCACTTCCCATGTGCATAAAGTTCAGGTACAGCAAAAGGATGCTGTGTCCAGCCAAAAGAAATGATGTGACTTTCACTGTGCTTTTTCTCCCAGGGATAAGAAGTATATACAAAGGGAGTTAGTAGGGCAGGGAGTCTGAGGATGTCTCTCAGGAGACATCTCAGGAAACAATGTAGGAGGCTGAAGGTGAAGTTCTCCTACAGTAATTTTGGGTAATAACAAAGTTCTGTGGCTGTTTCACAGAAGCTCAGTGCTGCAGCATGAGAAATAATCTGTCACATTTCAGAAAAATGCTATCATATTTTAAGGATCACCTACAAGGGAACTTACTGTATCCCTTTAAACTCAGGGGAAAAAAGTTATATACATATTTAAAAAGTATACTGGAAGACCTAACAAATTATGGAGGTCAGTAAATTCCCCAAGATTAATTCCTTAAAAGAAGGGGGAGTGGGGTGGACAACACATGGCAATCAAATATTTAATACTTCCATTCCTTGTGTTTAACCCACTTAACTGCATCTTTCAGTGTGGATGGTGGCCCAGGGTAGGGATGTGGCAATTAGTGGATGTGAATCAGAAATGTCATCCCTGTTGTCAGCTTCTGTCTTCCAGCTCTGTCTGTGTGCCATGCTTCTACCCACTGAAGGCTACAAAGCAGTGTGATCTAGAAGGACCAGAAACTTAGAAACCTAATTCTGAGCTAGAATAATAGCTCTGTCAGTGAATCTTGCTTTGGGCGTGGGCCAGGTATTTATTCCTCTAGAATTGCTTTCCCTAGTCTGGAAGTTGGGGACCGTAATAGAATCCATCAGTTACTCTATAGAGTGCTTTGCAAATGATAAATGCTTTTATATACATTAATTATTAATATAATTTAAAGGAACTTATTGCTTTCAAGCAGAGCGCAACCTGCAACTTATCAATTATGTGTTCATCAGTTAATGACCTGACAGCCGAAATTGCACGTACTCAGGGACTGAGATGCTTCTGAGGTGGGTTGGGTTAATCCATTATCCCCTTGGTGGCCTTAGTTTCAGAAGCCCCTCTTTCTCATTCCATGTTTAATGCCGAGCATCTTCATTGCCTTCTGCTGTATCTTTCAGTCTCTCTCATGCCCAGTATTTTGCATTTGTGACACCAGGAGTTTTTCCTATTGTATGAGATATATCTACAGGGGAAAATGTAGTGGAGGTAACCTCAAAACTGAGGTTAACAACAGTTCATCTCATGTGGTATCTATTTGGTGAAAGGATCTTAAGCAAATGCCAGGTAGAAGCTTTCTCCTGAGACCCCACAGTGTTTCCGCCTGTGTGTTGCATCTATCCTGACCCAGAAAGGCTTTCATGCAGTAAGACATTACAAGCCAAAACCAGGTTAAGTAGGTAACCCAACATGTTCATTCATCCTTCTCCAAAACCATAAACCAGAAGCGTTACCATCTGTACCCCTACTGCCACTCTCACCTGGGAGCCTACAGATGGTAGCCACGGGCTTATTTAAGAGGGGTGTTTCTTTTCAGAGGTGGGATGGTGCTTCACCTGTCCAAGGACAGCTGTTGGCTTTTGGAGACGAAGTATTTGCTATACGCTGACGTTGTCCCTGACACTCCGTCAAAGAAAAACAGCTTCAGGGTGGCTACGTGGTTCTTCCATGTGATGAAGAAGCTGGAGGTTTCTAATGGGCGATCAGTCACAGGAGTCGA
Source organism: Pelecanoides urinatrix (assembly GCA_013400755.1). Classification (NCBI taxonomy): domain Eukaryota; kingdom Metazoa; phylum Chordata; class Aves; order Procellariiformes; family Procellariidae; genus Pelecanoides; species Pelecanoides urinatrix. Next base: position 322,976 of record VZTQ01001659.1, on the reverse strand, counting down.
CACAGTCTGCTCAGATGGATGCTGGGCGGTGATTTCCACCTAGGTGTCCACCCCTGCTGGAAGCGGTTCTCCTTGGGCTCTTCTTCATTGCCTTCTCCTAGCCAGCATCAGGAGAAATGCTTTTTTGTCAAAACCAGCCAAGTCCACAGCTGGGGCCAAAACTGCACTGCAAGGAGGGTGCTGAAGACTTCTCTGTTAAGCAAGCTAGACCTATACTTTGCATTTGTTGGTTTGAAGAAGCAAAGATAAAGCAAGATCCAAGACTGCAAATTGATTTTGGATAACCTTAAAAAATGACAGTGAACGCACTAGTTCTGTTTTTTCCTAAGATACAAGAAAACAAGCAGAAATAACTTATTTCTGGGTTCCTCCCACTTTAAGTAGGGGTTTTCAAGTGCTGTAGTACAATTACACTATTTCTAGAATTTATTTCCCTCCTCTTCCCTCTCTGCCCCATCTCATTTTTTTGTTATCTAGACTACTGCATTTTAATTAAAAGTGGAACCAGCTGTCATCCTCTCCCTTATATGTAGCCTAATTTGAAGTGTCTTCCTAAAACAGGTTGGAATTTGCCTTCATAATTTCTGCTCTAAACATATACGTGTTATTAATCACAAAGTGAGATCAGAGGGCTATAACATTATCTGTCTAAATAAATGGTAAAATAATTAGATTTCATTTTCAAAGGCTGAGCTGTCTGAGCCCATTGGTAATTTATGCTTTTTCTTCGTTCTTCTATTGCTCAGACTTTCTTATCGTGCAGGACAGCAGTAAATGAAAACAACTGTTTCCATGGCAGCCTGTCTGTGGCATCTCCCCAGCCCTACATCAAACAGAGTGAGTTGCCATAGGATTCAGATAGGCTGCAGAGCACATGGAAAGCCGACGTCTCAGAAAGCGTTACTGGTATCCCCTAGTCTTGGTGGGTGTGGGGTCAGCCGAGGGATTGGTAAAAATATGCTGTGGTTGAGGGTTTTTTTTCATCCAGTTTTCTCAGTCATGCTGCCGCTGGGACCTGGGCAGTAGTTGGGTGTCCCATGCTGTCGGCAGCGATAGCCCTTGCTACGCCTTTGTGATGAACCTCTGGTGACTCCCCGATGGAGACCCCGTTTTCTTAATAGTGGGTTTCCCCACGTCCTCAGGTGACTTCGGAGTAGCATATTTGAGTTGAAACGGTGAGATGTTTTATTTCCACACATTCAAACCCAGGGTTTATAACATGGGCAGAGGCAGACTGAAGTGAACAGGTCCCCTTCTGCCCTGCACAAGCATGTGCTGAAACTCCTATTTTGAAGACAAAATGGGCATGAAATAAATGAATGCTCAAATAGGATGGAGTGTTGTGTTTCACATTAATTTTTCTTTTTCCTGTAGAAAAGTGAGAGTACATGGACACTTCCTTAAAAAAGAAGTCATTAAAGATGGTCATAGGACAGGCTTGAAGAATAGAGAACAAGCAGACTTACTTCTGCTCTGGCCACCACTGCCAGAAATGGAAGAGAGCAGTGGCTGACTTAGTACTGCATGTGTTTCTTTTCCTGGCTTTCCAAATCTGGCTTGCAAGAATACCTCTGGTGGAAAAACCCTTCTGTATGGCAGTGGGGGAACACATGGCCCCGTTGTCCCCCTCCTGTCCGAGCTAGCCCTTCTCCAGCACCCATCACGGCAACGGACCTGCGCTCCGCTTTTGCACGGGGAGTTTAATAACATTGAATTTCTCTTCTGTTTTGAGGTAGGCTTTAAGGTCAGGAAGGAAACTGCTGTAATAAGATGCACTCTGCTTTCTGAAGGATATGGTTTCAGTTACCCCCTGCACATTTTAATTGTTTAATGAATTCCACACAGTCTCTTGCAAATGGCTCTACATGTGAAACTGATTACTGAATGCAAGAGGGAATTTTTTTAATAAGTCTTTTCCTTTTGACCTACTCGTTGCTTACATTTCAGTTAATTTAATATGAAGAGCTTTGTTTTAGGTTTGTGTTCCTTCCCTGGGATGTGTTTCAGTAAATGTGACTGGGTCAAGATGCATCATCGTCGTTACACAGAATGTTTTCTGTCCCCAGACCCGCTGATTAGGGCTGACTTAGATTAGCCAGGGGATTCATTTAAGATCTATGTTACCTGACACATGTCAGTAGGAGTCTGAGTATTGCCAGAATATGTTCCAGCTGAATAGAGTTAATATACAACTCTTCTGGCTTGCTTTTTCCAAATACTGTAGGCAGCTTTTTATGAGTTAAAATACCTGTCAATTCAAGAAGCGTAACTGTCTGGAAATCGATACTGATGTTGTCCAGCTCATAATAATCAACTCTGAGGCTGAGTAGAAAAAGGTTTTTTGCTTCAGTTTGGTAATTGAAACAAAAATAAAAATATTTGGGCTCTCTTTTAGTGATGATGATGATGATGATTATAATTTCACTGAAGCTAAAGAAATCTAAATCAAAATAAGTCACTTCAGGTTGAGCCAAGCCTTTTGGAAATGCCACAAGGTGGAGGGAGGGTGCTGGTGTGGCACTTGTGGGGCTGGAGCGTTTCCTCCTGCCCAGGAGAGGCTCAGCTCCCCCAGAGCTCCTCACTGCTGGGAACATCTGGACTGCGTGGTACGCAGGGAGAAGGTCTTCTATAACCTTGGTAGGAAAACACACCTAAGCAATTAGACAGCTGGGGTCTCTCATATTTCTTCCAGTCAATATGCTAGTCTTTTACAGAGACTGAAGGAGAACCAAGAATTAAACCCAAGTCACTCCTTCAGATGTTGCACCAACTAAACAGCAGGTTGGGCTTTAAATTCCACCTTTTGGCACAACAGAGGACATGGTCACAATCAAAATAAATGCCAGAAGTTTAAAATAACAACAAAAAAAAAGTGTACATGTCCTCTCCACATCTATTTTCTGCATCGAGTCCTCTTATCTCTTGCATTCCGTTAATAGTTTCTGAAAATGACTTGGACAGTGAGATGGTGGGTTTAGCAGACAAAAATCTTCATTTTGATACTTTGGAGGCGCCAGCCATTTTTCATAATGGTGAAAACTATTGAGAGAGGTCGACCTACATTGACAGATATTTTCAGCTGCCCTGAAACTGCATTTTCTAGGGAATAAATGATTAGCTGAAAACTTCCTAGTGAAATGTTGCCTCCGGTTTCCTCCCCTTGGTGCACCAGTTGGACACGAGCCAGGCAACAGGAGCTTGTTCTCCATCTGGAGAAGTGTTTAAAAATTTTTTGGTCATGCACACTCAAACCCAGGTCCTGCAAGGCTCATTGCGGGTTAACCTGTTTGCAAGAGCCCAAGAGAGGATGATCTTTTACCCGCCTTTTACCCCAGACAGATAGAGGTCTGTTGGCGCCAGGGGTCCTGTCCTTGTCACCGTCCTTGCTGATGGCCTCACCAGGGTGAGACTGCGTCAATCCCTCTGCGTTTGTCTTCTCCAGGCGTATCACCCCGGGTGGTCCTCGCCCCAGAGAGCCTGCTGCTTCTTACTGGGGAGCCTGGTGCAGCCAGCACCCAACCTCCGCACGTGTTTTTAAGCACTACTGGAATATCAATCACAAACGGTGGAAGAAGGGCTTTGCTTACCCTTTTCTCTTCCCCAAACGGATGCTCAGGTTTTAAAGCCTCCTGCTATTTCTGGACAACATGGCCATTTCCCCACCTCCCCCATGCCCATCCTCCCAGAGAAGTTGCTGATTTTCTTGTCGCTGCCCAGTCAGTCATGCTTCTGCCAAGCCTCCCTGCATTTTGTCATGTTTCCTGACCTGTTTCTGTGTTACTCAAGTGCCTGTTACCTGCTCCAGCTCCCCACAAAGCCGTTTGAATTCATCTCCGTTGCTAGTTGCTCCCATTTTATAGGTGCCATCCCTGTGTTAACACAGAGTTGCTGTTTCCAGACCAAAACTAAGTAAATGTTCACTTTATTATCATCCCCTAAAAACATTAGCCGTCGTATAAAATCCTAACATCTCATATGGATGATTTTTTTTCCAGCTGAGCCTCATGCACTGTTTGCTGGGCTGCTTTTCTGCTTTCTTATCCCTGTCTGTTGGTACAGTGAGCAAAATATCAGAGATGGGTCTCGGTTGTGAGGAAATACCTGTTTGAAAGCAAAGCTTTGATAGGCAGCGAGGTCTGTCTCTCGTGGTTTGTCTTGCTCTGGCAGAAATGGTTTTGATCTGAAGTGGATAAAACTTGGATGTAGCTTGAGAATTATTTTTCTTGACATTCCCAACATTGATGGTGTGATACTGTCTAAGGTACCCCAAATCTAAAAGCCTGATTGTTGTGCTGCCTCTCCTGCCTCAAGAGCATCTTTCTGTGCTGTGGTCTCTGTGTGATGTGTTTTGGTTTGCTTTTTTTTTTTTTTTCACTCCAGCCTGGCAATGTAGGTCAGGGAGAGCTCTGTGGCTTTTAAATTCATATGGCAAGATTACTCTGTAAATCAGCCTATGTTGACAGCAGAGCTTTTTTTCAGCCGAAAATAAACAAAATGTTTATGGTTGATTTTTGCTGATATATGCCAGTGACTATTTCTGGTACAGGTAGCAGTTGGTTCCCCTTGCTGTGTCGGTGCAAGGCTTGTGCATAGTTAGCAGTTACACAGGAGAGATGAGTGGTTGCTGAGCTCATCCAAGTATAGGTAGAATAAGGAAAATATTTATATTTATAACCCCCACTGGAAAGCTTCAACTGCTGTATTGAATCCCAAGAGACCTGCTTGAGTTACCGCAGTGTCTTGCAGGAGGCGGTAGGGCAGTCGGGAGGCGTTAAGCCAATGGATCAGCTGCACATCTAGTTAAAATCCAAGCCCAAACAATCTGTGTTCCTAAGAAGGCTGAGCAAGGGGGGTACTTTCTCTGTGGAAAAGCCTCCAAAATCGTGGAATACAGTTTATTATTTTATGTCAGGATTTAACAAATGTGTGAGATTAATCAACGTGCTGAGAATTCAACTGCTGTTTGAGAAATAGTATCCACTGGTTTTTTAACTTTATCAGAGAGTAGTGCTTGTAAGCTGTTACCAAATCTCAATTTTTACAGTGTGAATTCTGTTGATGCGCTTGGGATGCCCAAGCATTTGATAATCATCACATTTGACAGGTATTTCTGTAGCCGTGGTACACATGCAGCCGTGGCTGTTACGCTTCCACGTATAAAGACGTGCTCCAGAGTATTTATTGTTTCTCAGGCGCCCCCCTTTCGCCGCTTTACATTGTCATGAGCGAAGTGCCCACTTTATTCCTAAGCATGCAAACTGTGTAGCGCACACATCAGTAGGCTTAGAGCTCCTGTGATGCTAGTGCTGGTGTGATCTCTGCTGCTGATGTAGAAGGCAAAAACTCTAATTTGGTTTGATGCCAGAATTGGGACTAGGTCACCAATCTTCTTACTGGGATTTAGCAGTCCCCTGGGTTTTTTTTAGATTAGTGCTGGCTTTTTAGGATTGCAAGCTCAAACGGCATTAAAGAAGGTTGCCCCTGATAAAAACGGTGGCATGTTATACAATGTCATTGACACTTGGTGCAGGTATGTAACTACAGCATAGACAGCGTTACATATTTATCTAAATGCTTGTATTAAATACTTAGGAGATAAGTGTCAGAAAAGGTTATTTTCAGGAATAGTAATACATTTCAATGTGCTATATTACAATAAATATCAATAAGCTGATAAATTATAGTATTCCTGACAACCAGCTAATCATTTACACTTGTTTGTGTTGCAAGAATAACTGCAGAAGCCGCAACATGGGGAGGGAGAAATCTCCCCGTGTGTATGCTAGTTATTTGTTGCCATGTATGTTTTAACTTTTCTGTGTGTTTTCCTTGCATTTGTGCAGAGGAGACCAACATGTGGCCTGTGCAGTGTAGAAACCGAAGTGTTGACCAAGCTTGCAAAATGCAATTTAAATCAAAACAGTAAAATGAAATAAAATCAGTGATCTGGACGCAATTGGAAATGTTTTCATCCTGCTCGTTGCAAATGAAAAAATTAGCTAGTACTTCCCCACCAGAAAGAACGGGGGAGAAGGAAGAGGTTAGTACAGACACATGCCAAAATACATTACCGCATGCAAGGCTAGAGCCAGCCCACACATTTATACAGTGCATTGTTAAGATCCATTGGAAAGTGCAAATGCTAATTAGGAATGTGAACCAGATAACCTCAGCATCAGTTAAAGTCCAATTATTCCTACTGGGATTTCATGATACTAATCTGTTTGTCCTCCTTCCAGCAATCATGCCCAACTAGAGTTATTACAGTAATTGTACAGAGTTTAACGCCAGGCTGGTGCTAGTGTGATGTTGTTCGCTGGCAGCTTGACAGCTTTTCCAAGGAAAGTGGCAGTGTTGTGTTTGCATATGTATTTGCGCAGAAAGAAACGTGTAAACTCTTTCCATTTAAAACCCAGGTCCACAGCTGTGATACTTGCTCGTTGTGCTGTGCTCCTTGACTGAGCAGAAAGTGAGGCAAAGTTTCAGTTCATTGGGGTGCCTGGACCTTGCTGTGCAGCGGAGATGATGGGTATTGGTGGCAAAAAGATATCCCTTTATAGCTGTTCGGGTGTGGGACTCTGTCTTCGGGTTTTCCCTTGTCTGTAAAACTCGGTCTGAATGTCATCTCTTGTAATTGCTTTCAAGCGGGAGGGGCGTACCTGTGTGCTGCAGCCGGCTTCCTCCCCCAGCCCTTGCTCAGCGTTTTGCATCCACATGAGACTGCAGCATCAGATGCAAAAATAGAACTGCTCCAAAATGCGACACTTTGGAGGCTGCAATAGCTTTCATTTCTAGGAAGCTGAGAGGGCTGAAGTTTTCTGCTCTTCAGCTCCTCATCCTAGTTCCCTATCAGTGAGAGGAAGGTAATCTGCTTGTGAGTAAAAATAGAGTATGAGAGTAGACTAACACTCTACACTTTTATCAGGTATACAGCGATTAACCCCTTAGCGACTGTGGAGATGCACAGGGATCCCAGTATCACAGCCGTGCTGGTTGGAAGGGACTGGGGAGGCCGGCTGATTTGAGCAGGGTGATGGCCGGCTGTGGCATTTCCTGGCCAATGCCTTGAAACTCCCCAAGAACAGAGGCTCCTCAGCCTTGCTGAGATACTGGTCCCAGTGCGGCATTGCCGCTTCAGGGAGAAATTTGACAGACAGAGGGTTGGATTTGGTCGGGAAGAAGCCCAAGTGGTGACAGATCCTCATCATGGACGCGTCTCTGCTGGAATAAAGCTAGGAAAGATGGCCAGTCTGGTAGGTTGGAGGTTACCCAGCAAGTGAAGGTGTGTTGTTCAGGGTGAGGGTGCATCAGAGGAGAGGCTCAGGCTGCGTCACCAAGGCAGGTGCCAAAATGCCCCGCACACAGTTGCAAATGGTTGTGTTTCAGGGGCAGGACAGGATTGCAGAACCGGGAGCCACACCAGCTTGAAGGAGACGTTTCTGAGAGATGACTGCCGCAAGCCAGGAGACACCAAGCCTACGCTCTTGCACAGAAGCAAAATTTGCCACTTGGAGGTGGCAGTTCTGGATTCTGATAAAAATTCCTCTGGCCCAACTAGCTTCCAGTCTGGGAAATGCTGTCCAGCATATAACATTTGAAATCTTCCTTATATTGCACTAAATAGCAAAGAGGGTTCCTGGGGTCTTACTAGTACCTGCATGACAAAGAAGTTGGTGTCGCATCTTTGTATTACATTGTTGGTTGCTCATTTCCCATGTAACTTTCCTCGTTGCTTATCACAGCACAGTAACATATGGGTTTGGTAGCTTGATTGCTGCAATACAGGGTTTATTATTACCTGAGGGTCCTGATGGACAATAAAGCAAACAAGAGTCAACGATGTGCCCTGGCAGCAAAGGCAGCCAGGGGCATCCTGGGCCACATTAGGCAGTGTCGCCAGCAGGTCGAGACAGGTGATGCTTCCCCTCTACTCAGCACTGGTGAGACACTCCTGGAGTGCTGGGTCACATTCTGGGCTCCCCAGTACAAGAGAGACATGGACATACTGGAGAGAATCCAACGAAGGGCCACAAAGATGGTGAAAGGGACTGAAACATGTCTCCTGTGAGGAAAGGCTGAGTGAGCTGGGGATGCTCAGCCTGGAGAAGAGATGGCTCGGGGACCTTACAAGGTGTATCAATATCTGATGGGAAGAGTAAAGAAGACAGAGCCAGACCGCTCAGTGGTACCCAGTGCCAGGACAAGAGGCAATGGGTGCAAAGTGAAATACAGGAATTTCTATTTAAATGGAAGAAAAAAACATTTTACTCTGAGGGTGATCAAATTCTGGCACAGGTTGCCCAAGCAGGCTGTGGAGTCCTTGGAGATAATTCAAAACCCAAGTGGAGACGATCCTGAGCAACCTTCCCTAGGTAGCCCTGCGTGAGCAGAGGGGTTGGACTAGGCAATCTCCAGAGGTGCCCACCAGCCTCAACCAATCTGTGATTCTGTGATTATATTAATGCGCAATATATATTTTGTGACTGAAGTGATAACCTATCTATAACAAAGGCTTGCGTTTTTTCACTTTAATAATGTTCGTTTATCATAAGTACATTACAGCTTATGAGCTTAATCATAATAAAGGAAAACTTTCTCATTATTTTTCTGCATTAAGAAATACCAGGCATGGTACCCAACAGTTCACCAATGAGAATAATTGATTTTATAATAATCCTGTTATCCACGCAGAGCTAAGATGGAAGTACTTAATTTTTGAGCTCCTCGCTCTCAGTGATGTACAACGTGTTATCTTGGTCTGGTGGTCTTGTAAGGGGACGGGGGTGGGATGGAGGGGTATGGGCTGAAGAAGCAGACGTGGAGGCTTTTGAGCATGGACTGTTTCTGGAGAAGCCAGTTAGGGGACAGGAGAGCCTTTTGTGGCCTTCAGCCTCCCGAGGAGGGAAAAGCTCAGCTCCAAAACCAAGGAGAAGCTGGTGAGGAGAGAGGCCGCTTCTCCTCTCCCTTGCGTGTGGGAATTGCTGGCGTGCGCAGGCTTGCCAAGTTCGCTGCTGCTGGCTCCTTTCACTGGGAGCTTGACCAGGAGGCTGTTTATTCCCGTTCCAGCTTCAAGCGAGAGCCCTGGCCTTTATAGAGCTGCAGGGAGGAGGCTGTGAAAACAGTAAAGTTTTTGCTCCCGGACTTTTGTGCTCATTTATACCATTCAATCTATTTTTTGCATTCTTTCTGTTGTCTTGATTTCCCAAAGCTTAAGCAAAGTGTCTCTTTTTCCACATCTGCACATTTCATTTCATCCCATTCATGCCTGAAAAATAGCTAAGAGTATTTCTGGGGGAGACTGTTGCCATATTTACATTCCAGAAAAACTCTTCATTTACAAGGCCAGTATTTTATAGCATGAAGTCTGATTTTTTTAATCCACATTTTTTGGGCTGCTGAGAATCAGTTGGCATTTTTGGCATTAACTTCTGATCCACAGTAACCAGCAAACTGTCAGTCTTTCATCGCCTTAGACTTGTCACACCAAAATAGTGGAAAGCAAAGGTTTAGGGTGGGTTGAGGAGCTGTATGAATTTGTAACTTGACCTTTCTCTCCTCCTCCTCCCATTCTCTCCCTGCCAAAGCAATGATACCCATGCCTTGTCTGGCATGCTTATTTGGGCTCACAGTAAAATAAAAGCAATTAACAAGAGCACGGGAGGTCTGTTCAGTTGCTTTAATTATATATTCCTAACTAAACCTCTTAATTTCCCATGGATTAATGCAGTAGCCTCCCCTCACTGTGTTTTTGTGTAGTGTTGTTTTAGAAAGAGAGTGTGCATGCTAATGCTGCGTGGGGACGAAACAGCAGTGCTGCATATACGCAGGTACCCGAGGGTTTGGAGGGCGTAAGTGGTGGCTACATTGCCAGGCAGCCCCCAGCCCCCAAATGACAGGACTCCCATGGGTCAGCCCTGACCTGGGGAAGGGCTCAGGGGCAGCGGCGAGGCTGCAACGTTGAGGCTTATCTGTCTGGACACTGATGGGCGTTTCTGTGGACAGTGAGAAGGAAAGTAGTCCCGGTAGGGCTTCCCCTCAACCATCACCAGTTCACACCTGGTGTCTGGTGAAGAGGGGACCCCGACCGGGAAGGGCTGACAGTTATATGTGGTGTTCCTGACGCCCGCTCACAACACCAGCAAGGCTTTCCCGTATCCTGATGCAGCAGGAATTTTGTGGAAAGTGGCCGAGTGCAACTTGGGCATCTTCCTACAGAAGGAGGAGGATCCATTTTTGACATGGACAGAAAATGAGCCATGCAAATTATTCCAGGCTTGCCATACTTACTCTCACTTGCCCGCAATGTGTAGCCAACCAAGAAATCCTGAGCGTTGGGGTTTTTTTGGTTGGTTGGTTTTTATTACAGCACAGCCCCACACAACTGTTTCCTGCAATTCCTTATTAAAACACCATACCTTGCAGCTGCTAGGTACTATTTCTCAAAGTTGACATCTGTGTAGCTACATGGATTGGCCACATAAAACAGCTCCCGTATTGGCCTTGTGTGACTCTTAAAATCAAGGGGACATTGAAGTGTCACAATTCAAATACGTGTAAATGGTGCAATGGTGCAGACATAGTGTTTCTCAAAGCAGGTATCCTCTAGAGCTCACCTGCTTATTTTTCTCCATTCAGTATATCCATTTGGTTATAGAAAGAAGAAATTTGGCAAAATACAGCATTGCTTGCTTATAACAGAAATGTTGCTATTTTGGCTTGAAGGGTCTGAGTTGGTTCCTCTCTGCACACCAGTAGTGAGATCTTTTTTAGTGAAATCTTTAGCCTGATCCTCTCCACGGAGCGTCAAGTATAAAACCACCAACTTTTTATTATCTATTTCCAAGTTTGGGGCGTGAAGAATTAACTAAACATTTGTTTGAAATTATAAAGGAGCAGGGGTGTATTTGTGCTGCCTACTACAGGGTGGAAAGCGTGTGACAAGCAGAACAAGGCCCAGAGCTCTGTGCTCAAATGATACTGGAAGACACAGTGAACAAAGTTACAGCGATATGCTTGCAGTACGCTTCTGTGCCTGGTTTTTTCTCATCTGGAGAACACTTGCTAGACTTTACCAGCCACACTCTTCAGTTTCCCCATCAATAAAAGCATAGAGGATATTTCCCTGCTTCCTTTCTAATATACCATCAGAGCTGCAATAGAAATACTGAATTTAACTTAAATCAGCTTACGCTGCACAACTCCCTCCATCATTTCTCATAGTGTTTTCACACGGTGTTAGGCAGCAACCCTCAATTCTTTTTTNCCCCCCTCAATCTTTTTTTTGTTTTTTTTTTCTCTTGGCTTGCTTACCACTTCTAAAATAGTTTGAGGCCAGCGTTGGGCTCCACGGGTTTGTTGGCATAGCTGTGTCAGCTTGGATTGTGAAATATCCACCCCCCCGGCCCAGGCTGCTGGGCGGGCGGCGGGGTCCGGGCGCAGCTCTGTCGGCAGAGGCACGTGAATTTGGAGGCAGTGTTCTCTCCTCCCTTCTGTCAGCCTCCTGCGTTTGAAGCGAGTAGCGTGTTTCCAGCCTGCTTCAAGTCATGTGTATGCTACAGATAAAGAAAACGCAGCGCTGACATCAACTGAAATATTTATGTACGCATGTGTTTGATATAAAGTGGGAAGATTTCTTTCCTTTAGCTGAGTTGCACTTAAGGAAGCAGGCAGTGATGAAACAGTAGACCAAATAATTTTGAATTGTTTCTCATAATTAATGCATCTTAAAGTTGGCACACACAGCCTATAAAGAGGACATCTCTGTCTACGTTTGTATTTTTGGAAATTTTTTTTCTCAATGTCACATATAATGCTGAGAACTAGGATGACCTGAATTTTTACCATCCAATACGAGAGATACTATGAAGCTTCTGCTAAAGGCTCTGGCTGTTGACAGTGAGAGATCTTCTCATCTAACCTGTTAGCAGTAAAGAAGGTTAGTGGGACACTGGAAAACTGCTTTCTCACCCAGCTGCGTTCCCAGTGAGATATTAGGCTCTTTCAGTGATTTCAGTAGATGGTGTATCGTATTTCCCCATATATTAGACAAAAAGGGTCCTGGAATCAGTGCACATTGTTACCGAAGCAAGAAATATCTCCACATTCAGCTTTTCCTCCAGTGGATTACCCCCAGTCACAGCTCTGATAGTCCATGACTGGGAATATTTGTACCATTGCTTGTTGCTGCTGTTGCACACAAAGAACGCTCCGGTTTGCTGAGATACAACCTCGGCATGCATTTGAAGTTGCAATTTCTGAAAGACGGAAAAGATCTTCTAATTGCAACTTGAAACATGACATGCATTGACTTATTTTTAACTCCGCAAGATGACATGAACTTTTATGGAAAGCAGATCTGCCCCATTCAGCAGATTCTTATGAAGCTCCAGATCAACAAGTTTGAAAGATGGATGAGTTTAAATAAATAATTTTGGGGTTATTGATTTGAGAATTAAACAGAAGAGGTGTTATTTTAATGCTTATATTACTTTATTTTGCAAACATGATCTTTTTTCCTGTTCATTTCCTACAGAAACGTTCCAGAGGTCAAGTGCTATTTGACAAAGTGTGTGAGCATCTGAACCTTTTGGAAAAAGACTACTTTGGGCTAACATACAGAGACACAGAAAACCAAAAGGTAACCTACAAAATGGTGGCTGGCCTTTGGCATGTGGACATCAGAGGTCCGCAAGACACCGCCCAGACAGTTGCAAACAGTTCAGAAGTTGTTACCTTCCTCGCCAAGTTCCATATACGTAGCTTGAGCTATTGTTTTGTGTAACTCTCTACCTCTCGAGAGCATTCCCTGTGTTTCCCTGGCTTCCCTCTGTGTTGGCTATTTATGCCATGAAAGAAGTTAATCATATAGCTGGTTCTCTTTCTAGTATGATTTATTTCATTACTGCCATAGATGAAAGTCAGATTTACATTCATAGATACACTACTAAACATATAATACTAAAATACGGCTTAATAATACTGTGGTTGGGATACAAATGGGCAGGAGGTGATTGACTGTTCCTGCTAACTGCTAAGATAAAGTAAGGCTTGAAGTCTTGACTTGCTTTATCTGAGTGTTATTGTTGATTTGGCTAAAGACATAAGTCTTCAGAAGCAGTTGGCAGCAATAGTGAATCACATTCTGCTTGTCTGCATCTCAACTTCAATATTAAATAAGCTGTGTATTAACAGTGTCCAAGATGATCTAATGTGCAGGTGATATTGCTTTGGACATGTTATAATGAAAAAGAGAGTATCAAAGGATAATTTAAAATATGCTGTGTGTTTTTGGCATTCTAAGATAAATATTTTGAAAGAAACCAGTAACAAAACTTTTTAGCAATATGTGCTGTAGCCCAGCAGAGCTCACCAGGTGAAGATATTTTGTGCTTTTCATGGCCTGAAAGGTCTTCCCTGATGAAGTTGGAGCTATTACTGCTTCTTCAGCTGTTTATGTCTTGTGAGAACAGTTTTATTTTCTAGGCTTCCCTTTGTTTCAGTTATATATGATAAAAAAGAAATCAGTCCTTTTTCCTCTCTTTTCCCCTTTACAGACTTCTAAATATAAGGATTTTGTTTCTGATTCAGAAAATCATTTAAGCAGACACTTGGTCCGTGCCAGTGCAAGATAACACTTTAGCATATGCTTAGTATTGAGTTGGGGTAAAAGTTAGTCAGATGTTTAAGTGCATTTCCGGATAGGTGTGCTTTCCTGTACTGGAAAGAGGAGAATGTATTCATTATTAACAGGTGGTTTAGAAGTACTAAACATTTATAGATCGCCATTGACTTTACAGAGCTAAACAGCTGAAAGAATACCACCTGCCACCACATTTATTGATCAATAACATGCATATTTTTAATATCAAAATACTTAGCAATTCACCTCCATCCTCTGCCAGATAACTTCCAGCCAGACAATATATGTGTCCACATCACATCACCTTTGAAAATAGAAATCCTGATGCATCTTTAATTTCTTGGTGCTTAGTGTGCTTTCGTGCTCAGCAGTAGCTGGAGCTCTTCAGGCTCATGTTTTGCACCACAGACCAGGTTTGGACAGCTGCAAATTGGTTGTTTTTGTTGGGGGGAGATTGTTGCGTTCTGCTTGTTTGATATTTCTTTAGTATTTTTCTTTCTCTGATACATTTGTTTATCTTTCTTTGGAGAAGATGGAACTTTCCTAGGGGAAGTGAACTTTTTGTTCTGGGCTGTGCGACAAATTTTAAATATTAATTTGATTCTGTTAGAAGGCAAGGCAGCAGCGGCACTAAGAGACCCCAAGCTGCTGTGTGCCTCCTCCGCGGGAATTTCGTCTGCTCCTTGGCATCCACCGAGTAGTAACACATCACCATGATAATTCCCCACCTCCTCAGTGGGGGTTTTGCCTTTCATAGTCACCGGGCTCTGCACGGTGTGGGTGGGGGCAGCCCCGGTGCTGCGGTTCTGCCTCCGGGGAGCCTCTCTTGCCCACGCTGAGTTGCAAACTGAGTAGTACCCTATGCCACGCTTGCTTATCCTTTTCAGCCCTTCCAGGATTAGAGAAAAAAAACAACCAAACAAACAAACAAAAAAAACCCCTCTTAACAAGCTTGCAGAAATTTAATTTTCCCAGCAGATACTCTGGAAAAAGGTTTCTGTGGATTTACTTTACTAATTTCTATTTTTTTATTTTTTATTTCAAACCATTCAGCCCCTCAACAGCTGGGAAAGTTAATAAAAATCCTGCTTCCACCCAGGGCCACATCTTGAAAGTTGGTGTTATCCCTGCCTACTGCTGCTCCAAGGAGAAGGGGGTGGCAGACCTTTACGTGTTCTAGCTTTGACTCATAGTGCTGTTTTAAAAATAACGTTTATTGTGTTTTCTAATTCAAATTGAAAAACGGAAACATTTTCTTTGCAGAATTGGTTGGACCCTGCCAAGGAAATCAAGAAGCAGATCCGAAGTAAGTTTGCTATCGTTTGTGTGCTTCTTTCAGCGGGTCTGGAAAACTTTCATTCTGGTGTACCTGGACCCCAAAATCTACACCAAAAGGTGTCTCCCTCCAATCTGCTACCTGTGTGTGCGAAGATGTTGGACCCCCGTGGCGCCAAGCGGGGATGTGAGAGGCAGAGGGGGCTCCCCGGCAGGCCAGTGGCATGTCCTGGGCACCATCGCTGCCCAGCCCCTCTGATCCTCTGGGCTTGTTCCCAAACCACTGGGGTAACTTGCCGCTCTTGGGTCACTGCCCATCGCACCCCAGCACCAGGGACTCGGCAGACCCTCTCCTCAGCCCCTCGCCTCAGCCCCGCTGCCCACAGGTTGAGGGGACAGGCAGGACGGGCCCATGGCCCCCTTCTCCATGCCTTCCCCCAGGAGAGCGTGCTCCCCCCGGAGCGACAAAGCCCATTTCACGGTCGTCTTTTGCATTCTGTCCCGAGTCTCTGGCAAAGGAATTACCTGCATTTTTTAGGTATTTTACCCCATAATGAGTGCAGGAGGTTACTGAGGCTCGTAACACTTGAACTTGCGTTACTGAAAACCACTTGACATTTGCAGAGGTGCAAAAACCTGAAGTTTGACATTAAGCAACGTAACTTTAGGGACTAGGCTATGTATGTAAATTTCTTTGTGTAACTGATAATTATATCATATCCAGGAACGCTACTCGTGCCCCATACTGAAATACTTCACTGATGCAAAGATAGCACTCTATCTAAAATATCTTTCCTTCCTGCATCTCAAAAGCTTGAACTTTGCTCCTAAAATGACCATTCAATTCACAGAGAACCAGTCAATTTTCTGCTTCACGTGAATATTTTAAAAAGCTCGGTTGTTAAATTTGTCTGACTCCTACATTAGAAATTCAAAAACGTCTTGAAGGAAAACCTTGTCAAGACTGCCAGGCTCAAAATTTGACCTGCCTTCCCCCCCACACTTTTTAAAATTGATGAAATGTTTGTGTGTGTGACTTCTTTGGGCAGGAAAGCCTCAGTAGTTTTTTTCTTTGCATGTTTTGTGAATGATCTCTTCTAGCACTTGTGCTTTCACAAGCAAATACATCTGGTAGTTCACATTTGTTGGGTCAGGCCCAGCAAATGAATCACTTCCCTCTCCGAGAATCAAAGGGTTAATTTACACTGGCTGAAAAACTTGCCTGCTTACTCTGCGTAACCACACCTTTCCACCAGTATTATTTTCATTAAAAGTAAGTGATCTGCAATAAAAAGTAATGAAAAATCTGCCTTTTTTTAATCTCTTGAGAAGATGGATCTGGAGACGAAGGTGCTGTAGACCTCGATGAGTCAGGTTACGCTGACGGTCAATGCAAGTAAAGCAGCTCAGCTCCACACCACTGATTTCAAATGCATTTAATATGTGCCCAAGCCATGAGATAGACAATGAAACGATGTGACAGGAAGAAATTAACAGGGGCGGAAGAGTCTCGTCCTGGACTTGACGTGGGGGACAGTTGTATTTGCAGAAGATGACAGCAAAAATTTGCTTGCTCTGTACAGTTCACTCCATAAGTTTGGAACAGGTCAACGGTGGAAAAGTAGGACTGTTACCCATGATGCTTTCCAAAACACATATATGTAATACTTCTAAATGCTGGTTGAGTTGTACAACACTCGGATATCTGTGATTCCGCTGCAGACCACAGGGATTTCATCCCAGTATTTGAGAAATGAGGCTGTCATCATGTGTGTGGCCCCTGGTTCGCGCCCCATTAGTTGTAACCCGTGAACTTGTGCCATGTTGGGTTTTATTTAAACCCCTGTAATTGAGGGGTGAAGGCCTCTTACTCTGGTATCTTAAACCATCCATGCTATATGATAGGCTATATCATAGGTTTGATTTATTTTGTGTGTGCCAGAGGAATAGATTTTTGGGCCATGGCCCCTTCCCTCTGTCGTGGGGCCAGGTGTCACCCACAGGCTCCACTCCCACCTCGGTGCCAGTCCACTCCCCAGTGAGACCATGCCCCATCCTTGCTGCCAGCCAAATCTTCCTTCCACCAGCTTTTATGGCCCAAGAGAGTGGAAAGTCTCCCCGAGAGCTGAAGTCCTGACGGTAAATGTCAAAAGTCTTCTCACACATTGAGCCTGTTTTCTCAGGTGTGTGGATGACCAAAGTGGATGGGGCTTTGCATGGGATGAAATTTCCTTGTCGTCTCTAAATACTCCCAAACACCCAGTTAGGACAACTGTACGGTATTTCCAGGCAAGCAGACCTTTCCAGCATATAAGCTATCTCACCGGAGAGTGCACCAGATACACCTTCAAACTCCATACTCTTTAGGAGGTACCTAGGCACGGGGTGCCCCTGAACTGAAGATGATGGGGCAGCCCTGTCAGGTTTATAAGGAAGAGTCCTGTTTTTCACTGTTCACGAGCACTTGCTCATTACATGGCCAATACCGACTTTTCAAGAGAGATCTATTTATTTCTAGTTAGATTTGTACTTTGACATAAATTCATTTCAGAAAGCAGAAGTGTCCTTAACTTTGGCTTTGGTTTCTTGACTACAGAAATACTTTAATTTATGTGGTAGAAGTACATATAAGAGGTATATCCCACAATAGAGGCTTCAGTCTTGTTACTGAAAAACCACTGTGTTGCTTGTAAGAACACTGTGGTTTGGGGGATTGTTACTGCTTTTTATTTGCATTTGAGAAGTGCTAGTATAATCTGTCCCTTTTCTTAGAATAGCTTTTATATTTACATACTATGTTCAACTCTTTCTTTTTTTTAGTCTTGATATTCTTTCTTTACAACATTTAACTCAAAAAAAATTTCACAAACTGTGGTGACGCAAACCAGTATCCATCCCATGGGTCACCTAAACTTACTGAAATAACTAAATAAGAATTCCCCAGCGTTATGTACTGGTTTTTTAGTCATGCTCTCTGTGTTTGTCCTTGCAGTTTTCTCTGCACAATAATTTATGCCTGCTGGAGGCAGGAGCTATGTGCTGAGGCAGCATTCTGAGAGGATGCTGTGAGCTGGTTTGGGCAGCCAGGACTCAGCACATCACCCCGCTCTAGAGCCCATTCGTACTTTCACGTGCCGTGTTTCCAGCACCTCTGTGGTTTGGGTTACTTGTTTTTAAAGCTTGTATAGGCAGTGTTTTCAGATGGTTAATTCCAGTAAACATTGTTTTCAGACTGAGGGTTTTTTTAGAGTTAGTAATAAATTACTGCTCCCTTAGGGTCCTCGCTTCAGTGGAAATCTTACTAAATAAGAAAAAAGCTGTAAAATCTGATCTAATACTGTAACTGTGAGAGGGAAAAGTAGTATCTTTAGAACAATGTATGGGAAAAAGATACTATGTCCTGTTCTTAAGAAGTGCTTGGCTGGGGTATTTTTAAGTCTGCTGGTAATCAAACAGCATGAGCATCTCCATTTGCACTTACAGTGTACTTTCAGTCAATCTGTGTTCTTTTCCAGGTGGTGCTTGGCAGTTTGCATTTAATGTGAAATTCTATCCTCCAGACCCTGCCCAGCTATCTGAAGATATTACCAGGTGTTTAAAACATTAAATACCTTTCTAGAAGGGGCTTAAAAGCTGTTCGTAGTAGCACTTACACTCTAATTATCCAAGAAAAGGAATGTTTTGTATCCCCATTGGCTTCTTTTCTCTTATGAGCTTATGGAAAATTCACAATGCTTTGGCAGAAAAGACACTGTGAACAGTGTCTACCCTCTGAGCTAAGATGACTTTTGTATAATTTAACCCTAAACCCCAGCTATTCCAAGATACACATTCCTGAGAGTTGGTTTTAATTTTCACAAAGATGCCCAATGCCCATTTTTGCCAATGGTAACAAGTTGTTATTGTAAGTAAAATCATAACTATGAAAGAAAAGAAGTGGGATGAGAATAAGCATGCGTGTAAATTTTGTATGTCATTTGACAAGGTAAACAATTAATGTGCATGGTATAGGGAAGACGGTGGTAATGAGTGGCTGCTCCATGCTATCCAAGTCACTTAGCTCTGCAATCTGCACCTCTGCTCTCTGGTTTTGTATTAGATTGCAACCATAACTGCAAAAAAACCCTCACCTGGTTTCCTCCTTGGTATAAGGCAGGAAAACTTCTGAGCCGTGACGAGTTTTGTGCCATTAGCAAACCGTTCCCTAGCCTGTTACAACATTTTGCAACCTATGGATCTTTTTAACCTTTGTTGCTTTGTGGACTGCTTGTTGCTTTTAAGGTAGCGGGAAGCCTTTGGCTTAAATCAGAGGTCCCCTGTGCTAGGCATTGTGCAGAAAGAGAGTGTGCCAAGAGTTCACACTTCAACAGAGGTTTTCCAAAAGAAAGAATTGCTTTTTGACTCGCTGCCCTCAAATCTCCCCTGGGAACTCCGTGCCTTCACCACCAAGCCAACGCTCTTCACTTTTTTGCTGTTTTCTTCTGTCCGGTGATCCCTTGCACTGTTTATCACCATGGTTTTAACAGCATTTACTGTTTAAATGTATTTTTGAGAAAGCTCAACAGTTTGCTAAAGAGACAACTTATGTGTTTTGAAAGGCTTGGAGTTCAGCTACCCTTTAATGAACAGTATTTGGTGTTTTCAATTATTTTTTCTCCTTAAAGAAAAGAATTATCAGGTAGCTATACATATTAGTGATTTGTAGAAACCTGGTATGTTCAATGAGTAATTCTGCATCTAGGTCACTAAACAAAGTAATAACCTATTTTATTAAGAGGTCTCCATGCTGCTTTATAAAGATGAATTAGGCATTGTTACTCATAAGTTAGGCAAGGTTGGTTTTGTTTTGTTAATGCCTGAAAAGCTTTGGGTTTGGGAGTTATCTGCAAATCAGTAGAGGAACCGAGGCCTCGTGCCTGTGCTTGGGCGGTGTTCCTTTGGGGGCAGCGGTGGAGGAGCACTTTCTGAGCCGTCTTGGTGCTCCATTGCAGGTACTACCTCTGCTTGCAGCTGAGAGATGACATCGTGTCGGGTCGGCTGCCCTGCTCATTCGTCACCCTGGCCCTGCTGGGCTCCTACACCGTGCAGTCGGAGCTCGGCGACTACGACCCCGACGAATATGGCAGCGACTATGTCAGCGAATTTCGCTTCGCGCCGAATCACACTAAAGAGCTGGAGGATAAAGTGATCGAGCTGCACAAGAGCCACAGGTAAGCGGAGGGCGTCAGTGTGGGTTGTAGCCTGCCTTCAGGTACTGTCCTGGTGCTTCAGGAAATGTTAAAACCTGGTGCAGTACAGCTAATAAGAATATTTTTCAGACAAGACTCCTCTCTGTGTCTGTGGTTAGAGAAGAGCTTTGCAGCATGAAAGATAACAGGATCTGCACCAGAGCTTTGGCTCTGGTAGGTACCCAGCCATCTAAGGGGTGTACGGCTGTAGTTCTGACAGGCTGAAAGGGTTTTCCAGGTGCTGGATTTTATTTCGGACTCCTGCTTCCTTAACATTGATGCTAGAATTGGTTGCTTTTCCTCAGGGGAATGACACCTGCAGAGGCTGAGATGCATTTCCTGGAGAATGCCAAAAAACTGTCAATGTACGGAGTAGATCTCCATCATGCCAAGGTATAGACTATAGTTCTTTCACTGGTCATCTTTCTCCTGTGGCATAGTACTTGAATCTGCATGGACTCCCTGATTTATTCTTTCCTGTTGTTTTGAGATGGGCATTTTGTGGGATACATCATGTGTCAACATTGGGAAAGGTGACTCATGGGATAAGCATAAATATATCTTGTAACTGTAACATAACCTAGCCTATAGATTCAAAGATGTTTCCCATCAACCTTTCATGTTGATTAAACAACCAAATCCTTTGGGAAAATACTGAATGGACGGAGTAATGAGGAAGGATATTAGAAGCTGTCCAGAGAGTGATCAATTGTCATTTCATTCAGCTACATTTTCCAATTTAATAAGGCCAACTGTGGTATCTTAACTAGATAAGCAGATCATTTCTAACACTGCAGAGAACTTTCAAGCAATTATTTAGCCATGTTGGAAACCTAATCAGATTGATAGTAATGAGGAGACAGCAGCTTATCTCTCTTCTGAAGTGTGGTTGTTGCAGTTGACTTGGAAGGGCAGTAATTCTGCTGGAAACATTCTCCCATGATGAAGTAGTTTCTCTAATCATCGGCAGGTTAAGTTATGAATAAAACATGGTCATTCTTATTGTGGCTTGGGAGAGCCACCTACCAGCCTTGTGTTGGTTGTCTGGTTTTTTTGTGTTTTTTTTTTTTTCAAAAGAAATAATTACTATTTTTTTCTTCACTCTTCAAAGTAAGGCTAATGGATTTTAACATCTCTGAGGTTAGCAAGCATCCTTGGCAAATGAGTGCTGAACAAAGAATCCTGAGCTGTGGAGAGCACTGCATTTTCTGTAAAGGTCAAATTACTGTAAGCCTGTTTTTATGCTGCAGCAGATCCTTTCAAGAACCAAGATGAATTTACAGCTCGGATCTTGAAAGGCCTGCAACCATGTCCCTGGGGCATTTTGTAAGAGCGGTGCATGTGTGTTACAGAATTCAAGGCAATCTTTTGCGTTCTGTTAATTGCCTTCACTGAAAATGAAAAATCTGGGTATGGCTCAATGGGCAGCACTCGACCAGGAGGCGTGCCGCTGCTTTCCCTGTGTCGTGCAGATAGGCACAAAATCTTGAGGCACACTTGGAGCAGAGATAGAAATGGATTGGCGAATGTCACTCAGCAGGTTTTTTTCACCAACCTTTGTCCAACACAAAGAAATCTGCAAAGTGAGTTCCTGTTCTAAATATGTTACAGGCTTCATTACTGAAAATTTGACATAGCGTGGCACTAAGGCCTAAGCATTTTTTTTCAGAATATTGGAGAAATGCTGTGAAATTTAAAATGGGGTATCCTGAGATAACCTTCCCCCCTCTCCCCAAAAATATCATTAGCCAGTTTTACTCTTCTGTTTTTCATATGGAAAGACTCAGAGCGAGAGAAGTTGGTAGGCAAGCCGAGCCCTCTCTAAAGTGATGTTCTTAATTTAAAAAGCTGCAGTGCTAACCGAATTGGGTCTGTCTGTGGGTTAAGAAACCCAACCGTAATCTTGGAAACTGAGCTGAAAGTGGGAAAAGTAGACTCTGCATGAGAAGTAATGTTTCATTTTAATTAGGTCTGCCAGTGAGATCTGATGGTATCAGGCTAGGGGACAAGTATCTCTGTGGCTGTCTTTTTGAAGTCACACTGTGGCAAATGTCTCTATGTAAATGTCGATTCATTAAGGCTGCCCCAGTATCTTAGGTATTCAACAGATGCTGGACTCGCCAGCTGCTGTTAAAACTAGTTCTCAATTATCCAATGCAAGGCTACAATAAACAATGTGTTCAAATAGACAGATTTGTCCTCTGGGCTGTCACCGCTCTGATAAAACTTCCTATTCGTATGCAAAGCTGCAGGGATGTGCAGCTCAGCATCTCCTGCCTCAGCTGTTACGGCTAACAGTTTTCTGTTCTGTGCAACCGCATTGCTCCTGAAAAAAGCCAAAGTCTCCTCTTATTCGGGTTTCATTTTGCACGAGTAGTATCCCATTGAAAAGTGGTCTCTGACACCGACAAGTAAAAGAAGCTATGAATGGACTGAGGTCTCCTGCAAAGGTTGGGATGAGGGAAGCAGGCATTTCTCAACAACTTTTTGAGAAAGTATATCAAAAGAAGGAGCCCTTTGCAGCTGTGTGTTGTATGTGAGCACGCATGCATTTCAGGCATTTGCCAGGCAGTGGGATTATTGGCACTCTCTTTTCTAAAACGTATTTCCTGTATTTAGGCGTTAGTCTTTGCTTAGGAAACTGAAATTGAAGTCCGCTGAAAAAAATTAACTTTGTCTCTTCTGTAGTATCTCACAATAATACCATGCGAGAGCTTTATTTAGGAAAAAATCTACCTTTAAGGAGTGATACCATCATTGCTGGAACATACATCCTTTATTGGGGTGACTTTGTGGCACTGTGTGTTGTGTCTCTGATTCTAAACAATTTTTATGTATTTCAAGCTGTGCCATAGCCTTTTTATCATGACTGACCATGCGTGCCTTTGTGTTCATCTTACAATGTAATCAGATTTTCAGAGATGGCTTGTCGGGAAAACCAGAGGAAAATGATGAATTCATTTCATTATTATCATAGCGTGACATCTTCATAGCTTCTGTTGTCAGACTTTTGTAACTTTAAGTTATTTTAAAATAATTGCCAAAGAACTCTGTGCTTTAAGGTGGATCCTTCTGTTCTCCGGCAGTATTAGTACTTAGGTAAATGAAAAAAACAGAATTACACAGGCTAGTGGTGATAGCACACAGTGAAGATTGGTTTTAGACTATTTGAAGTCTTCTAGAGGAAAGAGAAGTGTGTACTTCTTACTTAAAAAATACATAATTTTGGGTATATTCTGATAAGTTTGTGGCCAAATCTTTTATAGTGCTAATGTGTCTGACCTACAGCTTCCCTGTCAAAAATGGGTTATAGCACGGCACAGTTGCACACTTTAAAAAGAATCTTTCTGGTCCAAATGCCCAACTTGCTGGCCACTGGTCATTTCAAAGTGAAAATACTGAGCATAGGCACAACAGCATTAAAGAAACTGGCAAACCAACTAAAGCCAAGATGAGCAAACTACAGAAGAAAAATCTAAGGATTCACAAGGCTTAGTCATGGAGATGAGTGATGCCGGGAGAAGTAAATTTGTATGCTGTCCTACTTACTTTCAATCTGGTATTTATGCTAATAACACTTTTTTTTTATTATACTAATAAAATTTTGCTATATGGTTAATGTAGTTCTTTTAATAACGTCTAAGATTTCCCACCGCCTTTTGGAGTCTTTCTAAACTACAAGGAAACTTGCAACACTCATTTTCTCTCACCCTGCCCAACCTTACTATTACTTGCATGAATGCAGTCAGTGAGTAGGGTAGCTTTCAGAAATCAGGTCACTACAGCTGGTGCATTAAAAAGACATAGCTCAGATAGAAACGCAGTATACAGGAATCTGTAGTGCTGTGGGATGTAAGGGGAGAAATATTCAACTAAGTGCATTGCTCGCTTTTCCAGGATTCTGAAGGAGTGGAAATCATGTTAGGAGTTTGTGCAAGTGGTCTCTTAATATATCGAGACAGACTCAGAATAAATAGATTTGCCTGGCCAAAGGTTCTGAAAATTTCTTACAAGAGGAACAACTTCTACATCAAAATCCGACCAGGGGAGGTAAGGGCATCCTGACACTCTTTAGTGAATGAACCTTTTCAAAAAACGCATGTTCTCATGGGTTTGTTGATTTGTCGTGTCTTACAAGCCTTTAACATTCCTCTCCATTTATTTTTTTTTAATTTGTGCTGATTTTGTTAGGAAAGATTAGGAAAATACTTTATTTAAAAAACAGGTAAAATCTTCTTTGGTCTTTCTCTGTTTACATCCGTGAACTAATGTAAAGAATAAATATGGCCATCTGCATGTAAAAAGCTCATCCATATTATGAATACTTTGGGAATTTAAGTAACATATTGCTTATTCATGGAGTGCTCGTCATCCACCGTCATGTTGTATATTAAATTAGTGTCTATTCATCTTACCCCCTAAGAGATGTAGACAGGCCATACCAAATTTCATAAGTGTATCAGACCAGTAAATTTGGCGTCTGAGTAGAAATCTGGAGACAGGTAAAAATGGAGTCAGGCATCCATCATTCAGCATTTTTGATAGCTCCACGCATCAGCCCTCCCAGGCCTACAGGAGCTCATGTTCCGACTCTGGAGAAGGTGATGTGAAATCTCATACAGTGAGTGCCCTCTCGTGGCTCAGCCAGATGCATAGCAAATACCTACCTCATGGATTGAGCGTGCACCGACCCAGAAATAAGATGGTAAATCTTAGCAAAAATCCCAGGAGGAGTTCAGGATCATTGGGGCAAAGGAGTGTCTCCATTCTAAGTGCTGGTATGATAGCCAGTCTGTGATAGATGAAAAACCCGTATCTGTTTTTAGAGGGTGGAGCTGTGTGGCAGGACAGAAACCACCTGGGTGAGGACTGGCATTTCTCCCTTATGGGGAGTATGGCACTTGGGCGTCCTGAGCCAACATCTCCAGTACTGGCTTCATAAGTGACCTGGGAAATCTGCTGGGGACCCCCACCGGCCCCAGGGCCTGAGCCTTTTTTAAGTCCTAAACCAAAATCCACAAACCTACATCTTCTGCCTCTCAGCAGACAGTTTTAGTAACCAACTTCCCAGTCTTGAGTTTGGTTTAAAAAAAAAAAACACTAATAGCCACTGATGTTCCCAATGCCTGCACTAAAGATCTCCACCACTGAAGTCCTACTGAGCTCTGCTGGGCTTCATATGTAGTGTCCTGTGACCAGGTCATAGGTCCTTATGCAAAATAATCAATACAGTCTCTTTCCAAATCACATTTGATGATAATGTTATTCACCATCCCATGGGTCGCTTATATCATCTTTATTGTTTTGCTGTTTCCTGCCTTGTTTCTCTCTGTCAGCTCCCCGTAGGAATCCAGGCTTCCTTACAAGGGCCCTTCTGCCTGCCTTTCCCCAATCACAGCAGCACTATTTCACCTACTCGGCTATCTGCATGTAGCCATCAACGTGTTACCGCAGTTGTAGCTGGCACAGCTTTTGCATCTGGAATATATAAATCTGCAGCACAACCTAGAAATGTCTCTTAGTATCCGACTCTTCAATTTCCTTATCCTCCGCAGCAGATAAATTAGCTAAAAACACTGTGATTTACTACCTGTAGTTCTTTCAGTGTAAATCTCCTTAATCTAAGGCTCTGTGAGACCAGATCAGTCCCTGGGGACTATTGCTCCCCTCCAGGCTATTATCAGGCTTCCCACTGTTGTTTAAACTGGTGAAGTTAAAACAACAGGGTTAAAACACTTAAATGATGTTTTTTCTCAGAAATCTCCCAAGTCTTAACTGTTCTCTTTGTTACTATAGGGCATAAAACATCACTGTCACCATCAAAAACCTCTTGCTCATTATCTGGGCATCCTCCCAAAAACGATCCTCAGAGGTTGCCATTGATTATCACTCACAGCTTCCCTCCCAGACAGTAGTCTGTAGAATATATATGTATGTGGTTATATATATGAGCATATATGTTCACCCTTGCAATGAGATGATATAGACGGAGGAAATGAAGATGAACCTGTGTACACTGTCTAAAAATATATACACAGCATCAAATACATACTACTTCTTTTTTCCTACCTAGTTTGAGCAGTTTGAAAGCACTATTGGGTTTAAGTTGCCAAATCATCGTGCTGCAAAGCGCTTATGGAAAGTGTGTGTTGAGCACCATACATTTTTCAGGTATGTGGATTTCTTTTCCTAAAGGTGTGGTATAAAACGCAACAGAAAGACCAATTCAGTCAGCAGAGACGAACCCCTTCAAATCAAATTGCCTTTTTGATCACAAGGTATCTCTGAGCAGACAAGGGAAGGTTATTGCTTCTTCAAAATTTGAAATGTTTCACCCAAATTATTCATACTATTTCAGATAGATACTGAATGTTTAAAATCACCATATGGTCCCAATTAATCGTTTTGCTTTATCTGTGCCATGATATTATCAGCCGCTATAATTAAAGAGATGAAGGACTTTGCTACACTTCTGCACATACGCTTGTATAGGGAGAACAACTTATATGGAAGGTTTCTGGGGGATGTGGGTAAGAGTTTAAAAAGAAAAAGGAGATTTTCATTTAATTACATATGAAAATACAGACAGTAGTTGGTGGTGTATTTTTTTGGTCACCCGGAATACCCAATCCATAGCTGTAATTTTTGTATTGCAGAGGAGTTCTGCAGCTATGTTTTTGACATCTAAGAAGACCTGAGAAAAGTTTGGGATAGCGGAATAAATGCTGTAATTAGTTTGTGCTGAGATAGTCAGCAGAGGGATACTTAACAACGGAAACCCAAAAGGGTGAGATTTTCAATGGCGTGAAAGGGCGTCCAGCGCTTAAAAACCCCTCTCAAGGTGTTTGGGAGGACTGAAGAATTTCTCTCCTTTCTTAAAAATATTGGTTGAGGCTGTCTGTATGTTCATATGAAATGCAGTCTTAGCAGCAAAAGATCTAAAAAGAAATTGAATATGCATTTTTTGGGTGTTTTCTGTTTTTTAATGGAAAATCAATGTCTAAAGCATAAACTCCATAGCAGGAGGATAGCTTCTTTAGCAAACTTCAATAGTCAAAATACAGAGGATGGGAAGGTTCTAACCTGAGAGGTATCTGTGTCCCTGTGAATGAATACTGCCCGGCATTCACTGGAAATCTCTTCTGGCCCTGTCCTCAGTATAGCAGCACCATGTTAAATTTGAAGTATGAGAGATATATCTGTGTTTCAGCTCAGATCAGGGTGTCTGATACAAGGAACACCTTATTTTTAGTTTTGGTGATTAGAAAATAATAAATCTGATTTTCAAGCAGGAAGGGACTGAGTGATTCTTGCCCATTACATGCTATATATACATTCTTTGATTCCCTTTTAGCTGCAGACCCGTGAGGCACAGGTTATGATGGAGAGTGATACCCAACAGTCGTCTTCCCTCCTCTGCAGAAGTAGTGAGCTGATTTTTGGAGGACGGGGAGTAATGGTTGCACTGCTTGGTGTGTTTTAGGCTCCTGCTGCCAGAAGCACCTCCAAAGAAGTTCCTCACGCTGGGCTCCAAGTTTCGCTACAGCGGCCGGACGCAGGCCCAGACGAGAAGAGCCAGCGCCCTCATAGACCGTCCTGCACCTTACTTCGAGCGGTCTTCTAGTAAACGTTACACTATGTCTCGCAGCTTAGATGGGGGTAAGGTCCTCTCAGTTGACTTTGTCAAAAGTTATCGTCATGGTGATCACTGCTTTAGATTAGGTATAGACCTCTTGTCATCTCATCTCCTTGAGCTTTGGCTGAGTGGAGGCTGTGAGTACCTGCACGTTCACTGCTGGGGTGGTGGAGGATGCAGAGAAATACTGTGCTAAATGTACTGCTGCAGTCTTTACAAAGTGTTTGACTGGAGGAGGTCCTTGGGAGCCCACTCTTCGTGGAGCCTCTCTCCTTGGCCTCACACCTGCAAAGCACTGCCCCATTTTGGGGAAGGACGGAGCGCCTGGACCTGCCAACCTGGACCTGCCTGCCTGAGCAAGTCAGGCTTCAGCGCTTTTTCAGGGTTTGCATGAATAACTGTTTGGGGTTTGGTTTAACTTGGCTTTTTTTCCTATGTAGGTTTTCCATTTAAGTATACGTTACAATTCGTAAATGAATTATTTTCCTTGATTGGGTAATAACACTTGCTTCCGATTATCTAGTCAGATGAGCGCTAACAGGCTTTTGCCATACATTACTTTCGAAGGTGTGAGATGGAGAGTAACATACGCAGGTTTATAGTATGTCCTTCCTCCTCCTGTCTTTCTCCGTGGTTCACGGAGGTCACAGTTCTGCTGCTCCCTTAGGTTAAACCAGTGTGTGATTCAGAGTCTCAGCTGCTCCATCAGCTGTTACTGTTGTCAGCTATTGAGTAAAAAGAAGTTGTAGTTTATTTTTGAAGAAAAAAAGACTGAGACTAAATGCAGAATTGCTACAGTTTAAAAAGAAAAGGTGAATTCTCCTCAGAATATAACAAATTAATTGCAATGAATATGGCTGATGGTGGGGAGGGGGAGAAGCTTTGGTTTGAAAGTACTAAAGCCTTCTTTTCTCCCCCTAAAGGTGCTGCATGTCATTAATTATTTTGGAATCTTCTAATTCTGATGTGCTTCTTGCTCGTTACCAAGCAACCGGCTGTGCTGTGTCTCAAAGCAGAAATTATCCTTCTGCGTTATTTTGTTTGTTACATCTAAACAAGATGTCTCCCTTTACTCCCTCTGCTTTCACCCACCTCCTAAGCTCATTCCCAAGAGACAAGATATCTGAAACGCTTTTCCCCAGCATTTGTTAGACTCCACAAGGTTTTTATGATGTTAGTTTGCATAAGTGCAAATGGGGAAAAGAGGTTTTTTAATCAGTGCTTATGATTTCTTCACTACTGTTGTTACTATAATGCAAATGTGGCTGTAATATTCTACATCACGATTACTCTGTGATCCCAGCCCTGTCATTTGTTACAGATGCGAGTAACTTTATAAATTCAAATAGTCCTATTGACTTAGAAATTAGTTACACAATAGTCAAGAGCAGGGTCTGGGTATTAATGTTTTGATTACATTCTATCTGTAAATTTACTATTTATTTCAAAGTCATTTATATATATTTAAGTTTGCTGAATTATCAAATATTTACATCCTAAAATATCCTGGTTTGGTCCACTGAATTGAATGCCATCACTTCCCAGAGTTTTTTAGGATAATGAGCTCACTTAACTGGCAGACTTTAATACTTGATAATACAAAGATCTCATTTCTTGATTCTCAGATATTATGCCTGTGTTACAACGATATTTGTCATTTCCTGTAATGCAGCACGTTACTTACTGTGCATTTGATCTGCATTGTTATATTCTGACAGATTTCCAAAAAAATCTCTTCCACCCCTATGGCTGATGTCATAGCTGGTTCTCCTTATGTTTCTTGCCTGATAACAGTGGCAACACATTGATTTTTTTTGGATGTTTTACTACAGTAGCACTTCTAATGGCTTGCTAACATTTAACAACTGTGTAATGCACACATTAGCTACAGTAATGTGTGTATACACATCCATAATATATGTTTATGCATATAAAAGCTCCAAGCTTTATTTCAAGTAAACAGTTTATTTAAATGTATGCACATGCTTCTGGTTTCCTGAAACATGACATAGTTGTGTTTTCAGCAATATCTCTAATGTTTTACTAACCCAGCTTTTTAATTTTATGCAGCTTCTTAGCAAAAGCTATTTCAGACTTTCCCTCTTTAAATATTTGCTTTTAGCATCAGTGAATGAAAACCATGAAATGTACATGAAGGATTCTGTGTCTGCTGCAGAGGTTGGTACTGGCCAGTACGCCACAACAAAGGGCATCTCTCAGACCAACTTGATAACCACTGTGACTCCAGAGAAAAAGGCAGAAGAAGAGAAAGGTGATGAAGAGGGCAAAAAGAAAAGAGCAGAGGAAGTCACCCCGGTCTCGGCAATACGCCATGACACCAAGGTAGAGTTTTGAGGTTTTTGTAATAAACTGACCTGCCTGGAGAGCGCTCGGAAAAACGCAGAATTGTTAGGGAGGGAGGAGATGCCTAGTTCTGTGAAAGGAAATGAGAATATAAGCGGTTGTATGTACGTGTATGTACATGTCTTGAATCAATATTTTTATTGTCCTTTTGCATTTCATATGTTGTTATAAAAGTCAATTCCTGCCTCAGACTGTTTTTTAAAATCCGTTTAACAGCCAGCACAGTGTTTTTTACATAGCATTCAAGAGGTCCTTAGGAAATACCCAAAAGTAGCCTAGCAGTGCACGTTTTGCTCCTTTGGTCTTCAGTAATATTTTGACTTTAGTGTGGGCAACTTTTTTTTTTTTTGACAAGGCAACAAAATAGTTCTGTGTTCTTGTATGTAGCTCTGTGTTTAAAAACTATTGTATTTTTCTCATTTACTTCTCATACGCTCTGTTTCCTTGCATGTATTTCAATGAGCATTTTTCTCTATTAGCTTTGGGGTATTAATATACTATTATAAGCTTTTTTTTCTGGCTTACAAAAGCATTTGCTTCCCTTGTTTGAAGTTTTGCATCGAAGAAAACTGTTTTTGTTGATGATTCTCTGCACAGTTGTTAAATTTGATTCATCCCTCACCATCTCCAATCCCCACCACCACCACTTACACGTACACACATGGCTGTGCATTATATCTACTGAGTTATTAAGATGGGGTAAATCAAACAGGGGGACAGAAAAGATACTGAATTTCAGAGCTTGACAGTGAAGCAAAATAAGATAGAATCAGAAAAGATCAGGTGTAAAATGTCCTCTGTTTCTTTTACATTGAGGAGAAGAAAACAGAATATGAAATACTGAATCTAGGATACCATTCAAAAAGCGTACTATGATGCACTTGCTAAACAAGGAAGATTTAGCCTCTTCATATGTGAGGAAAAACATTGATGTGTACCTTTACACCAACAAAACTGTCATGCATGCAAATGTTAGAACCTGAACTTCTAGCCTTATCATATAAGGCCACAATGAGCTACATAGCCAAAGGGTCAAGTCCTCAAAAAGAACTGCAATTAAGGTAGCAAAAATCAGAAACAAATTGAAATACTGAAAATTGCAGATGCAAAAAGATTTCTTTTGAAAGTGTGGACTGTAATTGTAGCATTAAAAAAATAATCTCTGTGACTGGGGTCTTCTTGAAACTCCATCAGTTTCTGCATGGAGAAACATTGATGAAAATCAAATATGCAGAAAATATCTAATAGAAACTAATTCTGTTCCAAGTGCTTGTTAATTTAGGTCAATGGAGAGATCAGCTGCATTTCAAAGATCATATGTTCCTTATATATGGCTAGAAATAGTCAAAGATATTTTTAGGAGAATATTTTGATGGTACTTGAACATGCACAAATGAATGATTTTTAGCCACCCACCCCCCTCCAAGATGTGGGTTTTGTTTAAACCACCCGCTAATAGAGCTTCAGTTCTGTAAGCCTATAGAGATCTCAGTCCTGCTTCCACTGGACCTGCTAACACTTTCATCATTCATTATAAAGAGAATAGGGTCTCAAGAAACACAGGACAAATTTGAAATCAGATTCCTATTTAGTGGTATATAAATTTTATAGGTAGGTTTTCAACTTCTCCACTAAGACATTTTTCCTTTTTTTTATCAATATGTATTTAGGTACCAGAAGTTATTCTAAATATTAACACTGCAAAGATGTCAATAAGTGAATAGCCTGTATTTGCAAAGAATAAATTTACTTTGGCTTTTTTGCCTTTACAATATAAAGAGAAGTTCTGTGTATTTAGCTCATATGAAGTCCTGTGAGTCCATCAGCATTAAATTTTCACTTGAGCTTACTGCATTAAGCCCATAAAGAAGACATTCATAAGCAGTTTGAAGTTAGGCTTGGTTTTGGTTGTTTAATTCAGGAATACAAATTGCCTGACCTGATAGACTGGGTTTTTTAGCTGTTCTGGTTAGAGAAGAGAGAGAAGCAAAATATTAAGGGGAGGAGAAGGAGCTCTTCCATGTAAATTTTGGGTTTAAATCCCATTCCTACTGTTAATATACCTGGTAGATTAGGTTTAGTACCTAGCGCTGGTGCAACCTGTGTCTAAATCCTGCATGTTGGCTCAGAGTTGACACCAGCTTGTACAGGCAAATGCTATTTTGGCTTTGAAGTCATTCTGCTCTGGGGAGCTGGGAGTGGGAGTGAAATGCCTTTTGTAGCTCCTCGGGGAGATGCATGGTGGATGGAGCACTTAGGGTTTGGTCACGGAGCCAGCTTTAGCTAAGTGTGCCTAGTTGACTTTGGCCAAAACATCTCCGATCCGTCAGCATCGTGGCAGGTCTGTTGTACTGGGGTATTTTGGTGGCGATGGCTGTTGTTGTCCTTCTAAAGAGCAGTCACGGCTGCCCACAGGGAGCACGTTAGGCAACGGTCACCCCTCCTGCTGAATCACCTCCCTCTTCCTACCAATTTTTTGTCCTTGAATGACCTTAAAGACTGGTTGAATGCCCTACAAGTGGCATATCGAAGCAAATCCTGCTTGTTGGTAGCCAATATTCTTTGCATTGTGGTAAAATTTGTAGCAAAAGCGTCGGGTACATTTTTACCTCTTCGCTATGGGTAAAGAGTCACTTTTTGACTATGAGGAGATGTGGCTGTGTGGGGCACGGACCTCTCTCTGGTCAGCCCCCCTTCAGATCCCCAGCCAGAGAACACGGGGTCTGCCTAGCCAAAACCCTCAGCTCCCTTCTTTCAACCTGCTGCCGAAGCGGTCGGTGGGGGGCAGCGGGGCGCGTGGCCGGGAGGGGGCCGGCCCCCCGGCGCTGCCGGCTCCAGCGGGCGGCGGGCAGAGGTGAGGGCAGGGCTGCGGGGGGGCCCGGCGGAGGCCAGCCTGGGCGGCGGTGGGAGCCGTGCTGAGGAGCTGGCTGTGGCGGTGGGTATCGAGCTAGTACAGTTCTTTCCATCGGTAACAGCTGACGTATGGATTTACACACACACACACCCCCAAACCAGAATGTGTTTTATTTAGGTTTAGGACTTGGCATTTTTTTAAAATATTGTAATGGAGGAATTTGGGCACATAGAATTTTAAAATCTTTAGGGTTTTAATTATGCTGCTGAGGTTGCCCAAGGCATGGATGGGAAGCATCTGGCCCCTACTGGGTCTCCTTCTGACTCCAGGAATGCTGCCACAAGCAGTGTTGGTGTTAGAAATACGTTCCTTTGTTTCTTTGTTGCTCTCTATGTACTTCATGTTTGAAAGCTCATTATGATCTGAAGCCAGTCTTACAGTAAGTGGAAATTGGCAGCACCTGAAACTCCACGTATGGCCGTGAAGGTTTTTATGTAAATCCTGTGCTGCAGATGGCTAGACAGACAAATGCTGAATCAAGAAGTTGCCTTTTGTATGCTGTAACCCTGATTCACTAATACCTGTGGTGTGTGGCATGGGAACGTGCACCATTTAACTCAGTGGAAAGCTGTAGTGTTAAAATACTGTTTATAATTTTATATATATATATATTATTTATCATCACGGAAGAAAATTAACTAATTACAGTTTTCTTTTTGTCCTTTTGCTTTTGCGCCTTGTTTGCTGCTCTTTCTCTGTCACCAGCCATCTTTGCTTGGCACTGACTCCTGCCACCCCTCGCCATCCTCGCAGCCTGGCCCCCATGCACCTTCAGCAAAGCTTCGCAGGAGATGCAAGGAGAGCTCTCGAACAAAGTCCTTAGGTTGCGAGGCGCCCCAAGAGAGCGCTCCAAAGCACGGCGAGTCGGAGCCGGACTCTGACAGAAAGGGGCGAGTTTGCTCCGCCGAGCAAGACGTGGCTTTCGGCTATAAGCAAAAAGCCGGCAAAGGTGGAACGCTGTTTTCCTTCTCCTTGCAACTTCCAGAGTCATTTCCTTCCCTCCTGGATGACGACGGCTACCTGTCGCTCCCTAACCTCTCCGAAACCAACCTCCTGCCTGCCAGCGTGCAGCATTACCTTCCCATCCGCTCCCCCTCCCTGGTGCCTTGCTTCCTCTTCATTTTTTTCTTTCTGCTCTCTGCCTCTTTCTCAGTGCCATACGCCCTCACTCTCTCCTTTCCTCTGGCTATGTGCCTCTGCTACCTGGAGCCCAAGGCGGCCTCCTTGAGTGCCTCACTTGCCAATGACCTGAGTGACAGTTCAGAGGAAGAGGTGTGTACCTCGGCATCGAACACGCTCTTTTTCGTGTTCAGTGCTTCAGTCCTAACCAGTGTTAGATTGCTGCAATAGTGGTCCTACTTTCAGAGCCTCATTTCTGTCTGTGCTGATATGTTAGAAGGGGTGGGTTTGGGGTTTGGGTTTTTTTTTTTGTTTGGGGGTTGTTTTTTTTTCTTCTTCTTTTTTATTTTTTTCTCGTGTTGGGAGTGCAGCTTGGGGCCCAGGGTTAGGCACAACACTGTGTGGAAGTGGCTTGGTTTGAACTGTGTTGACTGATGCAAAGTGAGTTACACTAAACGAATTGCAACTGATCAGCTCTGAAGTATTGTATCTGAACCCACCAAGACCTTTTCTTCCCCCTATCAGTTTATGTTAGGCTTAGAATATTTATCTAAATAGTGGGAATTAAGTACAATTTCCTGCATAATTATATATGCATGCATATTTATGCATATGTATATACATAATATTTCTGTAAATAGCTAGGCAATAATAATGGGCACCTTCACCAACTTCAGGGTGTTCGAAATTCAGGTGGACTCAGCTTTTTGCAAGAGGCCATGAACAGTAGCCCGAGCCCAGAAAAGGCTTTCTGGTTCAGCGAAACCTGGATCTGGATTTTCAGCCTTGATCCCATCTCTGCTGCTGATTAAATTGTTTTCCCATGCTTAAATCCAATGCATCAGTGAGAGGTCAGATTGGGAGAGCTGTTCTGCAGCTGTTTGGGGACCATGCCATGTGGACTGACTTGCCGTTTGCACTGTTATATTAGCACTGCCAAAACTGATGCCTCAAGCCACCAGGGTTATCGCAGGCAGATAAACCAACCGCAGGAGGGTCCACAGTGGTTCTGGGAACTGTGGATATGATAATATATCCAGAAGAAGGAAAGCAATCTGCTTGTTTAAGTAACACAGTAACTGGCATCTCAGTTTTTGCTGGTGCCTAGTTATTCTTTGTTGACAGAATAAAATGACTTCATTTTTTCTTTATTTTTCCTTTTTCCCCTTCATCTTCAAATGCGAAAATACGGTTTTGCTTTGTATGTAAAAAACGCCCAAATCGGATAATCACAGACGAGCTGGCCATTTGTAAAAAGCTGTCTTGGCCACTTGTCGATGCCATTGCAGTAGTTGTCTTCAGTAAACCAGCTTGCGCATCTAAACATTTGTATAATCTGCCGCTGTTGGTTTTGTAAGACTTGGTGCAGGATTTCATTTCCTTTTTATGGAAAGCCAGAAGTCACATCAATTTATCTTGTGAAAACATTGTCTTTAGATACTTTTGGCTCTGTGATGCCTAACAACTAAATAATAATGTGCAATTTCTGATAAAAGGCATCCAAAATGTTGCTGTCTCATTTTGTGTCCTCATTTTGAGATAGCATTTAGGTCTCAATTTGCATTAGCTCTGCACTTGGATTAATCTAATAGCAATAACAGCATTAATACAGTGCCAGCTCCAGAGGCAATAACGAGGCAGTGTTTTTGTAATGCATTGGTCTGTTCCTCTTTCAGAAATGAGCACTTCTTTTTGTTAGTAAAGTTAGGAAGAATTGAGCATAAAAATGCATAAAATAGGCTTTTTAGTGTCACTCTTTTATGAGGGTGATTACTCTGGCAGTGCTTCCTGGCAGACAACACAGACTTGTGCCTAATCCAGGGTGTATTTCTCGTTCAAAATATTGCATGAAAGTGAATATGTTTTCAACTCGGGCATGTCTGCATTACATTGGCAAAACAAATCACAGCAATTACGATCGCAAGTTAGAGGAGGTGCAGCTGCAGCATCTCAGGAGATAGCTGCCTTCCCTTCCTGCTCGATCCCTCACCCACCTGTGAGCCCCACCAGCAGCTGCACTACAGCCCATCTCGGAGTCGAGCCCGACCTTTCTTACTCTCCACTCCGGAGGAAACCTGCCTTGCTGAGCCTTAATTCGCCATTCCCTGCTCTGTGGTAACCCCAGATCTTGATTTCAAGTAACCCAGTAATGCCGACTTTGACTCCATGACTGTTGATTGGCTTATTAGCAGACATGTATGTTGCAATAAAGCAAATTTTATGCCTTATTTAGGATTTCATTGCTGTTATGGTAGAAGAAATAGAAACCTTTTTCTTCCCCCCAGTTCACAGAAGATTGCACACAGTGATGCAGAAGGCTGCAACCAGTACCTAAACCAACCTCCTACCTGGCTAAGCTCCGTTGTCCCTTGAGCAGTGCATCTGGAGGCAGTCCCTGCAGTCAGAGACAGAATCTCACCCCTTAGATTTCATTAGCTTCTGTGTTCGTACCGTAGCAGCTAACATTTCTATTGACTAAATGCCTAGGTTCATTAATTCCTTTTTTTTTTTTAATAGGAATTAGAATGCATAGTTGTTCTTTTTTTTTATATTGCCATACCTTTACAATTGCTTATAATGTTATAAAGATGTGAGATCCTTCACTAATAAAGAAACAATTTTCTAACACTTTAGTGAAAGCAATTTGACCAGCTAGGTAAACTATTTTGGCATTACAGTTTCATTTAAAAATGAAAGCAGTCTGTCTAGTGAGTGGTTATTGCTTGAAAAATTGCATATAACTTGCATTCATGCACTTATCGAATAGTCCAAAATGCCCGCTTATTCTTCTTCCTGTCATACAAGCAATACAAATTATTCAAAGAAAGGAACGATAGAGAACAAAGCAATGAAAAAATATCCAAAAAGCAGTTTTATGAAAAATTGGAGTTGTCAGAAAATGACAAAAGATAGGAAATTCAAAGTTCAGACTGATACTGCATCCACCAGTAGGTTGCTTTTTTCTCTTGTTTGATACTGGGGTGATTTGAGGATGAGATGTATTGTTCTAGCTTTAAATTACCTGCTCGGGTTACTTTAGGTTATCTAAGGACCACAGAAAGTCACTAATCATAACCAGAGCTTTCACTGATGTTAAAACAACTTGGATGTGCCAATCTGGAGCAATAGGGAGCACTTACTTTACTTACTAGTTTTCCATAAGCTTGCATAACATCAAAAATAGTCATTTGAACTCTCTTCTCAGCCTGTAGTAACCTACACTCGACTCTCTATTTATTAAATCTCGACACTTGGGTTCACCGCTAAAATGTTCTTCACGGTGTCAAGCAAAGCAGGGATAGATCAGTCTGTGCAATGCTGTGCTTTGTTTCATTTTTATCACTTGCACCTAGTGAGTGTTTTGGGGGGGGGGGGAGTTACTTTTATTTTTCTCCTGCTTTCATCCATATTCTTAAGTGGAATGAGAAGTATTTTTGATTCTTTTAATGGCAGTTTTCTTTCCTTTTTTTTTGATTCTTTTAATGGCAGTTTTCTTTCCTTTTACTGTCGTTAACAATATCAGCTGCTCTTTATTGGAACCGAGTGGGATCCGAGCCTTACCATTACTCCACAGACAGACAGTAGATGGGCTGGGGGTACGGTTATTTGAACTCCTTGGTAATGCAGACAGCCTCATGGTGTATAAATGTGGAGACAAGAAGAACTTCTGTACAAATGAGGGGCTGAAAGTCAGGTGACTGTTAAAGTAGCCTTTTTTTTTTTTCTTTTAATTATTTTTTCCCCCTCCAGATAAAAAGTGAAATACCACATTAATCTATATTGGCTAGAACAAAAATTTGATGAATAATTTTCTTTAAAAAAACATTATGGGAGGAAAAGTTTGTTTAGAAAATGTTAGCTTTTTTTTCCCCCTCAGTTTTTTTTAAAGCCACCTGGCTTTCTTAAGGAAAAAAAAAAAAATCTGCTATTCAGATAACACTTTTCCAGTAATGTTTCGTTTGGCTTATAAATTTGTTCCAGTAAAGCCACATACTGTGTACAGTACGCCTCGAGTCTTCCTCTGAGTCTGTTCTGTTTACTAATATAGCACTTTTATTTTGCTTCTTTGACTTGTGCGTGGTTTGAAAAGCAATGCTAATGCAGTTCACAGGGATATTGAATTTAACAGTTCCCCGTGTGAGCCGCATGTACTGATGAGCTGGGTTTATTCTTTATTCCTGCCTTCCTCTTGGGACCCGGTTCCTTGTCTAACCAAATAGACTGACAGTGAGCAGACGGATACTGCAGCTGATGGTGAGACCACTGCCACCGAGGTTTGTACAGTTGCCGGCACCCATTTATGGCAGGGGAGAGCCCTTGGCCTCATCTCTTCCCGACCCCGAGTGCCAAACTGCATGTCTGCTGCGGCGGCTCAGGGTCCCTCCCCGCGCGCGTGTGCATGTACGTGCGCCCGAGTGCGAGAGCTTTGCTTGGCCAGTTGATTTTTCAGCACTCCCGACGGGTTCCTCCTATTTCTGTGTTTGGTTTGGAAACGGTGCGGGCTCTGCGCTGCGCGGGCAGCGGGGGGGGATGGCGGCGGCGCCCACGCCAATGCTGCCCGCCTGGGACGGTCACCCCGGCCAGGTTGTGCCCTGGGTTGCTCAGTTCGCTTGTTCGCTCTTACGATCTGCAGCCTGCGTCAGAGAGGGGGGGGGAAAGACAGTAAAAAGCCGTTTTCAAGTTTCTGAATAGAAGTATTTCCAGATTATAAATAAGGTTTTCCTTGAATGTAATTTCGTGTGTCATCTTCACATATGGCCACCAGTACTCGGGTATTGTCTTCAGAGGAGAAACGTAAAAAAAATGTGATTTTCTTTGCACTGAGAAGCCTCAAATCCACAACATGGTGTATAGACAGCGCAGGCAAACTCAACCCTATGTGACTCCAGTGAAGTGCATATAATGCTTTCATAATATGGTTGCAGCTGCAAACATGAGCTGAATTTGGTCTGACATCTGCTAGAAGACAGAGTCTTACCACAAACACTACTGTAGGTTTTCAGTAGAATCTCATTAATATTTCAGACTGTTAAAATTATTGTTAAGGAAAAATTCTCTGTATGATGTGTAAGGGCAATTCGGCCTTGGCTGTAAATAGAAGAGATTTGAACTGAGTTATGAATTAAATCAACAGATAAAGATTTTCCCATGGGTCATTTGACTAATTAGGACTATATGAAAAAATAACAATAAAATAGTGGCACAAGCATTGAAAGAATCCAAACGGAGCAACAACATAAAGTCTGTTGAGACGAGTCAGGAGTACAAGATGCTTTGAAGTGCCCCTGGCACTGTATGGCTTCAGGCCTTGAGCCATGCAGAAAGTAAAACATAATCCTAAGACCGTGACATTTAAAATATTCGGTTTATTAATCAAAAATGCACGATAATCTCCCTAGCTGCCATCTTTATTTTAGCGGAGAAGATTATGTGAACCTCAATTTTCCATATGGATACCTGATTTTCAAAAAGTGTGGTATACTTGCCATCTGAAAATTCAGCCCTCAGAAATGGGGCTGCTCGGGCAGTCCGCATTGCATTGCTTTTGAAAATGTGAGCTGACGTGAATGTGATGTGTATGGCATGCCAGAAGACCACCACTCCAGATAGATCCTGAAAGAATATACACAGGCTAAATATGAAATGAAATTATATAAATAAAGAAAGAGACTGGGGCTAGGGAAATAGCATTTTAAGCAAATACAATGTGCTTTGTTCTGTAGAAAGTATTGCGGATCATTTACCTGTGGCGAGCTTATGCAGCACTTTGCCTGTAGCCCAGGAGATGTCGTATGTTTAAACTCTGGGATTATGGACTTCCAGAGAATTTGCTGTTGCTGTTCTGTCGTAAACCAGCCACGATCTCGGTGAGAAGGTCCAGCTGCTGCTCCCTAAGTAGAGATCTATGAACATGGAGCGCACCGATGATATTTATAGAAGGAAAATGTTTAATATTCCTTCGTTCGCAGTTAGCAAGTTTGAAAAGAGGAGGCTTGCTCTGAGTTAAGAGAACCGTGCAAAGCCAGCCAGTGTGTCTACTCCTTCTCCTTAAGCCCTTAGCGTAGAGAAAACATGACCTTAACCTAGCGTGTTCCTCTCACCAATTTTTGTAAAGCCTTCAGCTGTACGAGTGGGTAAGGTGTTGTTTTCCACTCTTTCTCATGCTGGCAGTCGGATCAAGAGGAGGACGGAGATCTAAAGGCACAGGTACAGAAACAAAAGGCCCAGACGTTGCTCAAGTATCAATGTTGGAGGTGTTCACCTCTCTCAGCATGTTATTGTCAGTTCTCTGTGAAGAAATGTGTAGAAACAGCATTTTGTATCCTTTCAATACTGTGTCCCTTACCTTTCCCTTTCTTTTTCACTTCTTTCAGAATAGTCTGATTAAGCGAATACAGGGTGAAAATGTGTATGTCAAACATAGTAATCTTATGTTAGAGGTTGGTATTGGTATATACCAGTGCATGTACGTACATGTGTGTTAGTTTTAGTGGTAAACTGTGAATCTGCACTATGATGCATGAACTGTGTATTCCCTCCTGCTAATAAATCAAATAGATTTTCTTTTCTCAGATTATGATGACTCCTCTAACTTGTACTATAAATATATATATGCGTGCGCGTATGTGTGTGTGCATCCACGCGCATATGTATGTTTGTTTGAAGCCTCTTTATGGGGCGTAAATTATAGTGATACAGATAAGCTCTTTATACTCACTTGTATGAGATATGCTATGCTGTTATCTTTCAAAATGCCACATTTTCACAGAGTGTTGTGTTAGTGCTGTGCTCCCCGGCTCCCTGAGATGTTACTTCCCTCTTTACTAACCAAGTTGTGTGTTTTGGCTCTAAAATTTGCTTGGCTTAGGATGTATTACAAACTGCTCTATTCTTTTAAAACTGTCCAGGATCTAGACAAAACCCAGGAAGATCTGATGAAACATCAGACCAATATAAGTGAGCTGAAACGCACCTTCTTGGAAACCTCCACAGAAACGGCTGTGTCTAATGAGTGGGAGAAGAGGCTTTCCACATCTCCCGTTCGGCTTGCAGCAAGGCAGGAGGAAGCTCCTATGATTGAACCACTAGTGCCTGAAGAGGTCAGCGTGAGCTGAAAGGCTTCATTACGTATTGTCTATTTGTTTTTGCTTATAATAGCTCTTAGTAGATTAGAGGCCGTAGTCAGAGGCCATTCCCCACCTGCAGGTGCTCCCTTTTCCTCAGCCCTCAGGCTCTAGCAGCAAACATGCAAGGAAGAGCAGATAACTTCATATATATGCATAGTTAGAGTATGAGATTCTCTGTAAGCCGCGTAGCAGAACTGGGTCTCTCTGAGGGTGTGAAACACAGGCTTTCTTACAGGCTCGGTGAGCTTGAGGAAGTCCAGCCATGAGTGAAAGAAACCATGAAGGTGATGGAGAGAAAATTTAAATAATGGTGACTGGTTGGGAGCAGCAGTATAGAGGGATGGATGGGGGTACCGAGCTTGACAAGAAAATACAGACCAAAGGGCATAACTCTCTCAGTCTTTGAAGGCGGGGAAGAAATAATGATGATAATTAGACCTGCTTGGCCAGTTCCGTAAGGGAACTGGTAGTTGCTGCAGTCTGCTGGATACTGTTTCATTGAAGACCCAATGCAGGTTGCTAAGTGTGTGCATTTTCATGCAGTGTGCATGTGTGAAAAAATCTTGCTCACTGTGCAGTCTCAAAGTGTTTGCAAGAAACTTGCCAATTAAAAAGCTGCTTTTTATTTAGTTTGTGGGTAGATAATGAGATGTGGAGGTAGCAACGCAACGTTCATGTTGCCGTAAAATACATAGATCTACAAAAAAAGCAGAGAGTCTTGGTTTAAATCCAGTGGAGCAAAAAGAAATATACTTGTGTGGTCTGCACGAAGATTATTTTTTTTATTCTGTTGTGGATGGATATCTGGTTTCTGTCTCACAGGAATCTTCTTTATGGCATTACAGACCAATAACTGGTCATAAAATTTGCTTCTGTCACCTCAGCACTGATGTAATGTTGTAAGGAACTCTGCAAAAATTGTCTGGAAAGTATAATTTGAAAGAGTCTTTTGCTTTCCCACCTTAGAGGTTGACATTGCAGACCCGCAGCTCTGGGAAGGGAGTCCCTGGAGGCACCCAGATAACACGTGTCAACTTCTCCTCTTAGGGAAAGGGATGATGCCAAGAAAAAGGCCCCAGCTGCTCTTCTCCCACATTATACCCATCTAACCAGTGGCTGATACAGACATCAGACATGCATTAGAGTGGCCATCAGGTTGTATTAAAATACCTAAAAAGCAGACTGGGTGCCCAAAGCTTACCTTTTGGAGAGAGCGCTGAGGAGTCTTAATGTTGCTCCTACTGCTTTGTTCAGGAATCATAGTAGATCCTACGACCATGTTAGTTTGGTTGTAGTTGAAAATACAGGTTTTCCTCCTGTAAAGTAAAAGTAAAATTGTAAGTTTAAGAAACACGATACATTTAACATATTAAAGATGTAAGGAACTGTTGAAAGGGAGCGGCTGGCTAGCTGAGCCTGAATCAGAGGAGTGCAGGTGAAGCAAACTTATAACCCCCCCAGTTCACTTAATGTCTTTATTACTTTAGAAATTTAATAACAATTTTTAATTAAAATGCACAAGCAGTAGCAAAGCATTACACAGTTATGTAGGCTTCACCCTGAGGAAGCACCATTTACCATTCATTTGGAAAGAAAAAGGTACCTCTTCTCTTACTGGAAGAAAAGGACTTGCTCAAAAGCAATGTCCAGTTACTATATCTTATATGGATCTAAGTAAACTACAGCTATCCCACAGAATCTCATCCAAATGAAGGCATTTCTGTGGAAAAATGTAAGTGGATTTGAGCTATCAGAGCCTAAGTCTGAGGTGACTTCTGGCACTAAGGGACCCCTGCTGTAGATAACATCTGACCATCCTTTTTGGTCCTGCTAAGCGGGATGGTTTCAGTTCACATGTCCTGCTGAGAGGAATTTTTCAGGAAGAAAATGAAGCCATGCATGGGTCAAAATCAGCACCTTGATGTCTACTAAGAAAGCGGAGGCAGTCAGGATAAAGAGCACGTAGAACTCCGTTATGTAGTAGCTTCTTCTAGTTAAAGAAGTAGCACGTTTAACTTAGCATATCCACTTCAGTGCTGTTACCTGTAGCTCTTTAATATAATAAAACAAGAACAGAAGGGAAAATATGCCTTTTCAGAATGTGTGCTTTGAGCATTTGGCACCTGTGTGTGTTCAGTCAGTTTGACTTTAAGCCTGTCTAGCCACCCGTTGGTTTCTTACAATAATAGGGGAAATACTTTGTTTTTCTTTACTTATGAAAAATACAGTTTTAAATATCTGCCATAACGGTGGC
Organism: Pelecanoides urinatrix; assembly: GCA_013400755.1. Lineage (NCBI taxonomy): Eukaryota > Metazoa > Chordata > Aves > Procellariiformes > Procellariidae > Pelecanoides > Pelecanoides urinatrix. The sequence goes on along the minus strand of VZTQ01001659.1, from coordinate 279,420 downwards.
CAGATAGCTGCAGAACGTGACAGCCATCATATTAACAAACTCCTTGACAATGTTTAGTCTGACCTGGATTGGATTAAACTAGCACTTTAGAAATAAAGAAGTTATGCATGTCATTATAGTCAGGGAGATGAGCCATTTCTCCCTTTCTCTCTCAGCTTTCTAGAAGTTTTGTATCTTTCTTTAAACGTGTACCTTTCTTCTTGAGTATGTAGAGTATATGTATTTAAAATGGTACACTAGGAACGGTACCTTAGGAAATTGAGTCTTATCAATATCTGAAACTGTCCCAGTTGGGCAAGTTGCAGAGATACTCTTCTCGTTCTCACAGCATTGGGAGGGCACAGATGCGTTATAGGTGAGGAGGATTTTGGTGTCACGCTATAGAGGATAATACAGTGGCTGGCTTCCTGCATGGGAACAAGACTCAGACCTCTTGTAGCTGTAAGGAGAAAAGGAGAGCTGAAATCTTTGCAGAACACACCTTCTGCCTGCTTCAACAGGGAAGGCTGCAAACTCAGGAAAGAGCTAAATCCAGGGTGAAGGTGGAGGGGCCTGTTCTAGGCTATTGCTGGAAGCCATGGAAGTTGGCACCAGACACAGTTAAATGAATAATAGAAGATGAAATGAACACAGTGCATCCACACCTGGTGTTATTCAATTTACTGTTTTTCCTGCTACGTGAACAGCATGCTCGTGTCTGCTTTGCATTCGTCACAGAGAGACACTGACTTCACTTCTTATTGGAAACTTATTCGCTGTAAAATTATTCTGTTTAATTCTGTTTCCTAATTTACCATGCAGTTAATAATTTGTAGAGTGAAGAAATATGATGAGCTGTTGTAAAGTATAGTGGACTATATGCCCTACATTTACTGAAACCATTTATTCCCCTGACATTAGACCAAAGAAGAAAGAGAAAAATCAGAAAAACTCATATTTTTGCAGAAGGGAGGTACTACATTCCTTGAATTGCAGGTAAAAACAAGTAATACTTTACTGAAATGCAGTCTGAGAGGCTGGCAATGATTTCTTGTTTTGTTATCTTTTTTCTTTTCCAAGCCACTTTTTAAAATTTATTTATTTCATAAGTTCCAGAGGGAGATGTAATTTGGGGGCCAAATTCTGAGGAATGAGTACCCACCAGAGTTTATGGCTTCCTAATAGAGACTGATTTCCCTGCTAGTTAGAAATCTACTTGCACGGTGCTATTTGTGGATGTTGTTTGCAGTTGTGCATGCATTTCCAGCATAAACCTCACTGAGAACATTATGGTGAATGGGGCACTTCTGTCATTAGCATGAATTTCCTTTATACTGTGAAGTGAATTCAGATTATGCTGAGTGATGGTGAATTTTGTATTCTTATTGGTTTTTCTATTAGCCAAGTGTGATAGAGAAGAAGCTGCAGGAAGGAGAATCTGCTGGCACTTTGGTTACTACTCATCAAATCATTATCCAGAAAAGTATCCCATCATCCCTAGAGGTTATTTTTAATTCATTCGATTTTAAACTAGCACATTTGCTTAGTTAAATACAGAAGGTATGGTCGTAAGGTCAAATAACTGGATGCTGATTGCATAGCCAAAGCAAATCACATAGCATATTTGCATAAAGAGGAAAACAGATGCTGCATTAAGTTCAGTTCAGTATCTATAGTAGTATAGCGTTTACTGTGTTATACTACGCAATTTAAACAATGCAGAAGGGGGTTGATGTTATTCTAATGAAAACAAGGAAATTCAGTGCAGACTACAGCTACATACAAATGCATACTATTCTAAAACCTCATCAACAGTGTGTTTGTCACAACTGGGGAAGAGTTGAATGGGCTTATTTGCTGTATTTTTGTTATTTGTTTTTGACTGTAGCATGATGAACCATTGCGATATGTGATTTTTAATCTCAGGATGATTCTATCATCATTTTAAATGATGCACTAAACCACTACCGTGTTTCAAAATACAGAAATAGTGTGGCAGAAGTAACTTTTTGTGTCCACATTATACGGGCGTCTAAGGGAAGGGAATCTACAAAGGAATCATACTTTGCCTAAGGTGATGCTGTTTGTTTGTTTGATAACTGCTCTAAGAGGTACAATGGTAAAAGTTACTATATGCTTTCAGAAGAGGCAGCATTGATTTCTTGAAAGTCTTCATGCTTTAGTGCTCCTGAAGTAGAGATAAACCTTCAGATATTCTAATTTAGCTTTTATATCTCAAATATAGGGCACTGAGGATTGGGTTATTATAGACAAAATACCCTCTGAGGTAGTTGATGGTGAATCGAAAAAAAATCTGGCATACAAAGTAGTGACTGTGAGCAGTAAAACTGCCTTTCCACCTGAGATATTAAAATCCAGTACCGTTCTAATGCAGAGCTTTGAGGACTTGGAAAGTGAAATACAATCCAAAGAGGAGAATAAGCAGAAAATGTTCACCCTAGGAAAGTCCTATGATACCGTATCCGGGAAAATTGTAACCATGACAAGTAAAGCTAAAGAGGGTGAGAAAGCAGTACAGCCTTCAGTAGAAGCTTTGCAAAAAATGGAAAGGGAAGTGCAAGAATTTGTGAAAATCATTCCAGTAGTGGCAGAGTATGAAATCCTCGAGCCTGTCACTGATGAGAAAGCCAGGCGGGAATCCGACATGCAGAGCACAAAAAGAAAGCTGTCCGACTCTCTGACACCCATAAAGGAAGCAGAATCTCAGTTGCAAAGTCCTGAAGAGGAGAGTTTGAAAAAGACACTAAAGATGGACCAGGATTTGCAGTTACATGGTACACTGGGAAGCTTGCAGCTTGGCAAAGCAGAAAAACACCTTGGCAGTGAAGCTGTAAAAGCAGGGGCATTTGCCCGGAGAGATAAGAGCCTGTCTGAGTGGAGATATTCCAGAGAACAGCCATTTACCATTGCTACTGCTCACTATCTTACTGAGTCGTCTGCATCAAAAGTAGTGGTAACAAGTGGCTTTGACTTCATGCCACGGTTTAAAGATTAAAGCATGACTTCTTTTAGGCAATCCCCTCACACCACCCTGCCTTTCGGTTCTCTTGCTGCCTGGCTTTATGTTGACAGCAGCCAACCCAGCTTATTTTTTTCCCCTCATACTTTGAATCCGTCCCACAGTCTGAAGCAGACATTATATAAGGCTTTCAACCTTTCTGGTTTATTTAAAGATCCATGTTACTGAAATGTAGTGTTGCTGCTGTGGCTTGTTAATAAAAGGAAAAAAAAGGTTTGCTTGAACCAGCAAAACGCCAACGCTAACAACTATGCTTCGTAACTATTGCTCACTACAGCCATTATGAATTTGCTCTGATTTATTTTCCCATTCTTTTCCCGTTTCCAACCTCTCCGCGCCCCCGCAGCCTTCTCTCCCTTTCCTCCGTCTCTGCCTCTGGTTTTGGCAATTAATATGTCTGTGCATGTGGGTCTGCCTTTCTTCTGTGTATGACTCTACATTTCTTTGTCTATTTAGACTAAACAGTCCAGCGGTGAAAAAACCTTGGATGGTTCAGATATCTTCAGTTTAATAGAGTCCGCCAGAAAACCGACTGAGTTCATAGGAGGGGTTACTTCTACTTCACATAGCTGGGCTCAGGTGGCCATTCGATTCTCTCCATCAACGTTATAACCGCACACTGATTACTTTTGCTTTTCTTTTGTTTCCTATTTTTATGCATAACGCGGAACCTGTATAACTAATGCATGTATTGGTGTGCCTTTTCCTTTGTTACAGTAGACCACAATAGAACCTTCACTGAAAAGAAAAACAAAAACAAAACCCAGGTTTTGTCTCATTTCACTTTATTTTGGTCATTTTGCAGGGTGCTGTGTTTTGCCTTTATAAAACTCACGCAAAAATACCAATGAGAAACACACTGTGACATTTCTCTTCACTTTAAAAAATGGCGATTCTTGCTTTGTTTTTCATTTCTACTATTCTGATAATGTCCTGAGAGCGAAAACCCATACAACGTGAGAGAAATAAATTGGCAAAATGTAATACCCTTTTTCTTTATTTACGTTCACAGTACATTAAGCCGAGGAGCTATTGCAAGCAGTGTTGTCTCCTTCTGACGCTGAGGGGTTTTTTTTGTCTCCTTCCCTGCAGAGAATAGACACGTCGACATCTCAGGAGATAACTTCCAGTGAAACAAAGCAAGCAGTTCAGCCGCACCAGGGCACAGTGAAGAAGGTTGTACAGGAGACTGTGGTTATCGAGGAGAGGCACGGGATGAATGCGCACGCGAGCGGGGATCCTGCGAAAGCGGCCGGACTTGCGCTGGATGCCCAGGCCGAGGCGGCTGCTGGCGTGCAAGGGAAGGAGGGCTCTGCTGGGACTGAGGGGGCGAAGGAGGAGAGAAGGGAGGAGGCTGGGAAAGCCCTAACCAAACAGGAAGGAGTCGCTGCTGCTGCTTCGTGTGAGCAGGCGGAGGAGCACAGTACAACAGTCCACCTTTCAGAGTCTTTGGAAAGAAAACCTCATTTTGAGGTAACTCGTTATTAAATCGGTCGTGTCTGTGCTGAATTGTGAAGGTAGGCAGTAGTGGACTGAGTTAATTCTTCTCGTGGAAAGCAAAGTGTACCTTTGGTTGCTACAGCAGGCAGTTTGTTTCTCCTCTTATTTCCTCCTCGCATGGCACCTGCAACGCTTGCTGCTGGTTTCCAGCATTAGCAAATACCATGCATATTTTCCCTAAAAGCGCTTTCCATGCTACAGAGAAATACCTAATTTGGTGGCTTTTTATGCAGTGGATAACAGGAATTCTGCTAGCATTCTCTTTGGGAAAGTCCATCAAGATTGGCAAAGTTCACCTGTCCTCAAAGACAGAAAGTGCATTTTTTTCCATGCTTGGTACAATTGTAAATAAGTGTACCGTGTCTTAAACAACCCAGATTCCTTATCTTAGTCCCATAAGCAAAACTTCAAGGATTATTTTGCAGAGAGGTTAGAAAAAAACTTGTTCTTGCTCTTTTTTCCAAGAGCTGAATGGAAGACTAAGCCTGAGTAGGATTCGTTCTCTTGTCATTTTAAGAAAATCTATAATCCCAGAATGGCTGAGGTTGGAAGGGACCTCTGGAGGTCATCTGGTCCAACGCCTCTGCTCAAGCAGGGTCACCCAGAGCCAGTTACCCAGGGCTATGTCCAGACAGCTTTTGAGTGTCTCCAAGGTTGGAGACTCCACAACCTCCCTGGGCAACCTGTGCCAGTGCTCGGTCACCCTCAGTGAAAAAGTGTTAACCTCCTGTGTTTCAGTTTGTGCCCATTGCCTCTTGTAGTGTTTACATCTTTTCTGAAGTTTGGTTTCATGAAATCCAGGAGAGTGCTAAATGTTGCCAGCATTATATACACGTATGTACCATTATAATGAAGAGAATTTTCTCTTTTCTTTTTTTTTTTAAATGCAGAGCACTTTTTAGTTGTTCCCCCTCCTTTTCCCAAGAAAAAAAAATATTCTGAGAAATTCAGAAGCTTTACTAAATGTTCCAATTCCTTTTTTTTTTGTTTATGCAGTCGCCAGTTGTGAAGACTGAGACTATCAGTTTCAGCAGTGTTTCTGCTGGTGGGGAAAATCTTGAAATTTCAACAAAGGAAGTGCCAGTAGTCCATACAGAAACAAAAACCATTACTTATGAGTCTTCTCAGGTAAGAAATTCTGCAAAACCCAGTGTCTAATTTAACATGGCCTTAAGGAACCCATGTTTCTTTACCCATGTTTAAGTGTATGCCTTAGCATAAACTGTTATAAGCTGTTCAAGTATTAAATATTAGCATGAGGAGAATGTATGTACATTCAGCTTACCTGAGGGTGACTCTCATGTCCTGGCGTAGGGCCTTTCGAGAAAATTAAGGAAACTACAGATTTCAAAGCCCCAGCTTCTCATCTGTCCTTCCAGAAGCAAAGGGGAGTCTCCAGATGCAGAGAAATACTGACACATGATCACCCTCATAGCAGTTGTTTCCCTACCATTAGATACTCCCTTTATGAAGAACTGTAGAAGTAGGGAGGTTCAGCCAGTCCAGTTCTTGCCTCCCTGTGCTCAGGAGCATGTTTTTGATGACTGGTTTTCCCTTTTGATTCCCTAGGTGGATTGCGGTGCTGACTCAGAACCGGGTGTATTGATGAGTGCACAAACTATCACATCTGAAACCACCAGCACTACAACCACTACACATATCACCAAAGTGAGTCCTCAGAAAACAGGGAGCTTTTTTTTCACAAGGGTGTATGTTTTCTTAGCTTCAATTCTATTAGTTATCTTAAAACGTGGACGCATGCCTATACTCTCTGGACAAAATCCAGTCTGATTTGGGTACCTGTCTTCATTCACCTGTCTTTGGCTATACTGGCTTCATTAACACATCATCCAAGGACTTGACAAGAATCCTGAGAGTCATAAACCCTTAGGGTATGTCTATGCAAGCACAAAACGTTGCTGTGCAGGGATACGTGAGTTAGCTCAAATATCGTCAGGAACTGGAAGCAGTGTAGCCACATTGGCATCATATGGTAGCCAGGAAGGAATGATTTGCCTGACCATGAGGCTCCATTGACATGACTGTACTGCCTTTGAGTCCTCAGCTGTTATCCCTGCACGGCATTGAAAGCACATAGTAAATCTGCATCATGTAGTCATAACAGGACAAGCAGTCAGCTCAGATGCCGCGGCTGCATTGCTGGGTGGTAGCCTAAGGAACCTGCCCACAGCCAGACAGAAAACTTACGGCTGCACAGACAAATGATGTTGGGTCTTCCAAGTTCCAAGACAGCATCTAAGTAACAGTTCCTCCCTAAACAGAAACCCTCTTAGTGCCTCTCCTACCAATATTCACTGAGGACAGGATTTCATCTCTCTGCAGTGAAATTCACCCTTCAGTAGATGAGCTATACAAAGGCCATACCACCCTGTATGTCCTTCTGGAGCCTACAGTGGGACTTAACGAGGTCTTAATATGAACTGTCTGTATGTCCATTCTTTTCTTCATGGGATGAATTTACCATGAATACCTGCCATTTTTGACATACAAACATCTCTTCTGACATGTGTGCAGATTGATGAGAGTCACAAAATTATTTGTGTTGGAAGGACCTCTGGAGGTCATCTAGTCCACTCAGAGCAGGCCAATGTCAGAGCAGCTCTGGTTGCAGTTCAGGTTGTTCCCTCTGTGTACGCTGTTTGAGATAGTTCAGTCCAGTCACGTCTGGGTTCCTGCACTGATCATTCTTTGGATGAGCAGCAGCAGTCTTTATAGTAAGTTACTGACATGCATTTGTCCCTCCCATCTAGACTGTGAAAGGAGGCATCTCGGAGACAAGAATTGAAAAACGAATAGTCATCACAGGAGATGCAGATATCGATCATGATCAGGTAAAATCTATAAGCTGCTAAAGGCTACCCTGAAGACTTCCAAAAAGAACATTTCTAAACATTGCTTTAAAAGATACTATTCATACTGGCATGCCTTAAATTAAACTGGATTAGTACTTAAATCAGTGATGGTGTATTTCATATTTTAATCATTTTCCTCATTTGTAAATTGTGTAATATCTCATGAATCTCTCCACCTTGCTACTGATCACGCATGTTCCACCTCCTTTTTGTTTTTGCCCTTCTGTGGTTTCCTTGGGATAGGCGCTGGCTCAGGCAATTAAAGAAGCCAAAGAGCAGCACCCTGACATGTCAGTGACCAAAGTAGTGGTACATAAAGAGACAGAAATCACACCAGAAGATGGGGAGGATTGACCACAGGTAAGAGGACTAGATGATTTTCCTAGGCATTTACTGGGCTGGCATGTTGCAAAGGTTGTTTTCCTACCATAATTCACCTCTAACTCTTTACTTTCTCTCACTGGCATTTGCAAGTTGCATTTGTGCTGGTTATCAGTTCTGTTATTCGAATGTAAACCACATTCAGCTCTAAATGTCTTTCTTCATTTAATGGTGCCAGCTGGAGAAAGAGAAACTACTCATTTGCTTTTGTTGGCTCTCTGGAAAGTCCTCATTGTCCATGCTTTGATATAGTCTGATTTTCTAATTCTGAAGTAAAAAAAAATCAGTCGTCTGCTTCTATTATGTCATTTAAGAACAAAAATAATTTGTTCTTAAAGGTATGCGTTTTGTTTAAAAATGCCAAGGGAAAAACCTACAGCTACTTTTTAAATGTCCCGCGCAGATATGTTACAAGTTAAACTTTAATTCCTAACTTGCAAAGATATGGTCCAACTTGCTTTAGATTTTTCTTTTAAACCCAGTGAATCAGTGTCGGTATTTGGATGTCTTGGCTTTCTTGTATTTGAAAGAACATTTTATGTTTTAAAGCAGCATTGTTTATCAGGATGAGATGATAATGCAGCTTTTCTTGTGTCAAGCTTTTTTTCAGTAAAGGCATGCTCTCTAATTGTGGCTGGCTAAACAGACGTCTTAATATTACTATATTTATTCTGTGTGCAAAAACATGTCATGCATACTAACCTGCTATGCAAAAGCTGTTAATGCCAGCACCATTGCACAAATTGCTTTGAATGCTGTATGCAGAGAAGGGGAAAAAAACGCTGCTTGTCTGATTTGTTTAAATTGACAGCAGCATTTTATTCTTGAAATTATATATATTCCCTAGCACTTGGTGTAAGTAACAGAGTATGATGCACAGCACCTTTTGAAGCTGTTTTGCTCTCCTGCTTTTGAATATAGAGACCCTAAAGAAAACTGAATTTCAGTATCTGTTATTTATTTGGAAGGTGGAACCAGTCACTGAGGAGTGAGTAGCTGTGATTCTTGTGGTATTCTGCTAAGTCTCTCAGAGACAACATAATGTGGCTTGCTTAAAAGTCTGTTGATGCCACTAATTCTTCCCATTGGCGTCAGTGGATTTTGGATTTGGGCCAAGTTGCTTATACTGGGAGGATGCCATTTTCAAATAGCTTTTGTTACATGAACAAATTGACAAAATCTCTTTTGCAAGAGAGTAGTTGCTTCAAATAATTAACTGGGTTCTCTTTCCTGCAGGAATAACCTAGATTGCATACGAATCCAGACATGCACACCAGTAGGAATACGAGAGCCTATACGGAGTCTCAGTTCCAACCTGACTGACTTGTATCTGTCTATGGAAAATTTCAGTACAGAAGAATTGATCTTGACCGTTAATAAAGAAACTGGCAGAGATACCTTCCCATAGAAAGCAATCTGAATCAGCAGCAGTTAAACAATATTGCATGAAGCAACGATAAAATTACAGAAAAGCAGCATTTTTAATTTTCTTAAAATGCCTAAGTTTTCAGCTATACCTGCACGTTCATAAACAATATAAACAGTGATCTCATGTAACACATAAAGAGTTCATGCCTTTCACAGTTTATGAAAGTCTAAACAAATTAAAATTTGTTAGGTGGCAAGCCTTTTGTTTACAGATATTGTAAATGAAGATTACCCCCAGAATGCTAGAAGCTGTATAGGTACTGTGTATAATGTTTTACCACACATTAGATGTGCCAATAACACAGTTTATTCAGTAAACAACTTGAATCTTATATTTGTTTCATCTGGTTTTATTACTGCCCGATAAACAATGACAAATCTTTACTCTTATCAAAATATTTAAATGCTTACAAAGTGTGCTTTGTATACCTGACTGAATACCTTATGAGGTAGTAATGATTTTAGTATATTAACTTTAACGATTTTTGTCAGCATTGTTCAGAGTCAGCTTCCAGTCACCCTTCACAGATCCTAACCTTGTAAATTATATGTAGTTATTTTGGAGAAAGAAAATCTGTATTTTACTTAGTTTGCAGCATTAGAAAATTATTAATCTGAAATAACCGTGATGGTTTTCTATTGATTTCCCTTTTGTTCTCAGAGGAAAAAAAGAAAAAAAAAATCTGTTTGAGAATCTGGTCAGCATTTACTATCTAGTTCAGAGTCAAGCCTTAACCTGTACAGAACGTCCACTGAAAACTCGTTAGTGTCCAGCTATAATACCCACTGAAGGGATAGCGTCCATTACACTGTCAGCTGCATCACTTGGTGAATGTATGTTTCTGCATAGTGAAATAAAAGTGGTAAATGCATCCAAAATCGTATTGTTCTGTGTCTAAAAGCACCCAGTGTTTTTTAATATTCAAAATGTTAAGTTACGTTTGTAAGACACCACAGGTTTTACTCATCTGCACAGTAGACACATTTTGTCCTCAGCGGCTGACACTGCACTGTGCAGACAGTTGGAGTTAGTGGAGCATCCAAAGGGATGACAGTGTTCACCTTTGGGCATATGATGTTTGCAAAGGAAAAGGAGTATTTGGTTCCTTCTCTTTTCTCTGGTTGTGTACCGTTTAACTGAAGCTAAATGAAGGATTTTGTGGTTGCTTAGAAAGTAAATGCCAGTAGCGCTTGACCCAGATCCACTCTCTTTTTGTACTTTTGCTCTGAAACATGGATAAAATTCTCTTTAAAACAGTACTTACTTATCTGTTCCTTTTTCTTGCTCCTTTGCCACATCTCGTTGACGCTCCCCTGGTAGTTCAAGAGAAATTCGTAACAATTAATTCACCCTTCAATCTGTATTTCCTTGCAGGATTGAAAGAAATGGGTATAAGCAGACTTTTCAGGACATAAAGGGCCAAATTTGCCCTTCATTGTTTACACAGGGCTCCCTCACATTGAAGTCAATGGATTTGGCTTCAGTGGAGAGCAGGATTTGACCCAGTGACTTGTTAATAAATGTTTATTTTCTTAATTTAGAAAGAAAAATAGTATATATAGAGAGAATAACCTGTAGATAATAATTAAAAGTAATATCCCAAGGCTTTTAAAGCTTTGCCCTTAGTCTCTAAAACGTCTTCCTTCCACCAGCCATTCTTCATGCCTTTAATCCAGAGTGCTAACTACGTAACTCCCCCTGCCGCCGTCGTTGCTTACCTCTTGCCTGATCACCAACACAAAGATTACGGTCTGTCGTGATCTTTGATCGACCTCTCCTCCTCCTAGTCCAAGAGCATCTATGTTCTCAGCCCTCTCGGTGACGGTAGGCTCGGCTCTCTGGTGCTGCCAGCGCCCGGCGGCAGGAGGCGGTGGAGGAGGTGCTCGCCCCGTGTCTCAGCAGACGGCATGCCAGGTTCTCGCTACTGCATCAGGAGTTTAAAAATAGACTCTGAAGCCATATTGATCTTCCCTCAGGTGCCCCTCATGTTGTCAGCTAATGAACAGCATTGTATTACCTCAGAGAGACGCGAGGCGATTGCACAGCCTTCTCTCCAGAGTTAGCGTTATATTTTAGCATGGCTTGAGGAGATTGTACTTCGGTGATACTGCACAGTATGTACGCTGCCTAAAGATATTGTATTGTAAGAAGTTAGTCTCCTTGGAAAGGATGCTCACAGCTAAGATACGGCCTAAGCGTACGCAAACTGTGAGGAGACGAGAGCGGACAGGCAAGGACGTCTCAGTGCCACTGTTGGCAGTAGACCCTTGTTTGGGGGATGGTTCCTGAAAGTGATAGCTTTGTTTTTTGTTAGAAACTGTTTCTTGGGTTGTCTGCCTAATGCTGTGCCACATGAAATAAAGAACACCTGCCTGTTTCTACCAACCATCTTTTGTCTCCGGCTCTTCTCATTTACTGTTGGTCTTTGTCCGGCTTCTCAACCTAAAACAGCTTAGAAAACAAAACATCAAATACTGTGTTACTTGAAAGCACCGTTACCAACACTGACACCAGTACAGGAGACAGCCTCACTTCTTACAGCTGGAGTCACAGCGTCAGCCCCGTGAGAACTGGCTGCTCTGCACCATTGAGGTGAGGGACCAGGATGGCCAGGCAGGGCTTTGCACGCCAGGCGAGAATGGGCATAGCAAGCGATCTGTGACCATTACAGACACAGAAAGAATGAGTACATTGCCTTGCCATTTTTAAGGCTGTTTGGAATCACTTAACATTTATCCCTCTGAAGTTTTTTAAGGCTATCCCATCACAAATGGCAAGTAATGGTGTCCTGTGCTCAAGCATATAAAAAAAAATTTAATGAGCCTCTAAATCCAGATATTAGATCAAAGCAAGGGTTTAACAGCTTAGTCTTACTTCTTCCCAGAGAAGATTTAGGCAGCTGGTGAGATGATGTGGCTCACCTGTATGACAATTTGTATCTGCTGAAATTACAGTTCCTTATAAATAGTTCTTCTTGGCAAATAAGTTGGACATTGAGTCCAGGCTTCCGTTTGGCAAACACCCTGGCAAATCTTGCTGCAGTTTTCTTGCCGTAACCCAAAATAGTTCTGTCAGTCAAGATCACAAGACCTGTTTACCAGCTTCACCTTTACATCTTCCCTCTTCACCGGTAGTAAGGGTGAGGTAAAGAAATGTGTTCCTGTTCCCCTTTTTTATACAGGAGCAATAATGGTCCAGGTTCTGCAGAGCTAGGAATTAAACCTTCATTTTTAATCATTTTTCCTAGTCTAGTCTCTTAAAAGTTTGTGAGGTGCCTGAGGCAATGCTGAGGTATGTTGCATGATTGTTTTGGGTTTTTTTAAATGTTTGCTGAACACAGCAGCAGCACATACTATATACTCTTAACTGTATTGCCCAAACAAAATCTGTTCAGTCAACCACATGTTCAATCAAACTGGCTGGATCATTTTTGTATTGTTAGTTACCATACAGTCAGAGACCCTACACAAAAAACTATCTCAAATGAACAAAGTTCAAACTAACACCAAAGGAAACCCCATTTTCATTGACTTTAGCTATTACGAAGCATTAAGAAAAGCGGTGTTTTTCAAGGTACATATGTCCCAAACTACAGTTCACTGTTTTGAAAATTGATCTCAGCTCTTCTATATTGTTAACTTTAAGGAAAATCCTTAATTGGGCAATTTCCCATTCCCAATCTTAGATCCACTTTCTCCTGAAGTACATAAAAAAGTAACACTCAGCTAATGAGAGGAGATTAAAAACAACTGCTAGATTCTCTTCTTGCTCTTCCCCTCCATTACATAAAGAAGCAGATACTTGTTTTCAAGAGTTTTCTGTTGGTACGGAACTTCCTTCACTTGACTCTACTGATCTAATCTCTTGAGATGCCTTTGCAATTTCTTTTGCTCCTGAAACCCACTATCTCTAGTTACAGGCTTCCAGTGTTGATGTTTTCTATGGCTATGTGCTAATGAAATGACACCAAACAAACTCTCCAACAAGTGAAGTAAGACTAAAGTCCTCTCAAACAGGATCTGGGGCTGGATGAACATGACGAAATGCTTTCTATGACAACAGGACCTGAATTGGACCTCCTGAAGTTCTGTATAGATCCCGAGGTATAGTGGTGGTTTGAGGTACTAGGGATGGACTATGAGGTGACTATGGGTGGACTAATGGATGACTATGAGAAATGCTTATTCCATTGCACATGTTTTTTTTAAAGAAAGAGGAAATGAAGCATTTCTCTTAAATCTATAGATTCCAGAGGCTGTATCAGCCTTACACTGCAAATAATGGTTTGCAGTGTCTTTTGTCCTTAGTGTTATGCCACATCAGCAAGGAGGTCGTCCGTAGTTGCTCTGGCTTCCCTCAGAGCAACACAAAATTCCAGCCTTCCTAATAAAAACTTGGTCATACACTTAAAAAGACTGTTATTAGTTATGCATCTTTTAGTTCTGTCTCAAATAGGGATTTAGCTTTAAGTAAACTATGAGGCATATTGCTGGTAGTTTTTATATAAAAATATTTTCCACAAATTCCTGTATTCATTAACTGAAAACAGATTATTCTGTTATCTTGGATGTACCGTTAGCCCTTGTTCACACTGTAAATTACTCTGGTTTATGCCATTTGATTCCTCCTCCACCCTTTTTTTCTCTCTCCCATTCAACATCAATCCTGCTTCCCAGCTAGAACTAATGGCTGCTGTAAAGACTCTTGGGAGCAGAATTTCAAAACCCTTGTTTAAAGGAAAACCAATATGCTCACATTATGCAAAAATCTCAGTCAACTCTCTTCCTTCATGTTGTGCTCCTAAATGCAGCTATAACCTCCATAAATCAATGACCTCACTCACTGTAAGTAGGATTAATGGCCTGTCTTTGAGAATGGCTACAGTGACATAGAGGGGAAAAGAAAAAAAAGAAAAAAGAGTACTGATACTAGAAATTATTTTCATTTTTAAACACATTAGACTCTTATCTGTACAGTTTACCAGCTCTGTTTTCTCCAGTGAAGAACTTAAATGGGAACATTTTATTCTTGTTTCTTTTTGTCCAAAGTTTACTAGAAATTTCTTTTTCATTTTCTAGAAGTATCTTTGCTGTCTGTTTCTGTGGCGAGGTGTACCATGACTCAACTTCTGCGCACAACCAAAGCTCGGGCAATGACGTCAACTAATCTGAACTGCAGAACGCAGATCCTGGAACGTGTTGGAGCTTTGGAGGTGCAGCGTGTTTCCACACGAGTCCTGCCTTACAGCGCACGTGTTGCTTTTAAGTGCTGGGCATGTGTTCTTTGGTGGATAATCCTGGGTGACTGTAGTGTAAAAGATACAAGATTAGACAAAGCACATTAAAGGGCTCAGGGAAGGGCGTACCATAAATCATACAACAGAGAAATGAAAAAAAAAATGAAAGCAATATATCTGAAAGTACAAAAGCAAATCATTAAGAAACCTTCAAAGCCTCTACCAGCAGGAAGAGTCCAGCTAATATGATGCTCACCTTTTCCTTAAATCAAGAGTGCTACTAGCACAGATGTCCTTCCTTGATGGATTTACGAGGTTGTTTCTCGGACATACTGGTTTTCTGGCCAAACTCAGTTGATGGATTTGGCATATGAAGGCTTCTAAAGGCATTTATATTCCTTTAGTCCAATCTCCAATCCATACACACCTTAGACAAATGTGAATCTTGTTATATAGACACAAAAGTGTTGACAGTTTCACCACTCACCCTTAGAGCTCCTAAATCCCAAGCTACTGGACAAATACACACACACACAGGCACACGCACACATCTTCCCACAGAACATTATTTGTTCTAACAGTATTTCTATGAAATCATCCTTCAATATGCATTAAACAATGGATTTTTTTGTATTGTTTTTCCATTCAAAATGCCATCTGGTGATTGACATGTCACAAGATTATTTTTTTCCTGCAATCAGATGCAATATGTCAGTACAAATACTTCTTGTTGTATCGATCTATAAAAGTGAATATGTAACAGGAAAACACTGCAACATGTGGCATGCCATCACAGAAATAAAGGACTGTCTTGAATATCTGCATGAAGTGGTCCTGTGACAAGGAAGCTTCTGCAAACTCTGGGAAGACAGCCTGTAATAGTGGCTTATCTCACCACTTCACAGTTATTTTAAATTCTCTTTGTCCCTAATTGCTTCCTTTCATATTCTCCAACTTAACCCATCTGTGTTGGATCTATCAGGCTTCTCTCTTCTGCATCTTCTCTCCTCCAGCTTCTCTCCTGACTTTTGAGCAGACTGCATCTGCTGCTTCTCTTTCCATTCATTCTGCTGTTACATCCTATCCTACCTATCAACCTTCTTTAAAGTCTTGTTAATTCTCTCTGTCCTGCAGTCTTCCTCACTCATCCTTAACAACTTCAGCTCCTACAATGATGATATATCCAACCCTTTAGTGCGTATTTCTTTGCTTTTGTATCTCTCTACAAATTTCAGCCTTGGTTTATTCTTCTCTTCTTATCACTGGTGTCTTTCCCATGACTGTTTTTATCAAGCAGTACTCTCTTTGATTTTTTTTTATAGCCACTTTCTCCCTTTTCAGCCATCATCTGATCTCTTTCAGCATCAGCCCATTCTCTTTCACATTGACACTTGGCCCTTTCATGTTTTCTGGTCCATTAGCTTTGATGGGTTGTCATCTGCTTTCAGACCTTTCAAACCCCAGCCCTAGTTTCTCTACTTCTCCTTCTGACCTGTCACTGAAAAGCATTCAGGATGGAAATCCTGTAGATAGTTTTTTTTCAGTACAATAAACATTTTTTCTCTAACAATGTTAGAGAACAATGTTCTATTTAAATAAATCTCCCCAGCCAGACAATTTACGTGCTGCCTTGTTGCCTCTACTTCTTTCTGCATGAGGTCCTGCCCATACCTTCCAAGGAGAGCATATCTAAAAAGCAGAATGACTTTTATCACCCTCTCAACTTCTGTCCTCTTCATCCTCAGCTTCCACGTGCCCTTTTCACAGACATAGAAGTTTCTTGCCTGCTTCAACTTCTGATAACCTCAACACATCCTCATAATTGCATCCCAAGGGATCTTTCTCCTCATGATATCAGTTTGATTTTCTAATTCTTTAGTTCGTCTCATGCTAAAAACGTCTGCTCCGGCCCCCACCAACTCTCCCTTTCGCATCCAGGACGATGCTGTTGGCATTACCTAGAGCTGCTCCCTCCCACTCCAGACCAGCATGTTTTCCCCACAGTAGCTACCACAGCGTCTCTGGTTATCTTCTCCAGGCTCAGGACCGGTGCTCTACTGTTGTTGTCCATGACCTGTCCTCTCTGTTAGACACATATCCCACTTTTCTATCTGAATTCTGCTGTCTTCTCTGTGCTCAGTTAAATCCTTCTGACTCTCCAACCTCTCTTGTAGCGACACGCTCCCCTTCCTTCACTCCACTTTTCTGTAGGAATCCTCAGATCTCATGGTGTGCGTCCAATCTCCCTTTCCACCACCTTGCTGCGATCTTCCCCACGAACGTGGATTCGGCCAGCCCATATTTCTGTCTCACTTGTTCAAAGTAAGGTTAGTATTGTTTCTCTTCAACCAATTTGTGTGTATTTACAGCTGAAGCACTATTTAGTGCAAACAGCTGTCACTCACATTACCGCATTGTGACCTTAGTGTGAAGGCAATGTGGAAACATTCACAGGAAATGTGGTATTTATTGGTGTATGAGAATAAAGAGGTAACATCATTGCTACGTTTACACCTAAACTGTTCTGGAATAAACAGCCAGTTTTATTTCAGACAATAAAGAAGCCCCATGACCAAAAGGGCATCTTTGTGGGGCCCAGTGTAGCTGGTTTCCATCTGATCTGCTCAGAGCGAGGGTTGAGGAACAGGACTGTCTTCTCCCATTCTTGTACACATGACTCCTACATAAACCCTAGGAATGCAGTGAAATTATATTATCCATGTGAGGCAAGCTGCTGTGACAAGCTGAAGAAGTCAGGTATCAACTCAGACGGAAACCTTGGCTGACACCCTGCATGTTCCATCTGCATTGTCAAGTACATCAATCACTCTAGCAATTAAAGCTAATGGATGTTGGGACAACAGTAGCAGCAGTTGGCTCCCTACCCAAATTTTACCATTGTATTCCCCTGTTTGGCCAGAAATATAAGTACATTGTGCAGAGCTGATTCCAGTTTCTCTAGTGAAGTACGTTTATCTCCTATTGCCAACTAACCCTGCAGAGTAGAAAAGCCACCTGGTGCTGTGGCAGGCCAAAACCCATTGCCCTACTGATTTGGAACAAGGTTTTTTGTTATAGGAAACCAAATTTGGCCAAAACAAAAAAACTGCTAGTGATGGGGAAAAAAAACCTACCAGCTGCATTAACAAAATTCCTCCAACAGCAGCAATATTGTTCACATGTTATGGTGGGAAAATCAATTCCTATGACTGCTTGGGTGCTGATTAGATGTCCTCCCCCACCTGAGGCAGTTACTGATGAGGTGTCCTCCCCCACCTGAGGAGGGTTAACTTCACCTGAGGCTGATGTTTGGCCCTTCCACCAAGGGCCGAGAATATAAGGAAGGTCTAGAGAGATTAATTCAGAAAAGAATTAAAGTGTGTTCCTTTCACTATGTATGTTGGAACTTATTTGTGAGCCTGGGGTAGATGATGTGACTGAAAGTTAAGGTAGGTGGTAATAGTTCAGGATCAAGAAAATGGTTTCTTATGACTGAGTCTCAGTAAAAAGACTTTGCTACAATGTCAAACTTCATGCTGTATCTACAGCATTAATTTTGTGCTTCTTTAAGACAAAAATTATGGTGGTGTAGGGTTAGAAAAATCTTGTGGTTATTCATAAGAGAACTATTATGTGGAAAAAAGAAAACCCCTAGATACATGCAAGTAAAATAAGGCAGTAGCATTGCAGTACTGAGTATGTCAAGGTGATACAGATAATAGCTAAATGGATCTTGTAAAACTTTTTTTTTTTTTTTAGGACAATGAGGATGGTGTACAGTGTTAATTCACTTATGTAGAGAGAACGCAACCTATTTGTCTGAGTGACACTTGGTAAAATACTAAATCAGCCAAAAAGTTGTACTGCAGGAGCAATAAAATATGTTCATATATACAACAGAACATGTCTTTTCTGTTAGCATGTATCCTATAAAAATAGCTTGATGTGCTCTTAGTGTTCATTACAGTCATAAATTACTAGTGTTGCTGTCTCAAAAAAGAGTAAAAATAGTGATGGACTAATATCCATCCACCATCTGAAACAGGCACCTTTACAGGCTATTACTTTAAAATCATGATGAATAGAGATAAGAATAGAAAAGGCCTTCCCCATAGTGTTGCTAACTTCCAAAGCATGTTTTCAGTGTGTATAGTACTAAACCATATCTCTAATCGTGTCTTTAGATACTGACAACTGTTTTGTTATTTGACAATATTTTTAACATCTACCGGGTAGATACTAGGGGAAAGAGTGTCTATATCCAGTGTATGCACAGCTCCAGTTGCCGTCTTAGTGAAGCTACTGCTGATGACTCAGTCATGAGCACAAATGTCAAATCATGCCTAGATTCATGATGCAGGAGTGGGCTCATTTGCATTTGCCCCTACATAAACAGGCATGAAACTACAAATCTGTGAGCAAGCTCATATCTCTGTACCTACATGAAATTATGCAAAGCAACTATTGCTGAGACTCCAAAGTGATCTGATTCCAGCTGTACATCCTTGGTTAATGATGTCCATCTTAAAATCTTCACTTGGTCAAAGCAGTCCTCTGTGTGCTCAGCAATGCTGGCAAGTAGGTTTGTTGTACATCAATCAGTAAAACATCATTTGTCAAGACTGATGTGCACTGTGTTGGCACTAACAATTAAAACTCCCCCATATCCTTCCTGCCTCCAGCAATGTTTTGCTGCCAGAGAGAGAAATAATGATCTTTTGAGACAACTGTTGTGTCTAAGACTTTCTAATATAGATGCCTCATCCTCTGCATCTGTTTCTCCCCCAGAGGAGGAAAAATTAGACAAAGACAAAAAAGGATTTCTCTCTTGATTCTCTTGGAATATACTTACAGATAGAAGTCATAATACCATGCAGGCTTTGCTTCTGACAGGGCAAGCCTTTTGTCCTCAGATGTGGTAATTGAGAGCATTGGATCTGTTGGTGTTTTTTCTATCTGGTTTGCAGCCTTCCCTGCTCAGTTACACCTTAACTAATCTAGAACTGCAGTAGGAAGAAACCTGCTTTTCCTTGTTTTGCTTCTGCTTCCTATATTCCCCCCAGCTATTCTTCAATGTTTCTCATTGTATGTATTATGGACCCCTTAGCATGCATCACCTACCATCATCTTTCTTCTAACAAAGCTTTCAGCTTCATCTCTGTCTTTCCTCTCTGGGGTGGAGTCATGGCCATGCATGGCTGAGCTTTACTGCCATTTTCCTGGTAAAAGAAAACAGTGACACAAACCACAAAACCTGAAGAGCTGACCTTACTAGTCGTCTTTATTCAACCAGCAAATACAACACCCCTACCACCTTGATGACAGAAACTTTGATAGGCCTCCACATCCATGCAAGGTGACAGGGATACTTTCCTCATGCCTACTTACTTGTCAGCCACTGCCTGTGGCCTGTTCGGAGCCTGCCATGATGCAGGGCTAGGATCTTTCCACATTATAAATAGCCATATATTGGGTCTTGGTCCCCTTGGGGGATATGACTGACCACTAATCTTTGTGTGAGCTGAACAGAAGTGCATGTGATAGCTACCAAAAGAGAAGCTCAAACCCAAATAATGCAACTCTTTCCTCCACAATTTTCAATTTTTTTTTTCAATTATAGATATCTACAGCACCACATCTATACTTATTTATCAACAGCTATTCCCTATGAATGCCTACCATCATTCATAGCTATTCATACCCTGCTGTTATGGCTGATGAGCAGAAGTTCACAAATGCAGTGTGTGTTACTATTATTGCCAGCTAGACTCAATCAGAAAACTAATGTCAGCCTGAATTCAACATATCCCATTGTAAATATTAAGGTATAAATGATTAATCTCATGATGGAGAACAAGTTTAATATTTCCCTTAATATGTTTAATAGGAACTTTTTTTAGACTAAGCTCAGTCATTTACATCGGAGATAAAAGGAAGACTAGGGAAAATGTGGGCCCTTTCTCTGGAATGAAATGGGAGAGCTGGTTACCTGGGATATGGAGAAGGCGGAGGTACTCAGTAACTTTTTTGCCTCGGTCTTCACCGGCAATTGTGCAAGCCTCACCGCCCAAGCTGCAGAAGGCAAAGGCAGGGACTGCGATAATGAAGAGCCGCCCACCATAGGAGAAGATCAGGTTCGAGAAGCTGAACATGAGCCNAATGATTCTAGGATTCTATGATTTGGTGTACAGAAACAGCCAGCTCTCTCAAATTCACATATAGGTGACTTCAACAGTAAGAAGAATATCCCCAGCTGAAACAGAGCGAAGGTGAAAAGAAGGTTACTACTTTTGTAGCAAAAAGAAAGTTGTAGCAACTCATGAAAAGACTAAAACTATCAGGACCGATGAGAAAGGTCTCTTCCTACTGTTCAGCAGTGAGAGAGACATCAACCTCACAAATGGTTACAAATATGTTGTGTGTGTCTGAATGCATTTTTGCTTCACTTGCAAAGAGATGCCCATCCTGTTCACAAGAGCTATCTGCTGCCATTCAAGGGTAGATTCCTCCACAAGCCCATGTTGTATGTTATGCTGTTCAACAGCCTGGCTTGTCAGAATCTTGCTTTTGCAGATCCTAGGACTACCAGAACATTAAAAGCAACTCCTTTAATTCTCCTTTCTCTTTACTGTTATACATTACGTTTTAAATAAAATCCTCTGATAGCTATCAGATCAGACTTACCAAAACCTTATTCTAGGCCTAAAATACATTTGAGAGGCAAATGTCAGCTCTCAGGTCTTCCAGAAGACTGCCTCTGAAGTAATTCCTTTTTCTAGATCTTGCTCTTGGTGACTCTCTCTGTCTTCATTGTTCTGCAGCACTCGAATGGCTGCTAATAATACAACACAGGGCAGCACTGCTGGAAGCTCAGCAGTGAAGGTTAGATGGCAATTTTCTTGGTTAATTATCAACTTCATCTGATATGCAAGCAAAACAGAAGAAGAACTTAGTTGATAAAATTTGCACTTTGAATGATGACAGTGTCACTGTCCTGCACAAGCTCAGTGGGTTCAGCTGCTAGAGTGGATTTGGTTTGTAATTGAAGTGGTAAAGTTTGGGGGCACAGCTTTAAAAAGCCACACTTCAGCCAGAGAAAGTTATTGGTGACTGGCAAGGGTAAATATAGGAGATTAGAGTGTGGATATATTTGCCTTACAGGCCATACAATATGTTCTCCATGGTCTCATCACAGGTAGCCAGAAGGATCCTGTGACAAGGAAATATCAGCTGGGTGGAAATCCTGTCATTTTGATTTTATATTAGTTTCTGTGTCTTTGTCCCACTGCAAGTACAAATGAATTAGGCATGACAGTGGGATTTGGGAGGCACAGCTTCAAATATCGCTAGGGAGATGTTGTTTCAAGACATGGAAATGTGTAATGTACTACAGAATGCATATTCCTTTCTACAGTGCCAGACAGGGAGAGAGTTACGACAGAGCTAGAAGAAAATACTGCATCTGCCTATATCACACAGATAAACAGAAATATTTGTCTCTAAAAAGACATTTAGTTTGGAAAAGAAAGTCTGTAGACCCTGAGATCTGGGATTCGAACTAGCCCAAACAAACAGGTCTGAAGGATATAACCGTAAAAGAACGCTACAGTATACAGCAGATGTATAGCAGATACCCCAGGTTGCACTGAAAGCAGGAAAAGCCATTTGGAACTGAAATTTTACTATGCGTTTGCGCTGTAATAACCAAACTTGTGAACAGAACTTGCAGGAGATGTTACTTGTGTTATTAACGAGGAACCATTGGAGCATGACTTGAAACTGAATGAGAAAAGAGGAAAGGAATTTTGCTGTGGCAAGTTTTGTTTGGGCAGCAAGCAGAATTCTGCAAGGTCCTCCCATTTCTAGATACAATCTTTGGGGTATCTGGTAAACTTTATACAGAATGTATACATTCCACTGTTAGCAGGAACTACAATTGTATCTTTTAAAGCCTTCTTGCCCTTTAAAACCGTAAGTCTCAAAAATATTTCATGAAACTGGGTAATATTTCTTTGAAGTATGATCTTGCCTTAGAATTTTACTTCAGAAGACCAATATGCCTTTAAAAGGGATTTTTCCACCCGATATCTGGCAGTAACCCAAAACAAATTACTTGAACTACAATATCAGAGCAGCCACATAATTACAGGACAGATTTCAAATGAAAACAAACCCAGGCATGGTCTGAAGACCATAGATATTTGAGGGCCTGAATTGGTGAAGCTGGTTTTACCATGTGAAGGTAATTCATAAGGCAAGTATGCTTATGCTTTGAACTGTTTTAATATTTTCTCCCATGGGAAACAGTGTAAATACACAATCTAGAACCTTCTAGCCAAGTCACTAGGTTTAAGCCAATGTATCAAACACAAGTTGTACATCTGGCATAATGTTTGCTGACCTACTTCGTACTGAAACACAGTAAAAAGAAAGGAACTAATAACAAATTAAGTTCATGATCATTATAATATGTGGTTTGTTTTACCATACTGTCTTGGAGCTGCAGTCATGGACCAGGACTCCATTTTGCAAGATACAACACAAATACAGAACAAGCATGTGAATTCTTCCACTGAACTGCTTACAGTCAAACAGTAATGCAAGAGATGACTGGATAAAGACACACAGGTGAATACAAAGGGATATTAGTGATAAAGGATCCCAGTGCACATGGCTTATCTACTATCAAGAGTTTTGAAAGGGGAATTTTTCAGCAGGGCTCAAGGAATACTTTGTGCATGTCTATAGAGAATTCCCGGAACAAACCCAAAATAGCTCCACAATGGACTGCCTGAGAGAAAAATACAAGGACTGAGAACATGAAGGTTTTTTAGCCAGAAAGGTGGCAGAAGCAAAAGACAGAAATGAGTTTAGAGTGGGAGGACGTTCCACCAAAGACATTCTGTGGAAGGAGAGCAGGAGCAGAGGAAGCAACAAGAAGGGTAAGCTTCAGCCACAGTCTGGCAGACCTCAGAGTGGAGGGAAAGAGAGTCCTCTCTGCAAAGGAAGAGAAGAATTAAACACAAAGAAACCAAGGATCATATCAATTTAATTTTCAGGTAAACTAAGAGAAATTAAGACAAATTTTGATAGGCTGGACTAGTGACAGAACGTAAGGATGGGGTACAAGAGAAACGATGCAAGAGACTGAACTGTTCCAAGGTGGAATGGAGCCAAAGATCACAGATTCAGTGAAGAGCCAAATTGTGTAATTAGCCTTGTGGGGATTTTTGAGCTAAACTCATAAGTTGAACAGAGGTGAGGATAAGGAAATGGGCAGCTAAGGTGGGTCATCCACAAGGAAGTCACTGACGTCTGAGCATGAGAGGTCTTAAGCAGAGGAGAAAGACATTCAACAGAGAGCTATAAGTCAAAATTGGAGACGGTGGCCTACAGGACCTAGGTACCCAGGAGATAATAAGAGAAGAGTCAGGTGAGATCAAATGCTCTGAAAGTCAGAGGAGGTGAGACTATTTAAAAATAAGAAGAATGGAAAGGGAAAGCTGTCACATCCTCACTCTGGTCTTTCTGCACCAGTGACCTTATGAGGGGGAAATGGCACCCAAGTCTTACCTGAGTTATTGCTTATGTGGACCTCCTGTGAGCAGCATACTGTACATTTCGGGAAAAACAAAGTAACTGGCTGAGCAGAATTCATGGTTAAATCACTTCTGCAAAACAAGCAAGCAAAAAGTTTTAATAGCATGTTAGAGGACTCCAAGAGAATATTGCTGAATGAAAGCAGCCTGCAATGCCTAAGGCTGTTATGACATATCTAACCTCTGAGTTGATCATACATAATCCTGTTGATCTTGTAACAATTATAGCAAAACATGCAACATATATAATAATGTTAACACTTAGTGTAGTAGGCTAATAGACAGCATATTGATCCAAAGATCTAACACAGGTGTTCCTGACTCGTGTGCTCCATGAAATACTTAAATATTGTGAGCATAAAGTCACCGATTAAATAAAAAATAATTAAAAAGTAAAAAATGGCATTAAATTGCCAAGCTTTATGCTTTTAAGGCAATAAACTTACTTTTTTTTTTTAAACATTCAGCTGCACATGCTCTTTTACAGCTGGTAGGCTAATAAAGGCTCTTCTGAAACAAGATGACAATTATGTTAGCAAATGAGAATCTTAGAGAATGCACAATTATATTTGGTGATCTTAAAACAAAAAAAGTCCCACCTGCTAATTTTCTCTAAATTCGGCTTTGGAGACAGTTACAACTTAGCTAAGTGTGTATTTTATGTGACACATCACCTTACAAGCACCCAAGTGCCAAAGGGTACGACAGAATGTGGGGTACCACACAGGATAAAAATGAAATTATGATGGTTACTGAAATGCTTTGTGGACACCATATACATAAATAGAGGGGCTTCTGCTACTGAAATGAATGACATCTACAGAACCTATGTCAATGTAAGAGGTAATGTTTATAGCTGCTGACATTTCACTCTTGCTTCTGCCAAGTTTCAGTCTGTTTGAGAGAGTTCTCTGAAATCAGAGCTTTTACTGTTAAGGTACCAATCATATGGCCTAAGCTGCTTCCAGAGATGCAAGGACTAGGCCCATAGGCACTGATGGGAGAAGTTAACAGGATGGTCTAAGAGAAACAACAGCCACATTCCCTCATATGAATATATTTGAAGCCAGAATTATCCTAGCACTTTGATTTACTTAAATGTGTATGGAAATTTGCTTGTTGTCATTTTATCAACTATGACAGCATGTAATTGCACGCACATAAAGCTGACACAAAGAAATTCGGTTTACTAACCACATACCTTATTAATACAAGAGAAAACCTGGAAATTGCTGCAGTTAGAAAATATCTTTAACTAAAAAAGTCAATAAATAACCCTGACTATCATTTCAGTGAGTGCCACCATTATGGACAGCACTGGCCAGCTTATGGGAAATTCTGGTTTGATGAATCTTTAAGGTTGGAAAAGACCTCTAAGATCATCGCATTCAACCGTCAACCCAACACCCCCATGCCCACTAAACCATGTCCCTAAGCGCCTCATCTACACATCTTTTAAATATCTCCAGGGATGGTGACTCCACCACTTCCCTGGGCAGCCTGTTCCAAGGCCTGACCACTCTTTCAGTAACGAATTTTTTCCTAATGTCCAATCTANACCCAGCTTGGTGTCATCTGATGGTAAGCTCAGAGAATGCTAGTCAAAATGCAGCAGCAGTGTACCACACACCTGCTTTTTTTGTGCGTATCTCCACCTAATGGGTAGGAACATCAGCAATGGCTAGTTGCATTTGATTTAGGGAGAGATGATAACTTGAGATGGAAAAGCCTGTGAAGGGACAGAACCTTTCTTAAAGCATTCTATAGACTTTCCTTTGACTTCACTTGCATGAGACCCAACACCCAAGGATGATCCAGACTGGAAGCATTACTTTCTGTAAATTGGACTACTTGACAGACAGTAGCCAGAGTTGTTATGCTGATACTATGAAAATTGTTCTCCTCTATTCTCCCTGTCCCTTCCTCCTTTGACTTATGTTACATACAGATACTGGGACTGAGAAGGTGCTGTAATAATAATTCCTGAACTGTGTATGTATATTGTGCTATTTATTGTCTTTGAGAAGCTTTTTCAGTATCACAGTCAGGTGATTAGCATCTTGGTTGTGAAGCTCCTTTAGGGTTCTCCAAAAAGAGGTTCATTTTTTAGCATGTGTTTCTCTTCCCACTTTTCTGAGACCATCTCTCTGCATTCATGTAAAAATAAAACAGGAAAGAGAACTGCAGAAGCTAGAAAGAAGAGAACAATGCTTAGCCATTCACCTTGAATTCCGTGAATAATAAATTGGGATTGAACAATAACTACAGATTAGCTTAGTTGCCAATGCATAAAATAATCAGACTGTAAGTTTGCAAATTCTGCTGCAAATGTACTATAAGTGATTAATGTAACCCTACCTTATTTTGACATCATAGCACATATCAAGCAGGAAGGCTTGTTATATTACCATCACAGGCTGTAGATATATCACTAACAGCTTTGGCTGAGATGTCGGTGGTCATTTAAGTCCAAAGTATGCATTAGGTAAAGCAGAATGAGTAATGTTTGGGATGGCCATAAGGCATGATTGTTATTCATCTCTTTGTACTTACAGAGACTGAGCAATGTTCACTTGCTCCAAGTAATTTGGCAGTCACAGCTGCTGGAAATATTTGTATGTGTTCTGCGGAAAAGACTTTAACGGACTGTAGTTAGAGTAGAGAACAACATAAATAATTGTTCAAACCAAGCAAATGTAACTTCTACTTATTTTCATGGGACTAATAATTCACATAAGCCTATAACTTATTGCAAGTTATGCTTCCTGTATTTCATGCAACTTCTGTACAGTACAGAAACACACAACCTGATTGCGACTGCAAAGCCCACACGCATTTGACATCGTGTATCAGTTTGAAAAATACATATACATATACTGGGAACACAAGCAGCTGAAGGAACTTTGGTCAAACAAGCTGGTAAGAAAAGTCTGTTTTGGCAGAAATTTTGACAATCCTGTGCCTGAACAACCAATGCTGTTCTCAGACCAAGTCCAACTGTACAACATCATCACAAGTGGCACACCACAACCAATTGTCATTCTAGCATGCAGCAGCTATGTCCCATGGATCTTTTCCAATCTTCCCCTTTTATGCAAGCTGTTCAGATTTGGAAAATTCATAGGTTTCCTGCCTCAGCAAGAAGCACTCAGCAGTGTTACAACTTCTTGCTGCAGCAGACCAATTGCAAATTGAATTGTTTGCCATACCTGTTGCACTATACCTTTTTTATGCTGTAGTCATTGCATTTCTAATTTTGGTGACTGTGTTTACCGATATACATAAGGACATATATTATCCCTGGGGATTCTTGTACATTAGTCGAATGCATCTAAACAGTTCTCTCAGAGGTCAAAGTCAGATTATTTTGCCACAGGTTAAACATTACCAGCTACAATGTATTGGATATTTTCAAGCTTCTCCAATGGTAGCAAAGCCAACCTACAGCTACTAGGGTGCCCTGAAACACTGTTGAAGAAGGCTGTGTTTAAAGTCAGTAGCAAAACATAGGCAGACCTGAGCTTCAGAAAGCCATAGTATTAGTTTTTTTGACATTGGACTTCACAAGAAAGTAGCTGAAAAAGGAATTGGTGGTGTATGCTCTGGATCTAGCTCTGGTAAAACCAGGTTAAAAAAAGAAACCAAAAAACAAAAACAAAAAAACCCCAAACCTTAGTCACTTTGCTAGGAATATTGTACTCTGGTAATTCCTTGAGTGAATTGAAACAAATAATGCAGTCATATAAAGGCAAAATGAATAGGTGTCTACAAAGTGAGGAGGATTTAAGCTATTGAATAATGTGATCCCTTGAAATCTCTCATGGCCACCTGTCGTACCTGTCACTATGGTCCATACTGACAGTGGAGGAAAGTATTTTGTTGACCGCTACATATTATTTGCTCATAACTGCATTTTTTCACAGTCCAGCAAATATTGAGGACTCTTTAACATTCCTCTGGAAGATGCTGAACAGCCAAGAAACAACTGAAGGAGGAGAAAGGGGGAGAGCTGCTTAAGTTGCGTTATCTTAAGTTAGTATTTTCTGCACATCATCACTTTGATATACGTATCTTTGGATCTCTTAACAATTTAGAAAACTGCGGCAAAGCAATCTGTTGAAGATTGCACAACAAAAGAAGTATTGATTGTGCTTCAAATCTATTATCCCTATCAGACAGCCCTTTTCCTTCTGGATATGTTTTTGAATTAAAAGTCCAAACTATTAATTTGGATGTATTCAGGAGATTATTCAAAGTGTTTATAGGGGGAATGGATGGTATACACAAAGTAAGTGATTGCCAACTATTTTCCCTTAGCTATCCTACCTACAGTTTTCACTTAATGTGACATTAAATTCTGATGTTAGGTAAAGCATTTTCAGGTGTTTCTGAGATTATGAAAATCGTTCTTATCTATAGTATATACACTTACACATCAGAAAAGGTTTCTCTGTACCCACCAAATCCCATAACCAACAGTTAATCTCTCTTCATATTGAAATATCATGAGGTCCAAAAATGATCACAGGAATTTTTTTTTTCCATGTGGAAAGCAATGTAGTTGGAGCCAATGCCTCTTCTGGTAACCTTCATAACCTAAGCATCAAAATGAGCACAGCTTAAGGGAAGACAGAGAAGGGAACAGAGGTGAGTGACCACAGTCATGGCCTCTTAGAGAAGAATCCAGGACAGAATGCAGCTTTCTGATTCCTAGCCAAGTTCCCAATCCACCACCAAAGCAAATACTTTTCCTTTTCTATTACTCTTTAATACCTATTAATAATTTACTACTTTAATTTCCTGTAAGAAGCTAATGGTCTTACTATTTTTTATTTCTCTTTAGAAAAGCAAAGAAATATAAACTTGTATTAACTATGTGATCCTACACTACTAAAGTAAGCTCCAATATTCTGACATGGTAGTGATTTAAAAATAAAAGTCTTTGGGAATTCTTGGGATCTGTAAACTTGAATAGAGGGACGGAGCCAAAACCACCAAGCAATTAATGCATTGTTTCTTTGGGGCAAGACAATTAGCCATATGATAGAGAGATGAAGCATATACTAATAATCACCATTAGAGGAGATCCAGACTAGTTCACAGGAGATTGCTTCAGTTTTAAACAATAAATCTAATAGGATTCAGCATAGTCGTTGCACTATTCCACAAACTTTGTTCACATTGAGTAACACAGAAGGATACAGGTAGCTTCAATACATTTACTAGAATGTAAATATTGGTTGAATACTGGTTTTGCAAAATCCAGTCCTGAGAAAGCAGATCGAGAAGGGCAGTAATAATACTTATATTGATTCTAATATGGGATTTTTTTTTTCCAAACTCTCATCAAACTAAATGGAGAGGTAGGGTTTTTTCATCTTGTAAGAAATAAGACTGTTAATTTACAGTAATAGCTTAGGATTTATCAGGATAAAACTCTACTACTTCTGAAGAAAACTGGGATATACTCAGTCCTATCTTTAACACAGCTTGACACTGTCTCCCAAGGAAATCCATGGGAGCCATTATAGTTACTTTGTTGGATGAGATCTCTGAATACAATAACATTTGGGGCAGGCCTAAAAAATAGAGGGGCACACCAGAAATAAACAAAATGTAGGTCTAGGTATTTCTTTCATACTCTAACGTGCAAGTTTTTAACGTAATGTTGAGACTGCTAAGAGACAAAGGCAGGCAACATTATAAATTAAAACCCTATTTTCCCTCTCCCCTAAAAATGTACTTACATCACTATTTTACTTCAAGTTAGTAAATCTGTTTTCTAAATACTCCGTTATGTACAGAGCCATAGAAAAGGATATCTTTATAATGGGTTTAAAAGATAATTGCATAGCTCTATACATTTTTCTGAATCAAAATTTGATATTATTTTTAAATACAAAGTGATGTGTTCAAAAATTCATGTTAGTTGATAAGCCAGTTTTATCTGTACACTGGATTATAAATTATGAGATCACACCTACTTCCCTCAGGAGTGGCAACATTCCCACTGACTGTAAGGAGAATGGGTTCAAGCAAATTGCTGGGCAGCAAATTTTCCCAATGTCATTCCTTTTCCTAACAGGCATATAGTGGTCTTACAATGTTTGTCTGCATCTCAAGTAACAGACATAAATACGAGAAAGAAAATCTTCCCTGAAAAATACATTGTATTCTACCACTGGACTGTGAGTAATTTCAGAGCAGAATATTTGGCCTTAATAGACAGGATCGTGCTCTTTCCATACCCATGCTGCCTTTCAGAATAGACAGGACAAGTTTGATGGCCTAATGAGGTACCCTCTCCTTGAAGATCCAGAATTCCCATACTTTTATTAACTTGACATTGATAGCAAGTGCCTTTCATCCCGCCAGTCCTTTATACAACTATTTGTTCATTGCACCTCTTGCTAAGGGCTGACACACAGAAAAGAAAAGAGGTAGGAGCTGTTTCTTTAGATCAAGCAAGAGAAGAGTCTGATTTCTAAGGATTTAGGATTATAATTTTGGTAATGGTCCGTGTTGAGAGAAAAATCTGAGTGACTGAGCAGTTAAAAGTGCATCATAATGCAAGTGCAGAGGATCACAGTGAAGATTACTAGAGTAACCTTAATTCTGCCTTCTTTACCCTTAGAGTGCTTAACTTCAAAGCATTATTTTTATTTTAATGTAGACCTTTGGCAGTTGCAGTATTTCATAGACTGGCAAGCCAGAGAGAACTATTATAACCATCTAATTTGGCCTTCTATGTAAAACAGGACACAATGTCACTTGCTGCTTTTACTTTGAGCCAATTAACTACTGTGTGACTAAGCATAACTTTCAAAGGCATTCATTTTTTCTTGAGGATTTCAAGAGATGGGGAATCCATTAGTTTTCTTGCTGGTTTGTTCCAACAGTTAATCACTCTCTCTGTTTAAAAACTGTATGCTTCATTGCCTGTCTGAATGGTTTCATGGTCTCAGCTTCCAGCTATGGGCAATTCAGGTCTTTTGTCTTTGGACTAAAGATCCCTTTATTCACTCGGTATTTTCTCTCCATTAAGTTAAGTAAGTGTCTTAGTTGCTGTAATCAAATCATACTAATGTATTCTTGTTGAGAAAGCTAAATAGCTAGTGCTTTTGAAGTCTCTCACTGTAAAACACTTCCTGCAGCCCTCCAAATAATTTTGAAGCTCTTTTCTGCTCCTTTTTCTTTTTTCTTGCACCCTTTTCAGAGCATAGAATCCAGAACTGTGTGCTGTATTTCAACAGCAAATGAGAGACTGGTATCAGTCATGAGTCCATCAACCAAAACCATGCACACCACCTCACTGTCTCAGCTTACCCATATACATTTATATGTATGTATGTTTGTGTGTGTGTGTGTGTGTATTCTTGGGCAAAAATTACGCAGCCTTTTTGGGACAGGTACAGACCTACCACATCAATGAGATTCATTTTATATTATGATATCTGTTACGTTGCCACCGAGGATGAGGATAAGGCTGAGGTACTCAACGCCTTCTTTGCCTCAGTCTTTAATAGTCAGAGCAGTTATCCTCAGGGTACTCAACCCCCTAAGCTGGAAGACAGGGACGGCGAGCAGGATAAAGCCCCCATAATCCATGAGGAAGATGTTAACAACCTGCTACGCCACCTGGACCCTCACAAGTCTATGGGGCCGGATGGGATCCACCCGAGGGTACTGAGGGAGCTGGCGGAGGAGCTTGCCAAGCCACTCTCCATCATTTACCAGCAGTCCTGGTTAACAGGGGAGGTCCCGGACGACTGGAGGCTTGCCAATGTGACGCCCATCTACAAGAAGGGCCGGAAGGAGGATCCGGGGAACTATAGGCCAGTCAGCCTGACCTTGGTGCCGGGGAAGATTATGGAAAGGTTCATCTTGAGGGCGCTCACGAGCCACGTCCGGGACAACCAGGGGATCAGGCCCAGCCAGCACGGGTTCATGGAAGGCAGGTCCTGCTTGACCAACCTGATCTCCTTCTATGACCAGGTGACCCGCCTAGTGGATGAGGGAAAGGCTGTGGATGTGGTGTACCTGGACTTCAGTAAAGCCTTTGACACTGTCTCCCACGGCATTCTCCTGGAGAAACTGGCGGCTCACGGCCTAGACAGGTACACTCTTCGCTGGATAAGAAACTGGCTGGACGGCCGAGCCCAGAGAGTTGTAGTCAATGGAGCTAAATCCAGTTGGCGGCCGGTCACGAGTGGTGTTCCCCAGGGCTCAGTTTTGGGGCCAGTGTTGTTCAATATCTTTATCAACGATCTGGATGAGGGGATCGAGTGCTCCCTCAGTAAGTTTGCAGATGACACCAAGCTGGGCGGGAGTGTTGATCTGCTGGAGGGCAGGAAGGCTCTGCAGAGGGACCTGGACAGGCTGGATCGTTGGGCCGAGGCCAACTGCATGAGGTTCAACAAGGCCAAGTGCCGGGTCCTGCACTTCGGCCACAACAACCCCAGGCAACGCTACAGGCTTGGGGAAGAGTGGCTGGAAAGCTGCCCAGAGGAGAAGGACCTGGGGGTGCTGGTTGACAGCCGGCTGAACATGAGCCGGCAGTGTGCCCAGGTGGCCAAGAAGGCCAACGGCATCCTGGCCTGTATCAGGAATAGTGTGGCCAGCAGGAGCAGGGAGGTGATCGTGCCCCTGTACTCAGCACTGGTGAGGCCGCACCTTGAGTACTGTGTTCATTTTTGGGCCCCTCACTACAAGAAGGACATTGAGGTGCTGGAGCGTGTCCAGAGAAGGGCAACAAAGCTGGTGAAGGGCCTGGAGCACAAGTCTTATGAGGAGCGGCTGAGGGAGCTGGGACTGTTTAGTCTGGAGAAGAGGAGGCTGAGGGGAGACCTCATCGTGCTCTACAACTACCTGAAAGGAGGTTGTAGCGAGGTGGGGGTTGGTCTCTTCTCCCAAGTAACAAGCGATAGAACGAGAGGAAATGGCCTCAAGTTGTGCCAAGGGAGGTTTAGATTGGACATCAGGAAAAAATGATTCTATGATTCTATTCCACTTATAATGCATATTACACACTTAAAAGTCAAGAAATATCCAGTTTAAGATTGAATGTGTAATTTTTGGCTTTTGTTCATTTGATACCTTCTTTGCCTAGGATGAAGGATCCGAACATATGTAGCGCTCATTCTTTCTCCTCCAGGACCTCTCACGTCTGCTTAAGTGTCCTCTTTCCGTCGGGTGCTGTGGATGACAGTACGCATCATTGCTGCTCCCTAAAGCCTCTACCTGTAGCACTTCCTAGCTTCAGCACCAGAGTGCGGGATCACAACTGAGAGAGGCAGGAAGATAATGACACAAGAGTAAGGAAACACAGAGAGAACACTGGGAGAAGAAGAGAAAGTGAAGTTTTCATGATATTTCTCTGGCACTTGATGTCGAAAAGTGGCATCCATCTTTCTTCACTCACTGTCCATATGGTTTGAATCAAACAAGGATGTCATGCAAAGTCAAGAAATGGGCCTAGAGTAAGGTAACTGAGAGTGAAGAAGAGGAAGGAAAAGGAAAAATGAGAAGATGGTGGGGATATAGGGAAGAAATAGAGAAAATGAGTAAAGAAATTGAGTGCAAAACCGAAAACATGAAGAAATACACCCGAAAAAAGGGGTGGGAGGAGGAAGACAGAGGCACAGAGACAGTTCAACAGGGACACTAATAAGGTGTGTAAAAAATGTGCAAGTTACAGCTGACTGTAACAGACCTGACTATTTTGCTTAGAAACAAAAATATTATGGAGTGCCTTGTGCACACACAGAGCGTGAACTGCTGTGTTCACAGGGCCAAATCTCTTACCTACCACAACTTTTGACAAATGCATATCACACATGACTCGTCACAAGATGTAGTAGAATTAATTGGAAAGAAAAATATGTAATTAAGATACTCTTTTACTTAGAATACAGTACTAATAAATAAGATTTTAGAGATCAGCGTCTCTAGAGAGGACTTGTGTCCCTTCTGGCACAGGTGCAAACTCTGAGTGCTGTTCAATCATTTGGGTGGTGAGATGGCCCCTCACCATCTCTTTCTGTTTGTTCGGCTGAGCCAGGGGTTGTGCCACCAACGTCCCTCATCTATGCTCTGTTCCTCCTCATTTGTCTCTACTATTCCCTCTTTTGTGGGGACACTTGAAAATACCGAAGTAAGTGATGCAAAAACATGACTAACTCGCACGCAAATTTCTGCTGGGAAATTTGCCAGGTTGCCATGGGAAACACACACTGCAAGGAGCATCTGCTCCCTGACTGTCCTCCTCTGTCCTAGCGCATTCACTTACACTCTCAGGAGGCTTACTTAGACTGTCCTTGCTGACACATGGGAATACGCTAACAGGCTCTGTGATTCCCTTTCACAAATATTGGACGTTTTGTATCTTCACTTTCTCTTGCCCACTCGGCCTGATGTGAAATCCGACCCATAAAAAGTGAACACGGAAAATCTATGTCCTTGTACAATGACTGCTTCTGCGAGACCAAGATACAATTTGAATACATGAAAACTGCCCATAATATTGTGATGTTTGTATCACCGCTTGTAACTCAGACTTTATAAACCCAACCATCACAAACACACAAGAACCCACTGACAATAAATATACATTTTAAACCCAGTCGCCACTTCGAACACGTTAGATGCAAACCTTCAGCCTTTCCTGCGTGCCATCTCCCGTGCCTCACACATGGTTGCAGAAAGTGGCACTTGTCATTCCTCACTCCTGCTTCACAATTTTCTAAACAAGCAAGCGCATCCCACAAAGGGCTCCTTTTCCCTACAGATATCCCTGCAATCAAAACAGTCTGGAAACAGCCTGTTGGTTCAACAGTTCCACGTTATTTACAGTCTGGCTCATCAGATAGGAAAACAGCAAAACTACTTCAAAGCCCGAATGTTCATCTGTGTTAGCTGGATACAGGGTAGTTTCATAGGAAGAGTGTTTCAGGATGTTTTCTTCTTCCTGGTTACGCTTTTTCTGCAGAAGGGTATTTTCCAGTAGATTGAAAAAATACTTGCTTTTGGCAACCGACATGACTACGTATATTAGCCCACAGACATGCTAGTGATGTGTTTTCTTATTCTTGCGCTTCACCTTCAATAATACGTATTTTCCATCCCAGGTCTTTTCAGCCGAAATTTCTGTGACCTTTAACTTTTGTCTTTTATTTCCAAAACCTAGTGCAACATGCCCAGATTCAGACCTGTCATCATGCTTCAGTTTTATCTATGCATCTGTTCTACCTGTGCTGTCCACGCACCAGCACTTGAGATGACTTGCAGGCTCCTCTGTTACTTTTCAGCGTAGGGTATTCACGAGATGTATAGGACACATGTTCACAGGTGCACTTTAGACAAGCAGGTTTCACCAGAAACTGGGATTCCCATGTGACATGGTTTTCTATTTCTTGCCCACTTCAATCATTCAGCAAAAGTAGTCCCGGGGAAATGCATAATTGCCTCACGAGCAGTAGTTGTAAGTAAGCCACTTATTAGCAGCCGCTTGAACTGCACCTGCAATTTTATTACTATTACCCGGTACTCCTAAATTTTAACAACCTTTACTCCTGCTGCTCACTGTACACGCTTTATAATATTATCTATAGAATTTACAATCTGGCAGTGTTCCAGCACTTCCGCATGTAAACGAGGAAGGCTTTCTCTCGGTTTGCAAGCTCACCAAACAGCACTGCCAACTTCAGACCACACGGCAAATACCTGGGACATCATACGTAATGAAAAATATGACACAGTTAGGCAGTAACAATGCTTTATTTTTCATTCTCCACAATTCATAGTTAACACATCTGGATATTGAACATATGCTTCCTCTATTTTAGTATCTCAGTGAGAGCTGCTAATGATACAATTTGAAACATACAGTACACATTCAAAAGTAGCCTATGGCACAGAGAAAAAATGGATAGCCATGCCTTGTCTGTGGTACTGTGCTTTTTCTCCGCCACAAGTTTAATTCTGACTACTGCATTATAGCGGAACCTGGCCCTAGACATTAAGCATATCCACCCTGTGCCAGGCGCTGTACAGATAGAGCAGAAGCAGAGAGCATAACAAAATGAAGAGGCGTCATTTGCTGGTCGGCATGGTAAACTCGGCAGTTACCTGTTTCTCAAGACTAATAAGGGTATCACAGGAGCGTCTGAGGCACTGTCGAAGAAAGAAACAGCATGTCATGAAATTGTAAGAGGGAAGCCCCTTCCACACTGGAGAGAACTTTTGTACAGGATTCAGAAATANGCTCCCCGGTGCCCGTTCGGCGACGGCCACCCCCGGGCGCCGCGGCGCGCGCACCACCGCTCCCTTCCCCCGCCCGGTCGCCGCCGCCGCCGCCTCCGAGCGGGCCCTCCGAAAAAGGGAGATGGAGCCGGCGCGCTCCCCCCGCTCTCCTCCCCACCGCCTCCGCCTCCTCAACGCTCCCCGGCACAGGCGCGCCCTGCTCGCACCGCGCATGCACGTACCCCCGCCCCCGGCGCGCGCGCGCGCACTGAGTGCTCGTGCAGGAGGCGGCGGTGACGGCCGGAGAGANGTTCTGCCTTCCGAATGCAAATGTTTAAACAACGGGAAGTAAGCGATCGCCTACGGCGGATTTCGGCAGGCGGCCGTGTTTCCCCTCCTGTGACACGCAGAGGACACAACAGGCGCGGAGGGGCAGAACGGCGTCCCCAGCCTTTAACCGCAGACCCGTGCGACAGCCCGGCAGTTACCCCAGCGCAGCCTATGTTTGCGTGCGGACTCCCGGCACTCCCGGAGCCGGGGGGCGCCCGCCAACCCACACGCGCCAGATAACTGCTTTTTAAAAATCCCGCCTAAATTAACCCCCCGCCCCGCGGGGCCCTGCCGCTCCTTTCGGAGAGCCGCGACGCCGGCGCGGCGGGCGCGGGCCCCGCGCGCAG